>CM055271.1:76728274-76808960 GCA_029237695.1 Conchocele bisecta | reverse complement strand
CACACGTTATTAGGTGAGTATATGATAATATGTTTGTCTAATATTGTAGAATATTCTCTCAATAACAATAAAACGAAGTTTTACGGAGCCCCGCAGGGGACATGGATTTTTTTTTTAATTAATACGTTCTCACGAAATAACAATTCGTTCCCACAAATTAACAATTCGTTCCCACGAAATAACAAATCGTTCCCTGAATTTAACAATTCGTTCCTACGATATAGCAATTCGTTCCCACAAATTAACAATTCGTTCCCACGAAATAACAATTCGTTCCCTCGTATTAACAATTCCTTCCTACGAAATAACAATTCGTTACCTAGGATTCGTTCCTACGATATAGCAATTCGTTCCCACAAATTAACAATTCGTTCCCACGAAATAACAATTCGTTCCCTCGTATTAACAATTCCTTCCTACGAAATAACAATTCGTTACCTCGAATTGACAATTCGTACCCACGAAATAACAATTCGTTCCCTAAATTTAACAATTCAAACAGCTTCAAAGTAGATCAAAGTTGTTGCGCGCGCAGCTGGGCGCCAAAAGAATTCGTGGGAACGAATTGTTAATTCGTGGGAACGAATTGTTAAATGAGGGAATTAATTATTATTTCGTGGGAACGAATTGTTAAATTGAGGGAACGACTTGTTATTTCGTGGGAACGAATTGTTATTTTGTGGGAACGAATTAATAAAACATAATTCTACGTCCCTTGCGGGGCTCTGTAAATTTTAAACGTCGGCGCCCTGCTGATTATTGTTATATTTTAGTGCGCTAAATCGAAGCGCTATTCCGCAAATTTATACCGTTTGACTTTGGTGTAATGATATAGTTAAACATATTGCCTGTAAAGCGGAACACATGCAGCTAATTTATAAATAGCTCCACATACAATGTATTAAGCACGTAATAGTATATGCTAGTGTTTGTGAAAATTTCCTGTCTATTCATGCACTGATCAAGATAGCATATTTATGATACTGTAATAAGCACATACTTGGATATACTTGGATACCGTACAACACGAGGAATTGTACGTATAATTCTTTTTTTATTAATTCGTTCTCTCGAAATAACAATTCGTTCCAACGAAATAACAATTCGTTCCCTCAATTTAGCAATTCGGTTCCCTCAATTTAGCAATTCGTTCCCACGAAATAACAATTCGTTCCCACGATATAACAATTGTTATTTCGTGGGAACAGAATTGTTATATCGTGGGAACGAATTCTTAAATGTTAATTCGAGAGAAAGAATTGTTAAATTGTGGGAACGTATTGTTATTTCGAGGGAACGAATTGTTAAATTGAGGGAACGAATTGTTATTTCGTGGGAACGAATTAATAAAAGAAATCCATGTCCCCTGCTGGGCTCCGTAGAGTTGGTGTATCCGTGTGAGATATTATGTCAAATATAAGTTTTAAGTGGTCACATAAATAAGTTTTACTGTCTATATAATATAATATATTAAAGTTAGCAACTGTGTTCCAATGACGAACAATGTACATCTACTGCATCGGCTGCGGCAAATTGTCTGAGTTTTATTTTGGCGGTGAATCCTTATCACTATTTCACCAGTTGTAACAATTACGTGTGCCCGCTATACATATATAAACATTTAGTAATATTTATTTTACTGATCATGCTGATAGTGACTCGCGGTGGTATCAGGCTATTTTCATATGCAAATTGGGCATGACATTTTTAATTATTTGTACTAATTAAATACGTCACCTGAAACAATAACATTTTCGCCAGATTATCAAGTATGATCATTGCACATCAAAAAATAACTACAGAGAATAAATAGTAATGTCCGTTAACAGCCTAAGGAAACACGGTTATCGCACCTGATATCAGTGTGGAAACTTATATCTGATATAAAAACTATAATACTGCCAATCAATATGTGGGGTAATGGTGTATAGCGGGCACTGGTAATTTTAGAACTGGTGGAATAATGACACAAGTATCGACTTATTTTATTCCTATAAAGAACAGTTTGTGCTTACTGAGTGGGCATGTACCATTAAGTTTCGCGACGAATCTGTGTTGTCAAATGATACAAGAACGAGAAGTAATAAGTTGAGAACCTACAGATTGTTTAAAACATCTTACGGTCCAGGGTGCGTTTCACTAAACTTCGTACGACTAAAATGTTCGTAAGTGCAAATTTAGGATCGTCTGGAAATTTCAAATGATGGATTTACATTTATTATGCATATGCAGCCTATGCTCAATAAATGTAAATCCAACAATTGTTTATAATAAAATATTGTTAATGTAAAATTTACAGAATGTCATATTGTTGCACTTACGAACATTTTTATCGTACGAAGTTTTAATGAAACGGGCCCCAGAAGTATACATTACGAAAAGTATGCCTCTGTCTTACATGAGTGCCTTTGCCAAGTTCGATGTGGGACTGCACCTATTCGTATTGAAACAGGACTATATGAAGGTATCACTTTGGAAAATAGGATATGTTTCCACAGTTCTAATTTTAACCAAAATATTGTTGAATCAGAAATAACAGAATGTCCACTTTATTTTGATTTACGGAATGAACTATTTATACATGCAGAATCTGTGATACCCAATTGTTCTTTCATGTAAAATTCGGACAAATTTATTTTAATCTAGCCCTAACCCTAACCCTAACCCTGACCCTAACCCTGTCAGGAGGTCTTAACAAGACGTAGAAATGTACTATATTCTTAACATGTATTACTATATGTTTACTATGGAATTCATGTTTATGGCATCTGCTGATATGTAGGTACCAATTCATTTTCATTTGTTATGAACAGCCATTGTTATTTTATATTAATTTAAACAAAACATAGTTATATTTACATTGCATACTATTGATAACATGATTTAAGAGAGGTCAGTGTCAATCAATTTATCTGTGATATGAAAAAGCGTGTTTTTATATTTTAAACCTTTTTATGATGATCGAATCATCCAATAATAAGACACGCTCGATTAGTTTAAACGTTTTATACTTAGTGTTTGAAGTATTTTTTAGATATTTGAATAAGTGTCTCGTTTAACAAGGGTCCCTCTATATTTATGTATTATGAGTTAAATTATTTAATTTGTTCACTTGGTGTATGTGTCAACGTTTCAGTTGGACACGCAACCTGTTCAGAATTTAAAGCATAAACGTCAAACTCATTTTACACACTTAGCAATGGATGTTGTGTCCGTCCGCACACACGAATGGATACTTGTTGGGTACAAAAGTATCCAACAAATGCTCATGTGTGTGTTGAGCAAGCGTTTTAGGGATCTTCTTCGGTAGGGTTAGGGTAGTGTTGGGTACTTTGTGGGTAGTGTTGGGTACTTTGTGGGTATTTCGTGGGTAGTAGGGTTACTTTGTGGGTATGTTGGGTACTTTGGGTGGGTAGTGTTGGGTACTTTGTGGGTACTTTGTGGGTAGTGTTGGGTACTTTGTGGGTAGTGTTGGTTACTTTTTTATACAGTAAAAACCCAACAAGTATACGTCCGTCCGTCTGTCCGTCCGTCCGTCCGTCCGGCTAATAGGCATCAAGGGGCCATTTTTACAGCATGTCCATAAGTAAGGGGCCAACTTCCAACAAGGGGCCATGGCCCCTTGTTTATTGGACTAAACGAAAGCAGGGGGCCTTTCAATTCCAGTCCATATAGTCCTGAAAAATGGCCCCTTGCTTATTTGTCCATGTCCATAGCGGCACATGGACACTTTCTATGGACGTCTCCATGAAAAACCAAGATAGCGAGACTAGAGTGATCGTTCTCGCATTAGGAACGGTAACCCAATATTGCGCATGCGCAGAATCGGTGAGAAACAGTGAGCATCGGCCATTTTTTTCTTCAAGTCTGATCATTATCACGGTAAGTACATTAATTTTGTCTTTATTCAATTATATTTTTATTTCATTCTTCATAGGTGACCGTAAACTTTTTCATACTTTCCGATCTAAATATGTAGGTTAGCTGTATCTGATGAAAAGTGATAAAATATTAACATGCGTGTCCAGAATTGCGAGGATTACCAGCATTCGATGGTATCCAGTAGTCGGATTTTGTATCTTATGGTCCCGAGTAGGGAGCTCAGTGTGGTAACATTACTGCGGTGAACTTTTATCGATTAAATTACGTTACGTAAAATCCGGTTATCGGACTGAGCTGTTCCAAATTGACTGAAATAAATGGTATTCAGGGCTCCAGATAATGAATTGTTATTGCTTTTTGATACTCGCTAATTTTGATTTCAATTGGGTTGTTGGCAATTTTAATTAGGTATTTAAGCAAATACGCAGCTTATCTGGAGCGGTGAGTATTACACGCTCCAGATAAGGAATTAGTAATTGAGTATTTTCACTCCATCATATCTGAAGCAATTGTGTATTTCAATATTTTAATTGGGTAAGATAAAGTCACACTACTGTTTACACATCAACAGACAGAAATTATTGAATAGTTTGCTTCGAACATGTCTTTGAATTCCATTAGAATTGTCTCCTTGGAGATGTGTTTTTATGGAAAATAAGAAAAATATGCTATATTTCTGGTCTGTTTATTGTTTTCTGCAGCTTGATAAAGGTACCACAAATTTGTTATTGCTTTTTGATACTCGCTACTTCTGATTTCAATTGGGTTTTTGTCAATTTTAATTGGGTATTTACGCAAATACACAGCTTATCTGGAGCGTGGTATTATTTTCTTGTACGTGTATGGTGTTCCGATTATTACTTTGTAATTGTCGAACTGTTTGCTGCGCACAGTCAATTGTAATCTGCACACCCAGGCCGGGTCATTGCGGCCAATGCGGGGCTAATCCCCGGGGTTCTATGAAAACTGTGTCCCTGCAGTGCCGGGACTACCCGGGGTTCTACATACCTCCCAATTTTAAGCGAAATTTCAGCCAGGCATATAGCGGTGATCATTTATATCAAGATATACATATATATACATGTATATGAGAATAAATATTTTTAATATGTTCACATCTTTTCAAAATAAGTACATGCACTTGAAATCTACAAACATGTAGCTTCTTGAACAAAGTAAATATACATGACATGATGCTTGTAAACATTTATAGTTAATATACACCCGAGGATGGGGGACGGGGACATTTACCGGGGGACTACATCATTTTATGTTCACACAGTGTGGGACATATACCGGGGATTTGCATGAGCTAAATGTAGATGCCCTGCATGTCCCGTCCTGCGGGATTACAATTGACTGGTGTATTATGCCCATTGTGATACAGGAATGTTAAAGCTGTTTGGTTTGCTGGATTGAACTCTGCACCACACAAAGGACAAAAAGCATGCTTTGGTAGTATCAGTGTTCGATGTGGCACATTCAAACATTTATACCTACCCATGAAATACATAGCTATACGATGTAAATAAAAGTCATATGTTCTCATCAATGAAATAAACAACTTCCGGTGAAAATACGACTACTTCCGTTACATGTATCTATATTCATAACGCGCATCTGCAGTGCCGGACTGCAAATACACATTCTTTGCCGTATACAGTCTAACAAAAATGATAATTTCCATGGAGCGGTGTATATAAATAGAATATTCATATTTTTGCAACGAATATGACATATATGTTCATCTCGTGGTGGGAAATGTAGTAGTATATGAGAGTCAAAAAGATACCACCTCCTGATGGAAGCCTCCCGCTACGCGCGGTGCCTCCCATCAGGAGGTGGTATCATGTTTGACTCTCATATACTACTTGGATTTTCCCCCACTGTTCGGCGGGTATGTATGAGAAGAATGGAAAAATATTTTTTTTTTCAGCAACCACGAGACCATATATTTCCTAGAGCGGAAAGATAGGAACACCGTTGGCATGCAGTTGTAAGGATAACACAAAAAAATGGTTTTAGGTCCAGCCCTTATTCGAACTCACAACCCACGTCTCCATAGAGTGGCACCTTAGCCCACACGACCACGAAGCGAAGGCTGTTACTAAATATAAACCTGAAGATGAAACACAGGTAGTGTTGCGCAATAATCGATAAGGTGAAATACACCCTATTAGAGATAAGAAATCCATTGGTTATGCTCAGTATATATGACAATCTGTCATAAATATCGGCAACTTACACCCTATTAGAGATAAGAATTCCATTGGTTATACTCAGAATATATATGACAATCTGTCATAAATATCGACAACTTACACCCTATTAGAGACAAGAATTTCATTGGTTATACTCAGTATATTACAACAATCTGTCACAAATATAAACTTACACCCTATTAGAGATAACAAATATATTGGTTATACTCTGTATAATGCCTACCATAAAGCAAATGAGAGCGCAAGCTAAGAGTTGGGGAATTTCCCTAAGAGGTTTGAGACTCAAGAAAGCTATAGCAGATAGGATAAGTGACGCGCGAGCCGTCGTCTACGAGGAGAGGCTACGGCGTGCGGTTTCGACCGAACGACTGCCTGCCGACCCCGAAAAACGCTCTGAGAAATTGGAGAACGAGACGACGGCCAGTCGGCGTGCCACCGCTTACGCGCAACGTGTAAAAGAAGATCCCAGCGCGCGCAGAAAACCACTATGCAAAGCGTACTACAATAAGATTTATTAAGGCCTGGTGGGGAGACCTCCTAAGAGTAGGAGAGAGCTCGTCAGAGATTTGGTGGAGGAGTGTCCCACGGTTCTCACCGAATATGCAGAAGCTAGGGGAACTGTTGATAGGGGTAGGAGGAAGATAGTATGGACTTTTGAGAGGGGGGTAGACGGGAAGATCGCTAATCGCATAATTAATAAAATTCGCACAGAGATGACCACGGCGTGCTATCTGAGGTATTCGTGCTCGTATCGTATTAGGAACATCGAGACCGACGACACGATGATCTATCACAAACAATCAAAGGGTAGTCCGTGGATAAACGAGATCGCCAAAGCCGAGAGTTGGATATCCGATAGAGAGAGAGGTCGAATGGACATCATCGACAAAGTCGATAGACCAAACACAAAATGGACATTCGTTCGTTGGATATCGGCCGAGGTGAAGATGATCATCGATGCGCAACAACTGCTCATGGGAGAGGGAAAACTCTCCGACTGGTTAAGACAGAAAAAGGGAATGTATTCCGTCGACACGTACGACGACTACTTGTGTCTGTTTAGGTGCATAGCCATCCATCGTGGAGGGAGACCCGACCGCTGTTGTGAGAAGGCACGAGCTCTGGCTTGCGAATACCTCGGGCACGATAACGGACCGGGTAGTAAGGGAATCCCCCTGGACGATCTTAAGAAAGTCGAAGAGCATTTCAAGCTGGGCATTCGAGTTTACGACCCCCCAATGCCGACGGAGTGTGGTACCTAATGAAGTCTCCGGCAAATTACGACGCGGTTGGGGGGAAGACAATGAAGATAGGAATGTTTGGAGGTCACTGGTTCCTCATAACGAACCTCCGCAAGATGACGAACGAGTACGGGTGCACCGGATGTCAACAACGGTTCACAAAATCGTGTAACATGCACAGGCACGCGACCACCTACATGGGTGGGAAGACCGTGGTGATGTGTCCATGTAAGAGGGTAGAGAGACCGCAGTCGGCATACGAGTTCGTGACCGAGCTGCAGAAGAGAGGTAATGACATCAGGGAGGGGGTTAGGAAAAAGTATCTGCCGACCGACATAGAGATGCTGTCGAAACCTCAGCGAGAGAAGATCGACTCGTGGATTGACCAAGTCCCGGTGGTGGGGTTCAACTGCAGCAGGTACGACCTGAACCTCATCAACTGGTACCTTGTCGAGAAGTTGGCGGCCACCGTGAATAAGGTGATGGTCGGAAAGAGAGCCAGCACGACGATGTTTCTGTTTACCCCGGAGTTTAGATTTCTCGACATCATCCAGTATCTAGGACCCGGTACCACGTACGACCGGTGGGGCAAGGCGTACGATTGTAAAACGGTAAAGTCTCACTTCCCGTACGAGTGGTTCGATTCACCCAGAAAAATTCGATAATCCGGGATTGCCCTACTATCCCGAGTGGTACTCGAAGTTGAAGGGTGAGTTCCTACTGTCGTTGACAGAGTGGAAAGAGTGTAAGAAGATATTCCGAGAAAAGGGATGAAGACGTTCCAGGAATGGTTGCGACACTACAACGACTTGGACGTCGGACCGTTCCTGGAGGCACTGACCAAATTGACAGAGTCCTACAAAGGGAGAGGCGTGGACATACTCAAGGACGCGTGTCTCTGCCCGGTGTTTCCCTTCAGTACCTACTTCGTGGGACGATCGATGGGAAGGCGGACACGCCCGAGCTGTGGTCACCGAAAGATGAGACTTACGCTATGATGAAGGAGGGGTTGGTTGGTGTCCGTCCATAGTGTTCTCCAGATACGCCGAGGCTGGCAGGTCAACGATCAGGGTTCAGGTGGGGGAGACGGGAGGAGAAGATGTGCAAGGCGGTGCTGGGGTACGACGCCAATGCTCTGTACCTATCTACTCTGTCGAAGGACATGCCGTGCGGTGAGGAGCAGATATGGACGTGTGACGACCCGGAAAGACAGGCGTATATAGACCGTTTTGTGAGGAAGGTCAGGAGTGAAAAATGGTTCGGATTTGCGGAGCTGGATATAGAGGTCCCGGAAACGTTGCGAGAAAATTTCTCTGAAATGTCGCCGCTGTTCGTTAATCGAGAAGTCGAAGAGACCGAGATTCCGCAGCACATGAAGGACTACCTGACCGGGACCGGGAGGACTAGGGTCGAAGGGCAGAGAAAGCTCGTTTGGGGCCCTATCCGCCAAGAAGATGATCATATACTCCCCGCTGCTAAAGTGGTATCTGGAGCACGGTCTGGTCGTCAAGGCGGTGCATAGTGTGATATACTACACGCACGGCAAACCGTTCCAATGGTTCGTGGAAGAGGTCACTGCCGCCAGACGGACGGGGGACGTCGACAAGAGCAAGGCGGTGTTGGCGGAGATATTCAAACTGGTTGGCAACGCGTGTTGTGGCAAGCTGATAGAGGCTCAAGAGAGACACCTGAACACCACATATGCGAAGGATGAGAAGACTGTCGACCGGGCACTGAGGTCGGCGAGGTTCGAAGACCTGGAGGAGATTGGGGAGGCTTACGAGATATCAAGCAGGAAGACTCGAGTGGTGATCAACATACCGTTTCAGTGTGACATAGCGGTCTACCAGTTGGCCAAGCTCCGGATGCTGGAGTTCTACTACGACTTCTTGGACAAGTATGTGGATCGCGGAGATTTCGAACTTATACAGATGGACACTGACAGCATATACTTCGCGCTGTCGGAGAAGACGCTGGCGAAGGTGGTGAGAAAGAAGATAAAGAGAAAGTTCAATAAGGAGAAGGCCGAGTGGTTGGCGTGGGACGCGTGGAGCAACAGAACTCCGGGACTGTTCAAGCTGGAATTCGAAGGGGATAGAGCCATCGCTCTGTGCAGCAAGAGTTACTACTACGTGAGCGGTGACGAACAAACTAAGCACTCGGCCAAGAGAATGTCGAAGAGATCTAACGATCTGACTTGGTGGAGGTACATGAGTGCTCTCGAAGGAAGAAGGGACATGGCGGAGAACAGGGGATTCCGAATGGTTATCGGTGTGATGAAGACGTACAATCAGGAAAAGTTGGGGTTGTCGGCGTACTACGACAAGAGGAGAGTGATGGAAGACGGGGTCCACACAGAGCCTATAGGATAGGTAAAAAAAAAGGACTCTGAAAAAAGGGGAGAATACTAAAGACTCTGACGATCCGGGGGTAGCTGGGTGTCAGAAGGCACCGCGAGAAGTTCTTCGCGAACAAACCCGCGCGCTGGACCATCATCCAAATAGTAGAGCACGGGCTCATCGGGTTTGGTAATAGATCGATCCAGATGATATACATTGAGAGACCACACGGGATCAGACGCGCGGCGGCGACCACCCTTGATCTCTCCCGGTTGATAGAGGTACCGGACGTCAACATCCGATGGAAGCCGTTGCTCTCTGGTCACCTCGCCGTTCAGTGCGGAGACCACGGGGGGCAGCCTGGTCACCCACTCGGTCGATCGCGTATGAGGGTCTACAAGCTCTTTGACATATTGGTGTCCGAACAGCCTCTCAGCCAGGGTTCGATTGAACCGCTCCACGATCCCCTGGTCCCGGTGGATGTTGACGCGGCAGCGTCTGACGGAAACGTCGTGTTTAGCCAACAGCTGAGAGACCGCGCCCATGAACTCGCGGCCGGGATCGACCTGGAGAAGATTAGTACATTTGAGAGGACTCCTCTTATATATTCGGGAAAGAGCCTCGGCCACCTCCTTAGACTCTTTAGTGGCCAGCGGCTCAACCCCCTTATAACGACTCGCTACGTCAACGATTGTCAGTGCATACTTGTACGTCTTGCGACCGACGCGATCGTGAGGGAGAAACAGGAGATCCGCTTGGTGGACTTCTTTCGGCACTGGCACGTCGAATTTCGGGCGCGGAATATTGTGAGGCGCGGGTAAATAGATCTGCCAGATGGCCTGCTTCTTCAGCCATTCCTCGGTGGCGTTTTCGGAAACCTTGGTCGCCGCCGCGAGGTTCTTGATGGCCGCGAGTCCCTTCCAGTAGCCGCGGAGGCTGTAGTATGTGTTTGCTAGCTTGCGCGCTAGGCGAACCGATAGTTTGGTATATTTAGCATGTCCATCGTATGCGAGGTATTCTAATAGATCGGACAATCTCCAACACGCCCTCGCCAGATCGTCCGGTAACTGCGTCGTTAATAATACACCTTTATTGGAAGTACAATTACGATTGTAGCTGCAACAACTCCAATTTCGATTGGGTTTGGAGGTTAAGTTCTGAAAGAACTCGGAGGAATCTAATTCATACAATCTCGATTGGGAGTTGATGGAGGAATCTAACATCCGCTTTGCGAAAAGGGTGGCCGCTTTTTCGTCCTCGCGCCACGTCTCGAGAGAATCTCGGGCCAGACGAATCATACTCTTTGCATCAGCTATATGGTGTTTAAGGGCAGTGTAGCCTACATCGATCATAGCGTAATAAAGTTCGTCATCGTTCTATATATATATATATTATTTAATAATTTTTTTTTAAAATAATTATTGCTTATTTCAATCTCGATTGAATATAGTAGCCGACGAGACCCAACCACACCCATTCACACGAAGATGAACGCGATCTCGCGGTCTTTTTGGGCCTCTGACGGTACATAGAAATCTGAAAGTTGGGGCCCGGGATCCAGCGGCGCGAGAATTTTATGCAGATATACCCGAGCGTATTCGCGCATGGCTTCGTCAACGTTCCGCAAAGTTTGCATGGCGTGATTCTCGCGTCGAAAATCTTCGTTGAGCCAGTCCGGACGGCTGATTCGTTTTTCCGACCATGCTTCCTTTGCGCTATTGCGCTCCTCATACGCGTCCGAGCTTTTCAGTTTCGAGAAGTTGCATGGCCGTGATTCCGCGTACGAAGAGCTTCGTTGAGCCAGCTCCAGACGGTGATTCGATTATTCGACCATGCTTTCCATTGCGCTAATGCGCTCCTCATCCGCGCCCGAGCTTTTCAGTTTCGAAAAGAAAAAGTTGCTACCGCTGAAAGCCAATGCGTTCACGATCATTGCGCCACCTACTATTAAAGCGAGCGTAGCCATTTTATTTCCATATATTAGCGGGTAGAATTCCAGCTTTAATTAGATAATCTCGTGTCGAAATTGCGGCCACTACATTACATGTCATGTTTACTACGTCTTTAACAGTAATGTCCAATTTGGGAGCGGACCCTCCTAAGATCATCTTTGATAGTCGAGCATACCCGATACTGAGACCCGATATCACCACGGCCTGATAAAGCGCATTCACTAACAGTTTGCCATCGTTTTCAGCCATTATTGCATATAAAAGGGATCGCGATTAATGTTTAAATTGGGACGCAATCGGTTTCGTAACTTTCTTCGGAACCGCCTCCAACAGTGTCGGGAGTTGTCTCGAAATATATTTCCACACACACACGGTGCCCACAACTGCAAGACCACCACCAACAACCTACGGGATGATTTCTATGTAATAAGGGGTAGGAGCTACACCAATCGGGGATTGCTCTTCCAAACTGGAGCATGTTGGGGGAGAAACAGCTGCCTTCGGATGTGGAACCACCGGGTGTTTTGCTGTTTCAACAGCAGGAACAAATAACGACCGTTTGGCCTCTCGAAGCTCGGCGAGTATTTTATCTTGTTTATTTTTTCGGGTGGCAGCCGCTGCTCGCCCAGCTGCCTATCTTTTTGGGTTTTTGTGTCGTGCAACCGGATCTTGCTCGTGTGGACTTGTTCATGCGGAGCTTGTTCCCCCAACGCCGTTGGAAGTGCTGCAATCGGGGATTGCGTCTGCGTCACTCTCGCGGGTGCGTCTTGTGTCATCATCATTTTCTGAGCTTATAGTTCGTGGGCATATATGTACAAATTGACAGTGTTTACCCGTGGTCAATGCGGTTGTCAGCGGAGCTAAGTACATTCCAAACTTGTGATAAATTGAGCAGCAGGCTGTTCTAAGAGTGTGTCCTATAAAAGGGTCAGTCTCTAGATCGCGAATCAACCCCGCGGTGTTTGGTATAGGGAGAAATATACTAACGGCGGTAGCGTACAAATGAATAGCCGCCGATCCGAGAGCTTTCGTCATCTCCGCACATAACCTAGATTCGTATCGCGCATACATTTTATCGACCTCCGCATCTGACATCTTGTCCACCTGACAAACTGAGAGACGCCTACCGAAATACTGCTCCGATTGTCCCCCAGCAACCAGCGCAGCTAGCCGCTCGCGGCGCGTCGTGTTTTCATTTTCTTTCGGGATGTATCGGCAGCCGTGCAGGCAATCGTGCTGACAGGTGTTCCTACAGTTTCAGTCGTGTCGGCAGTCGGAGCGACTGTTTCTTCCATTAGCTGATCGAGAAGTTGCAGTTCATTGTGTTTATCGGAAGCAGTGCTATTCTGACTAGTCTCATAAATCTAACATATTGCCAAGCGCACCATCCGATACTTATGATCACCGTTATGTTCGCAACAAAGCTTGCAGCGGAGCAACAAATTGATTCCCACATTGTTCAGCATTTGTTAACCATTGTTCAGCATGTGTTCAGCATTGTTAAGCAATTACTCAGCATTGTTCAGCATTTGTTCAGCATTGTTAAGCAATTGCTCAGCATTGTTCAGCATTTGTTCAGCAATTGTTCAGAAATTGCTCAGCATTTGTTAATGCTTAGCAATTGCTTATTACTTTGTAAGCAGTTGGTAGATCAGTTTTTAACAAAAGCTTGGCGTGCTTAGTTTCCGAAAGCATCTGTCGAACCTCCAGTCGCTCCTCGCGCGTTGGAATAACGTCGTTCTCTCGAAGACAGTCATCGAATGAGTCTCGATCCTTGCAGTGAAAGAGGGCGACCCATGTCCTTCTTTTTGGTCATCGCCGCCTTGGCCGAGCAATCGTGAATCACGTATAGGGTGGGCTCACCCTGGAATCTTTGGTATAAACCACGCAGCCAATCGTGAAGCCTGTCGCCGGGGTCAACGACATATACCTCAGGGTCGGTCATATCCACGGGCGCCGCTGATAAGTCTCGGTGTGCGGCACAGTGGGCCACAAGATCACAATGTGTCGAAAGGCATCGCGGTAGGGGCCCTCGAGCAAGTCTAGGATGAAAACCGTTTTTCCGCATCCTGTCTGCCCACATATTATGGCAGAGTGGGCATCCTTCGGTAGAGTTCTTTCAGTAGATCGCTGATACGTATCGGCCATCTTCGATGTTCAGTTGCGCGTCTGTTATTATATATAGGTACACGTTCAATGCGCCAGCTCCGTCCGCCTCTTTGGTTATCTAGATCGTCACACCCTCGCTAGCCTTCTCAACTTGGCGTCCACTACCGTGCATTTGGTCGTCGTCGCTGGCTCGCATGTCCAGCCATAACACGTACTTGGAAGTCAGGAACTCCGCGAGGGAGACGTCCGAGAGCTGCAGGTTTTTGGCAACCGCGGCAACCTCCGGGGAGCGCTTAGAGCCGGCAGCAAGCTGTTTTCTGGCTTCGTCCCACTGCTGGTGCGCGCGAAGGCTCTGGCTGTAGAGTTGATTGGGAACTCCCTCGATCGTCACCTCGACCTTCGTGATTTTGGGGTTATAGAATTTATCGCTTTTTCTAGCCCCGAGCTCGAACCGACCCTCCTCGAACAAAACCAGTATGCCTTTCATCGAACGTGCGGGGACGTTGACGTTAATATTCCACAACGTGTCGCTTTTGTCTTTCCTCATCTTACGATGGCGAAGAACTCGGTCGTAAAGTATGGCAACGCGCCCGGCGTACTGGGTTCTGATCAATCGCAAGAGTTCGGGCATCGTGACCATGTCGTACTCCAGTGACACATTGTCGATCGTATATGTCGATGCCAGGTCGGTGGCTATGAGAACTTGACCGTAATGGTTGAACGTTAGTTCGTATTCGAGGCGGTCAGCCAAAGCGCTCTGATAGTATGGCATGTGGCTCTCCAGCAACTCGAAGTCGAGCGGGATGTAGAAGCGGTTGCCGTAAGCGGCCGCGATCGCGTTGTCGCTCGCGACGTTATCTGCCTTGTCACCAGCCCTGGTTACGTTCCTATTTCGACTGGTGTCAATACCTTGATAGACCGCATTTTCGCGCTCTTGCGCCGTCTTCCACAGGTCTTTGTAGCAATGGTAGACGTCGCTGTCGTCGATCGACATCACCTCATTACCAGAAATCTTTATCATGGTCTTCTTGACGATGGCGCGACCCAGGTTCTGAACGACGGTTCGGTCCGCGTCCGTCGACGTCAGCGAAATAGTGAAAGCGAGGCGAACAGTCCCCGGCACAATGACGTCGCTAACTCCGAGGTTGGGAAAGCGGGCCAAGAGCTGCTGGTTCTGGTTGATCGTCGATGGTTGTTCGTAATAACGACGCTCTGTCTCACGCCTTTCGCCCCGAGGGGCTCCCGCAGTCGGCGGTATGGATTGAGTTTGCGGCCGTATTGACTCGAAGACATAGTTTCGATGAAACTAAATAACTCTATTAATGGTTTTTTGTTTAATACATCGTTAAATATGGCTGATTACGATATGGACGAATTCGATCGCACTACGGGCGACCGAGACGATTAACTCGATGTTGATGATGGCATCGATGATTATAAGAGCGCCGACGATGACGAAACGCCCTTCATAGAGACGCCAGCCGGCGAGGAAATAGGTGGCGCTACCAACACCGATGGTCTACTCGAGGGAGCTGTAAACGACTACTACATCAATTTGGGAGAAAAAGGTATGGTCCCGGTCTGTCGGCCGCGACTACTCCAAATTCGAATTGGATATGCGCGGTAGGTTGCGACTAAAAGCATCAAATGTCCCGATCGTCAACATGAAGACCGGAAAACCCCTATCGCTGAGCTCCATTGCCGGAAACAGGGGCGGTGGCCAAATCATAAGGAGCGAACTAGGATTCACGGCTTGGAAGAGGGGTAAAACAAGTATGCCCGCCCGCGCTGTAGAGACCCTACAATGGCGAAGACGGCCGCCGTGATAGAAACGGTCGAGCTCAGCGAGATCCCTCGTGTATCCTCCGACGCTATTCGCACGATGGAGATCAGCGAAAGCGAGTTAGACAGCACGATGGATGACCCCCGTTACCTCTTCGCGAACTCCTGGGCCTCGATAAAGCTCTGCAAACTGTCCGGGGTGAACTAGTCCTTAACCTCTCCAAACTCACGGCGTTGGATGAACATATCGCACTAGAAGAAAGAAAACTGGGTGAAGCCCGTGGCGATAAAGAATCTACCGAGCGGATCAACGAACGCCTGCGGTCGTTGCGGGATGAAAGAGCAGCTCGCTTGAAGGCTGCATCGACTAACAGTGAGGCTCTCCGCACCCAAATAAGTCGGATCTGCGAAACAATCTCGAGGGTCCTGCACAAGGAGACGACACTCGGTGAGCGTCTTCGCACTCTGTTCAGAGAGCAGGGTGTCACGATAGCAAGCATCCTCACAGCTATCGGCATGACTGTATCAACCATAGTTCTAGTTTTCACTGGCGGTGCGGCGGCTGCACCCGCGCCAGCACCCGCACCAGCACCAGCGCCATCCGGCGTAGCCAAGGAGTGGGTAAAAAAACATCTAAAAGCCCTCGCCAGTATCCTGGCTAAATTAGCCGGAAATGCTGCCGCCGCGCTGCCTGGGCTGATCGGGGGTCTCGTCTCATTCTTGCTATATTATCAAAAACGGCCGGATGGCTCGCCGAGAATGATTGGGCTTTAATGCGATCGCCGGTCTCATACTATTCTCCGCCCGAGAGTTCCTAAAACCAAAGCGCAAATATCCGAACGCCACGAGGGCGACGACGAGCCCTAATTTATCCTCCTCGTGGGTTGTAGTTCCGAAGGAACTTGCTGGTGCATCAAGTCCTATTGCAGTCGTTGGAACAACGGCGGAACTTGCTGTGACACTAGTTACCGCTCCTAAGTTGTAACTTGATGGGGTGCTTTGTACTGGGGTGGGTGCTTGCGGTTTTATGAAATCAGTTCCCTGCGCGGTGCGCTTGATGATATCCACGTTCACGTTCCCGTTATTGCCGATCTTTTGTTTGGCGGTGGCGATTACGATCTGATTATTGTAACCGTCAACCCGGTCGTCTCGTAGTATCATATTGCTCGGCGCCATATACAGACCTATTCCAAATACATAGTCTACTGGGGTGCCGGCATACTGTAAAGCGTCTTGATACGGCTGGATCGCATCCGGGAGGTCCACCGGAGATGAGATGGCGTCCTCGATATTTGTCAAGAACTGTTTGTGCGCGTCAAACGCCGTCCCGGCTCCTAGTATAGAACTGCGCGCTTGCGCGTGTGCGCCGAGGATGGCCCAGACGTACGTGCGAATGGGATCGTTGAGGCGAGTAACTCCGGCCTGCGTGAACCCCAAACCCTTATCTAACATAAATTTACCCCACGCGTCCTGGATCTCAGCAGCCTGCTGTATGTAATCGACGTGAGCTCGTTTCGGAGGTAGCCACTCGCAGGATAAGACGCCGCATTGCCGACCTCCAGACACTTCCGGCCCAAGGTCATCGTCGCGGGGTCAAAATTCCCGGCGTTCCGACTAACGATGTGGTCGCCGGCGTGATCGTGTCTAAAATCAGTCTGCGTCCAATTCCGGGACTCACCCCGAATGAGAACGTCCCCGAGGCCAGTAATGCTAGGAAATGCTTTCTGGTGCCAGTCCGCGTCTTTTGTGACCACAAATTCGTTACAAATTCTTTCGAACGCCCTACGGTCGTATGCGCTGGAAATGGGATTCCAACTGTCGTCCTGCGGCAGAGAGATTTTCTGTTCTTTGATAATCCTCCTAATAGTGTAATACGTGTGAAAGTTGTAAACGGCCCTCAAGAAGGGATCCTCCGCGGCCAGATGGTCCTGAGAGGAAACCCCGCATCCGGCTGTTGCGCACCATACGGCGAAGTTGAGCTGATTCTGCCAAAACTGCATCGGTGTTGCTTTCCACCCGTTCACAGCCTCCATGGTATTAATCTTGGGCAGCCTATATTGTTCAAAGATGTCGGGGAAGTTGGTTCGAAAGCCTTTTGCCCCACAAACTTGGATAGTGGGGTGCACCAGTCGGGGAGCGCCCACCTTAGCGGCGTAGACCGCGTACTTTGCATTAGAATTAAAACTAAATGCATTGTTATCCATTGAAAGATATTATTATGTTTGCTACTATCATTAATGTTCAAAGGGAAGCTTGTGAACTTCAGAAGTCAATTGACAACTGCTTCAGAAAACGCCGGGCCGGCCTCAGATCAATCACATTCACAGTCGGATGGCGAAACATTGAATCGCTCGAGTTTTTCATGTATCACGATGGTGGCATAGACGTCAATATAGTCCTGGAAGGTGCCATAGACCTAGATACATTCATAGGGAGGCATGCCACCGTACCTCATGGCCTTTGGAGCTTCGGAGCTCTCCAAGCTTTTGTCGCGGCGAAGCTTGATGGTGTAGTCGCTCTCGCAATCTCGAAAGCCACAGGGCTCGCGACATTGACCGTTGAAAAACGGTTAAGGATCTCACCGGGGTTGGGCTCACTGTTAGGATTTAAAATAACATCCCCTGCCAACGATGATGGGATGTTTGATCCGGACGAGCACGTCGGCACGACCCCAGTAAACTTCGCCTTCACGAAAACACTCAGGGTGCACCTGGATCAGCCGAATACGTCGTACAACACGCTAGATGGGGCTCCCAGCACATTACTGAAAACCGTGTGCGCTAGCGACTGTTTCTTTGGGGAGACTGTGACCATCGACTTTCCAACCCCCGAGATGAAAACGTTTGGAAACGGGTCACATCCACGAGTTGAAAATTTCTATTCTAGATGATAAAGCGCGAGAGTTGAAGAATTATTACCCGATTTCGGTCGTTCTCGAAATAACCGATTAAACATAATATATATATATATTTACATATTAATCATGAGCATATACGGTCCAGATAGTTCCAGCGCAGAACATGACGTTCCCGTCGCGGCCACAGCATATGATGAAGCCACACTGAGAAGGCTGGAGAGGGTCGTAGCGCAGACCCGCACAATTTTAACTAGGGCGACCGATCAAGTGGTGGAATTGCAAGCTCGAAAACCCGTCATATCAGTTTGGGCGGAGGAACGGGGTTCACTAGGCAAGGGGGCCTACGAATATTCATTCGGTGCCAACGCGAGCAACAGATACGGGGAATACACCATGGCAGTGTCCGGGACGATTCTTCGAATGGCGGTCTGCTCGGTCAACTTTCGCGGACACGCCGCTGCCGAAATCCGAGTGAATCTCGTCCTGAACGGGGTAGAGCAGAAGTCCGGCATCACCAAGCACGCGGGGCAGAGGTCGGGGTTTACGATATTCGATGATGACACTGCAATTAAAGTTTCAGCAGGTAGTGTTATTAACTTTGTTAAAAACTTGATTTATTATGAATGACGAGAAACTATATCCACACTTACCTTCGGGGACGGCCGACCCGGCATCCTTTAGGATGACCAGGATCGTCGAGATACAACAGATTCTACAACACGAGAGAGAGACGCGGACGGGTTATGCGAAGAAATATAGGCGGTCAGTCAGTATAGTAGAGGGGGTGAGCACCGCGTTAGCCTCAGCTTCCGTTGTAAGCGGGGTGGGGAGTGTGTCTTTATTGTCAACAATCGTCGCCGCTCTGGTCGCGGTGGCCTTGAGTGCGACAGCGACGGGTGCGGACTTGCTTTGTATGACGGTCAGACTCGTGGGTCGAAAACTAGAGGCCAAGAGTCGAAAGCACGATCGAATAGCGGTTCTCGCGAGGTCTAAGAAAAACAGTATCGACGTTATCGTGTCGAAAGCGATAGCCGACAACGATATATCAGATAGCGAGTTCAAACTGATCGTTGAAGAGATGGCCAGGTACCAGGAGTTAAAGGGCACGATCCGATCCAAGGCCCGACCACAAATTCTCGCGGACGAAGATGTAAAAAACTCGTCATGGAGGGGAGGGCCGACGAGAGAAAAAATCTCCTCGCCCGTCTCGGGACGTGATATGCTTATTCGCGTGTTTCAGGCAGCAGGAGATTCCTCCACCATACAGTCCAACTGTTCCGACGGCCCCTCCATACGGAACATATGGAACCTCCATACGGAACATAATTTTTTTTCGGGCCTCGTTACGCCACCGTGACTTATCAAAAACTATGCATCAGATCGATTCTATCTTTCTAACTGACTTTCCGATTTCAATTATTACTAAACGATAATACTTGCGAGCACGTAATTCCTTGCTAACCAGTCGATGCGTAGCCTGAGTGGACATAGCAGTGACTCGGATCTGGTCTCTACCCCGCAATGCCGATATGGGCGAGGCGAAACGGAACCTCTTCGCATCCATGCCCGGTGATGCTTGCAATACTCGTAAATACCGGTACGAAAACATCTCTCGTGACTACCTATCTTCAACCACGCACAATTAACTAGAACCATTGTGTGATTATATATATTGAGTATAATCAAGGATTTCTTATCTCTAATAGGGTATATCTTCTCATGCCATAAATATATGGTCTCGTGGTTGCTGAAAAATATTTTTCAATTCTTCTCATACATACCCGCCGAATAGTGGGGGAAAATCCAAGTAGTATATGAAAGTCAAACATGATACCACCTCCTGATGGGAGGCACCGCGCGTAGCGGGGAGCTTCCATCAGGAGGTGGTATCTTTTTGACTCTCATATACTACTAATGTCCATATTTCACTTGTGAAATATGGACATTTCACACCACTCAATTTATCTAGTGGTGGGAAATGTCCATATTTCACTTGTGAAATTTTCACACCACTCAATGAACATATATGTCATATTCGTTGCAGAAATATGAATATCCTCTGTTTATTTGGTTGTATTCGCTATTGAAGAATAATACTGGTCTTAGTTCCCCAAAGCAACATTTCACAATTGATACATGCAATTTACAGCCTGAAGAGGCATCACAATCGCACCACAGCAATTGATGATGTTGAAGAAGCCCTTCTTGGGGAACTGACATTGTTAGAGAAGCACCTCTTGGACAGTCAATAACTGATATGGATCAGTGGAAAAGTGAGTATGCATAGGGTGGTCCTTGGGTGAAGACACAAGTGAACTCGTCGCTGAAATCATGAGACACGACGTGTAATTTTGTACCTTCAGACATCTGCGTAATTTCATGGACTACGTTTACAAACTTTACCATATTTTCTGTAAATGACGTCGAAAGCTGACACAAATTTTATAGTACATACGGAATATAAGCCAGAATGTACCCTGATTTTTCGTCGCGCCCGCTTGCGGAAAGCGCGATATAGTCGGCACTTTGGCGTACGTACGTGTGTCTGGTTAAAGTTTTTGGTTAAAAGTTTTTCGTTATACTATATCTCTTTTTTTAGTGTCCATGCCTCGCCACAAGGCGCGACATGCAGGCCGCTGCCATCTAGTTTGGTCAACTTTTGCCTTGATTTATGAAAAAATATTGTCGTTTTTGTGAATATATTCACATGAAATTACTCAGATGTCCGAAGGTACAAATACAAATGCGCGTTTCATTATGTCATCGAAGTTTAACACCATAAAATCACATAAAATACATTTAGTTTTTAATTTTCCGTTGGTAATGCAATTGATATTTAGTGTAACAGTTTTTTGTCCCGCCTGCTTTAGCAGAAGCGGGACTATGCATAGCTTTTCCGTCGGCGGCGTCAACATTTCACGTTAAGTTTTTGCGTTTGGCTCCGTTTCCAGAAAACTATAACTTCTACCACCTCCATACTTGGTATACATCAACACTGTGGTGTAACAATCTCACACAGATGGTCCCCATGTGACCTTGACCTATTTTTCATGGTTCATTGACCTACTTTTTACATGCATTCAACGTTAAGTTTTTGCGCTTAGCTCTGTTTCTAAAACTTAACGCTCAGGTTAATTCATTGTAACTTCAATTTCCCTCAATGGAATGCTTTACTATTCCATACATGCATTTGGAACAACATCCCGCATCATTCTACAGAAATCCCATGGTGCCCGCTAACCCCAAAGGTCAAGGTCACTGACTTAGAAATTTCCGTGTTTGGAAAAGTTAACGCTCGACGCTCGGTTTAATGTATTACAACTTCTGTTTCCCTTGATGGAATGCTTCGGTATACATCAACACTGTGGTGTAACTATCTGACTCAGACGGAGCCCATGTGACCTTGACCTAGTTGTCATGGATCATTGACCTACTTTTCACATGCGTTCAACGTTAACTTTTTGCGTTTAGCACTGTTTATAAAACTTAACGCTCATGTTAATTCATTGTAACTTCTATTTCCCTCAATGGAATGCTTTACTATTCCATACATGCATTTGTAACAACATCCCGCATCATTCTACAGAAATCCCATGGTGCCCGCTAACCACAAAGGTCAAGGTCACTGACTTAGAAATTTCTGTGTTTGGAAAAGTTGACGCTCAGTTTATGCTTTGATATTCCATACATGCATTTGTAACAACATCCCGTATCATTCTACAGAAAGCCCATGTTGCCAGCTAACCCCAAAGGTCAAATACTTGTGACTATCAGCAGTTATAACCATATTCACGTGATAAGATGATACTGCCAAGTGTTGCCAATTCCATTTGTGAAAGGTGAAAGTAAATTTAGGTCAAATAGTCAGGTCTACCCTATAAAACAGACTGAATTTTTATACGCCTGTTTGATCTTGTACAGGTGGGCGGGCGGGCGGGCGGGCACAGCTTGTCCACGCAATAACTAGAGTTCTACTTCACCGATCTTAACAAAATTTGGTATACATGTTTATCACGGCAAGACAAAGAAGCCTATTGATTTACTGTGGGTGGCAGGTGGGAGCACGCGATGGGTAATTTAACGATCGGGGTTCATCCTTACCGGAATCCCGACTGGAGACCTGGTTTGGCCCTCACATACGTCTTTGGCATTTTGTATGTGACAGTTGAATCTGGTTATACCCCTTATGTGATTATTACGATATTCGTAATCCTATTTTAGGGGAAGGGGCCAAGTGGCCTTGGTAAGGTATGGACCTGGCACCAGGTCAGGTTATTCTAATTTCAGGGCTGAATATATTTGTTCTCGATGTAAATATTCCGTTCTGATTCTGGGATTTTTCCCCCAATACAGCAGGTTAAAATGGGATCGAACCCGTTTGCCCGGCCTTACATGACCTTAGCTGTTGATAGGCCGTTAAACACTAATAAACAAACAAACACACTATTGATTTACTGATTTATTTTTCCATGGAATTATCTCCACTGGCATACTGGCACTACCTCGTCGAGCGTATATTGTGACCTTCGGCACTCTTGTTTAAATGTATAAATGTAAAGAACTTTTGACAATATTTATATTTGCAGCAACAAGATCCAGATGGACTGTGCAAGAAATTGAGGAGTTATACAAATATGCACATAATTGGATTGCATCAATGAAGACTCCCAAACATAAAGACTGTATGAAGTTCATGCAGCAAAACAAATGGTGGAGAACTGTACAAACGAACTCCTGAACTCATTGTGAAAACGATCAGTGTGATCAATGTGAAGGCCAGGAAGGCCAAGTCTGCATGTTGAATATTTACAATTGCAGAGCTGCCAACTTTTCCGATTTTTCCGTATTTGTTCCGGAAAATACGTTAGAAATACGGAAGTACGGACAACATTTAAAAAGTACGATTTTTAAAAAAAAAATCAGCACGGAATATCTGGAAATAATAATTTTGTTTCACAATTCTGCCAATAAATCCTATTTTTTTTATTACCCGTAATCATACTCGCATAGGCGCTTACCATTTAGATTCTTGTTGTCTAGTAGTAGTAGTTTCAAGCGCTCAGCGATATTGATTTTTTCATCACGTAAATTCATAAAATGTCCGCTCCAAAGCGTGCAGCCAACGAATTTAGGTCTTTTTATCGAAATAAGTTAGGATAACGTAGATGTTCATCACTGATTACAGCGAGACATGGCCTTATTTGGTCCTGTCAAAGCGCGGTGATGAATTTGCGTCTTGCAAGCAGTGTAATTGTGATTTTTCGGTTGGTCATGGTGGCCGAGACAAGGCTCTAAAAAATTTACTTTATGCACATAAGTGAATACTGATTTGTGTTCCGGAAAACATATGTGGTGTTCCTAAAAATATCCCCTTTTTCTCTCCATGTTCCTCATGTGACCGACATGGGGCTGGCAGCTCTGCAATTGTCTCTGCTCTGCTCCTGGACTCGTTGTCAAAAAGATTAGTGCGATTATTATATGACCGCGTCTCAATCCTTTGATGTTTTCAGTGTGCTATTCTCCGGATACCACTTCTAGCAGTGTGCTAAGTGCAGTATCATTACGATTTTATTGTTTGCACTCATGTAATGAACGTCTGCATGAATTTATATCCAAGTTGGCATGATGCAATTTAATTGGCACGATAGTTTACTACTAATTCCATATTTAATTTGAAAACAAATTAATAGATGTACTCTGGTCAGTTTAAAGCGCATGTCAAAATTTGATTGCATCATACCTATGTTTCTGGATAATTGTCAGACACACAAGGGGCGCGGCATGGGGTGAACCATTGTACAAACATATAATTGATATATAACAGTGTATACTATAAATGTACACAGTATGTATTTTACTAGCCAGGTTTTTTTTTGGGAAAAAATCCAGGCTATTGGATTGGCGAAAGCCGGGCTGGCGGCGGACGCAATCAATGTTAAGTTTTCGTGTTTGAGTCCATTTCTTTGTTACTTTACCACCTAGGAACACAAAACTTGCACCGCTTCATAATCAAGGGGTGCCCACCACATATCACTATCCAACATGTTACCTTTTTTTGAACTTGACCCATTTTTTCCGCGTAGTCGACTTAACCATTTTCAATGTTAACTTTTCGCGTTTACAATGTTAAGTTTTCGTGCTTAAGTCCATTTCTTTGGTACTGTACCACCTAGGACCACACAACTTTCACAGCTTTATAACCAAGGGGTGCCCACCACATATCACTATCCAACATGTGACCATTCTTTTTACCTTCACCTATTATTTCTACGTAATTGACTTAGCCATTTTCAACGTTAACTGTTTAACGTACGTCTGGTTAAAGTTTTTTGGTTAAAGTTTTTCCATCTGCTATATCTATTTTTTTAGTGTCCATGCCTCGCGCCAAGGCACGACATGCAGGCCACGGTCATCTAGTCTGCACAAAGTGGGTATAATTATATTATCCAAGTGTCTATGCTTGGAAAAAACCTGGCCTTCGTGGCTTTGCCTCGTTTCTTGTTGCTTATGTACCGGTAAATAAAAACTTCAATCAGTGTCCATTTCGACGAGGTCATACAATAAGTCAGTTATATCATACCTTCTCGTTTGTTCCCAGGTAGTATCGCACAGTGGGTAACACCGAGGGCAAGTGACATGAACAATCATCTTGCCGTAAACGGCTCGATGATTTTAATTTCCCTTTCCCTCGGTTTTCCCCCACGGTGTGATACTACATGGGAACAAACTCAAAGGCATGATATAACTTATACTCAATGTGAAGGCCAGGGAGGCCAAGTATGCATGTTGAATATATACAATTGTACGAACTCCTGTTTTTGTTTATGTGCAATTTTACCAGGGTGTTTGATCTAGTTGTAAATCATTGCGATAAATGTAAATGAGACGCGCCATGACATAACTTACCTTCGGACATTTGGGAATTTCGTCATAAATCATAAAGTGATTTTCGACAATTTTCAAAACCATTTACGGCAAAATTTCCAGATACCTGAAGGATAAATTATGCCATGGTGTGTCTCAAAATTCTGAATAAAAATGCACAAAAATAGTTCCAACACATTTCGGCGTCATATGTACGCGATGCAAAATATGGGAAAAACGACTTTCATGTACATGTTTGTATTAACCCTTATCCTGCCGGAGACGACATTAATCAGACAACACTTGAAACATATTGGTTTGTATTTATCCATGAAAACATGTCTGTATTGTGAGCAAAGGGCCATCCATCATGGTCTATTGTTTATCTGGACATCGGGAGCAAAGGGCCATCATCCATAGTTGGATATGTGCACTATTCATAATAGGGAACTAAGGGCCATTCTTCTTGAATACCCCTTATGGTGTCCAGAAGCAAAGGGCCTCTATCTTCATTTTAATGGAAATGAAACCGATGGCCCTTTAAAAATGGCTTGCTCTTAAACATTTGGAGCAAAGGGCCATCTGTCGTGGCCTATTCTTGAAATGCCAATTTATTTTCATGGAGGAATAGGATGAATATGTAGCAAATGTCATCTGCGTAATGTCGTCTGTGGCAGGATAAGTGTTAAGAACATTAAAAAAAAAATCATTTTTCAACAACATAACTTTTTCTTTCATTTATGTTACTCATGTCCTATTATAAAGCCGAAGTCATTTTTAATAAACTAAACAGAACATACAAACTGGACAAAGTCAAGCGATCCTTGCAAATCAACACAACTGCCAGACAAATAAATAAGAGCACGTTTTATTTAATTCCGCTCTTTCACTTGTGCCTGCCACAAACTGTGACAAAATAGTGAATTACACAAATGCCACCTAGCACCGGCGTCCACGAAAAAGCAACACACAAACGCTAAAGGTGACTGGTGTGGCATGGACCTGGCGCATGGCCACTTGCTAAAGCTACACATTTCTTATATTGTGAGTAAAGGGCCATCCATAGTTGGACATGCACTATTTGGAATAAACCCATCATCCATAGTTGGACATGTGCACTATTCATAATTGGGAACTAAGGGCCATCCTTCTTGGTGGCCCCTTATGGTGTCCATAAGAAAAGGGCCTCTACCTCCATTTTAATGGAAATAAACCGATGGCCCTTTAACGATCGGGGTTCATCCTTACTGGAATGCCGACTTACATGATTTGGCCCTCCAGTACTCTTTGGCTTCCGATACTTGAGAGCTAAATCCTGTTATGCCCCATTAAGAAAGTAATACGATTAGAGCTAGTCCTATTACTTTTGGGGTTGGAGCTATGTGACTGGTGGAGGCATGGACCTGGCACCAGGTCAGGATATTCTAATTTCAGGGCTGAATATATATTTTCTGTAAATATTGAGCTCTGATTCTGTGAATTTTACTCATTATTGACAGGTCGAATAAGGGATATTCCAACCTGTTGGCCCGGCCTTAAATGACCTTAGCTGTTGATAGGCCGTTAAACACCAAAATCAATCAATCAATCTTTGCCTATTGTTTATCTGAACATTGTGAGCAAAGGGCCATCATCAATAGTTGGACATATGCACTATTGGGATCAAAGGGCCATCCTTCTTGATGGCCCCTTGTGGTGTCCATAAGCAAAGGGCCATGGCCTCTACCTTCATTTTAATGGTAATAAAACCGATGGCCTTTTAAAAATGGCTCCTTGCTCTTAGACATTTGGAGCAAAAGGTCATCCATTGTGGGTTATCTGAACATTGTGAGTAAAGTAAAGGGCCATCATCAATAGTTGGAAATATGCACTATTAGGAGCAAAGGGCCATCCTTCTTGATGGCCCCTTATGGTGTTCATAAGCAAAGGGCTATGGCCTCTACCTTCATTTTAATGGAAATAAGCAAATGGAAGCAAAGGGCCATCCTTCTTGATGGCCCCTTTATGGTGTCCATAAGCCATGGCCCCTTCATTCTTTTTAATGGAAATAAAACCGATGGCCCTTTAAAAATGTCCCGTCCCGTCCCCCTGTCCCCCGTCCCCCCCGTCCCCGTCCCCGTCACCGTCCCCGTCCCCGTCCCCGTCCGCCCGGCAAACACAGAGGAGGGTTTGCAGGGCACCATTTTGACCTTGATGGCGTCGAAGGGCTTCTTGCCGATCAATCAGGTCGCTTCGCCGTTCAGTGCAGAAACCACGGCGGGCAACCTGGCCACCCACCTAGTTGATCGCGAGCAGCTCTTGGGCATATTGGTGTCCGAACAGCCGCTCAGCCAGGGTCTGATTAAGGCGCTCTGTGGAGACATGTGGGTAAAGTGGGAAAGGACTGGAAGTTGTTGATGTTCAAGAACAACCCAGCCCGGTTCCTCAGCGCCTCTTATGTGAATAAATATGGAATACTCCTCGCTCGAGCCCTTGGAGTGATCGAAGAGCGGCCGCAGCTGTCCCAAAAGACGGTTAAAACCCTACAGTCTACCGATGAAACGATGGTGAAGTCGATAGAATCAGACGATCCCAGTGAGCTCCCACGCGTAGCCATTGATGCTATTAATGCAGTGGAGACAGCGCTCAACGATGCCCAGTTAGACCAAATACTCAGAGCATTAGATCCGTCGATAACCATGCGCGAACTGTGCGTGTATATTCAGGCCTTGCAGACATCCCGGGGCGAGCTAACGAACAACCTCGCTAATCTCACGGCGCTGGATGAACATATCGCGCAAGAAAAAAGAAAACTGGAAGAAGCCCATAATGACGAAGATAAGCGGCGGATCACTGAACGCCTGCGGGCGTTGCAGGATGAAAGAGAAGTTCACTTGGAGGCTGCCACGGCTAACCGTGATGCGATCCGCACCCAAATAAATCGGATCCGCCGAAAAATATTGTGGGTTCTGCCCGCGCCAGCGCCCGCGCCAGCACCCGCACCAGCACACTGAGATACGGAGTGGGTAAAAAAGCAGCTAAAAGCCCTTGCCAGTCTCCTGGCTGAATTAGCCAGAAAAGCGGCTGCCAAACTGTCTGGGCTGATAGGCGGAGGGCTCGTCTCATTGCTATCAATCTTGTAAACAACGGTTGGATGGCTAACCGAGAATGCTTGGGCTATAATCGTCGCGGTTACTGGTATCCTACTATTCGCCGCCCGAGTGTAGCTGAGGTCAAACCCAAAGCGCAATTAGCCCGATCGCCCTAATTGTTCGGCCTCGTGGTCCGATGTTGCATTAAGTGCGATAGCACTTTGCGCTGTTGCATCAAGTGCTGGGGGTTTTATGAAATCGGTTCCAGTTGCCAGCTCGGCGGTGCGCTTGATGATATCTGTGTTCGCGTTCCCGGTATGGCCTATCTTTTGTTGGGCGGCGGCAATTTCAATCTGGTTATTGTAACCGTCAACCCGGCCGTCTCGTAGTATCATGTTGCTCATCGCTATATACAGGTCGATTCCAAATACATAGTCCACTGGGGTGCCAGCGTACTGTAAAAAGTGTTGATACCGATGGATCGCCATCGGGAGGTCTACCGGAGATGAGATGGCGTCCTTTACATTTGTAACGAACTGTTTCTGGGCATCGAACGCTGTTCCTGCATAAATGTACACCAAGCGTCCTGGACCCCAGCAGCTTGCTGTATATAATTGTCACAGGGTGAGAAAAATGCGCTCCGGCCCGGGGTCGAACCCGGGACCTCTGGTTTACCGTACCATCGCTCTAACCGACTGAGCTAGCCGGGCACGAATACACATATTCTCCCCATAGTGAGTTACGTACCGTGACATAATCAACGCGAGCTTCTTTTGGATGTAGCCAATCGCAGGATGAGACACCGCAGTGCGAAGGTCATCGTTGTGGGGTCACGATTCCCGGCGTTCCGACTGACGATGTGGTCGCCGGAGTGAACGTGCCTAACATCCGTCTGCATCTAAGCCCCGTGGCCCCGGATGAGAACACCCCCAAGACCAGTGCTGCTTGGAAATGCTTTCTGGCACCAATCTCAAATTACCCCAAATTCGTTAGACCCCAAATTCGTTACAAAGTCTTTCAAACGCCCTGTGGTCGTAGGAGTTTGAAATGGGATTCCAGCCGTCGTCCTGTGGCAGACAGATTTTCTGTTCTTTGAGTATCCGCCTAATAGTGTAGTACATGTGTAAGTAGTAGACAACCCTCAGGAAGGGGTCCTCCGCGGCCATATGGTCCTGAGAGGAAACCCCACATCCGGCTGTTGCACACCATACGGCAAAGTTGAGCTGATTCTGCCAAAACTGTATCGGCGTTGCTCGATGGTAGTAATCTTGGGCATCCTATATATGGTCAAAGATGTTGGGGAAGTTGGTTTGAAAACCTGTCCCATCTGTGCAGCTGCGAACTTGGATAGTGGGGTGCACCAGCTGGGGAGTGCCCGCCTTAGCGGTGTAGACCCCGGACCGATATTTTGAATCAGAATTAAAGCCAAACGCCTTAGTTTCCATAACGATATTATCATGTTTGCTGCGCTCACCAATGTTCAAAGCGGGACATGCACGCTTCAGAAGCCGATCGACAACTCTTGCGGGGAGGGTCGCGCCGGCCTCATATCGGTCACCTTCACGGTCGGCTGGCGCAACATTGAAGAGAACGAAGGGTGTGGCTCTGAGAAGGACGACCGCCTAGTAGGCGCAAAGCTCACCCCCGGTCTTTGGAGTTATAGAGCCTTTCTATCTTTTGTCGCGTCGGAGCTTGATGACCGAGCCAGCCTCGCAATCCCGAAAGCCATCGGACTTGCGACCTTGAACGTCGAGCCCGCCAACCGGGTAACGATCACACCGGCGTTGGTCATGCGGCTCGGTTTTACAACAACATACTCCGGCAACAGATGATTTGGCCTAGGCGAGCACGTCGGCGACGGCCCCGTGGACTTCGCCTTCACGAAAAAGCTCAGGGTGCACGTGGAGCAACTGAACACATTATACAACATGTTAGACGGGGCCCCCAGTACTCTCCTTAAGGTTATGCAAGCCAGCGACTGTTTCTATGGTGAGACCCTGACCTTAGACTTCCCAACCTCCGAGATGAAACGTTTGGAATCTGGGTACATCCACGAATTGAAGATCTCTATTCCCTATTTAAAGCGCACGAATTAACTAACGATTACCCGATTTCAGCCGTTCTCGAAATAACGGGAAAATGAGCATTTACGGCCCAGGCAGTTCCAGCGCAAACGCAGACGCCGGCACAGACAGAAATGATGGAGCGGCAATGTGAGTGTTGGAATGGAAGGTAGCGCAGGCCCATGCAATGGGGACTGGGGCAATGGGGCTCGTGCATCGATTGTCAATTACACGGCCCGTCAGTCATAACAGTTTGGGCCGAGGAGCGGGGCGCACGAATATTCATTTGGTGCCAACGCGAGCAACAAATAAACGGGATACACCGTGGCAGCGTCTGGCTTGGTTTTGCGAATGTCAGTCTGCTCGGTCAACTTTAAGGTACATGCTACTGCCGAAGTTAGTGTGAACCTGACGCTGAACTGGATAGAACAGAAATATGGCATCACCAAGCATGCGGGACAGAGGTCAGGGTTTACGTTATTCGATGACACTCCAATTAAAGTTCCAGCCGGGAGTGTTATTAACTACGTGACAAAAATCGCCGACCCATCGAGCTCCTCCACCGTGGTGACACTGTTAATCGAGCTTGATTTATGCTACCATGAACGTATCCCGCTGGTATAGTGAACACTGTTGATCCTGATCCGAAATCAGACTGTGGTGTGCTTTCTGATCTGCGCTACACTGTTCACACGTTCGTTTAATCTCTTCTTGTCGTGGCGCGACAACGTTATGTACAAATGTATATGCAACAACATTCCACCTACTAGCTAGTAATCCCGTCCAATATCCATACATTAAATGTGCCTGATTGTTTATACTGTGTCTCATTTCCTCTCATCTAAATTGTTGGTTATTAGCCCAATGATGCCAGACCAAGATGTGAACAGGGTTGATCCTGATCAGAATGCACAGATGTACAGTTTGATCTGGGCCTACACTGTTCACAGCGTTGCTCCTGATCAGATTTCGCGGGTGCACTTACCGATCTGGAGCTTCACTGGTCTTACGCGCTGACATTCCCGTTTATCTGGTGAGTCCTGTAAATAATCTGGTAAATAGTCCGTCATTGTCAATACTATACATCGATAATAACCTACCTCAGGCAATTGTATCTGTACAATCCGTTACTCACAGGTCACAATCACGATACTACATTGTATGATACAACACTTGAATGTCGATCATTGTCCGAACTGTTATCATGTAATTGACAACTTTGAACGTGAAATGGCCCTAATTCCTGGACGTCAAGATGCCTGTATTAAGTAGAGATGTAGCGTCGCGAAATTAAGGCCAATTCAGCTTTACTTACACTTAATCATATACATGATATATACTTCTCAAACTAGGTGCTAATTATTTATTTTATATTGTATATTTACACATACATTTGCTACCTAAAATTTGAAAGTGACATTTAGGTCAATAGGGCCGGTGTTTTCGTCAATATTATATTGTACATATTCCCTGTTTCGTTTAACACATGTCACTATAATAAACAAATTACTTACTTACTTACTCATACACACGCACCGGTATAAGCTCAAGAATAGGAATGATTTATGCGCTACTATAGGTGAGAATTTGGCTCGATAAAATATTTCGGTTGTTCAATGTTAAATGGACAAAAATACATGTAGGTACCTTGTTTCATATTGTATATTTTTGTAGATACGTCCAATGAACATGCCACTATGCTTATCCGGACCGCCAATGATTCCGATTTCAGCAGAATATTCATACTTCATGCAAGATTGGTTAGTTTCCCAGATCATTCGAGAAACGACGGGACATGCCCTGCCCGTCCATGACGCGAGTTTTAATCAGACTCACTGTCAATGCAAATGCCACTAATATGTAGGCCTACAGTTAAATACATACTCTCTGAATTAGCATAGACTAGAATGAGATCATAATACCATAGTTATCATATTGTTATTGCATATTTACGTCCATTAAACTGTATACTTATACAGCTTGCCCCTTGTAATGTTTCATTTCCTTTGACTGTGTGTTGTAAACATTTAACCTGGTATGGTGGTGTGGTATTCCATGTAGACGACCCGACACGCTACCTCAATCGCGGTCGTCACAGTATTTTCATTGATGACGTTCACATTTAACGGAAAGAATGTGTGGAAACTGTTCACCATGACGTTTGTTTATTCACGTATGTTTTTCTTGTTCTGTTTGCTTCAGAAAATTCACTTGACAGTACCATTGTTAGGCCTTGACATACGCATTGAATGTACGAAAAGGTGCAATTAGACAATCAATTATATTTATATTAACTGTGAAACGTTATTTAATTTCATAGAATTTATCGTATTGCTATAGTAACTGTGATAATATTTCTACGTCTTCACGACAGTGACTCGGCATTCATCTGGTGGATTACCAAGAAACAGCAACAACAGTGCCAATGTAAACGCTACATGCAATTAATATACATATATAGTGACAGGTATAACGTAATTACGACAATCGGACATACAGGGTGCCGCACGCTATATCATAGCAGGTATGGACACCCCCCTCCCACCCCGCTACCACCCCGTACACAACTTACAGTGTACATATCAGAAACTAGGATTTGAAAACAATTAGCACTACTGCTGCTTATATGAATTCATTTCCAATAACAAAATAGTTTAATGGTCAGTGCGGAAATTATCCCCCCCCCCGCCGACCCGCTTCCAAAAAAATGTCGGGAATGTGCCTTAAATATACAGCTAGTCTGTTTTGCAGTTTTTAAAAATTTCTTAGGAAAAACAGTGTCTGAATTATGACTGAAACACGTCAGAACGCACGACATTATATTACATTTTCGTGACGAGCATGTCCCACCCACGACCCCTCCCTAGCACACCGGATTGATACGCTCGGTCGATAATCTATATTTAAATAATATTATTCTTGTCACGCCCCTAAGTTTCTAACTAGAAGTACTGAATCCGCGCCAAGATAAACGTTGAACGTACACATTAAACAATATCTTCAGTTCAGCTTGAATTTAGCGCCCGTAATTGGTTTCGGACTTATCATGGCGTAAAATATTTTAGAGAGATAGTGAGTAGTTGTGTGTGAGTGTGTGCCTGCGTGCGTGCGTGCGTGCGCGTGAGAGAGAAATAGAGAGAGAGATTTGTTATATTATGCATATCGTCAGGCGATGAAACAGCTATATGTAGTACCATTTTCTCGGTTGACACGGCCGCTTTCCCGCATGCGAGGCGGATGCTAAACAATATACATGTATCACACACCGTATGCTCCTGCAGTCCGACGTTAAAGAGCTAAAGAGTACCGCTGTTTTTGTTGTTCAGTGTAAAAGGATAAAACACCTTTGATTCTTTTGTCGGCAACGCCCCAAAAACGTTTGAACATGTGATGTAATGTGTGTTCAAACGTAGCGTGGGTTTATTATATTTGCATCCCATTGCTTCATAACCATATTAGTCTTTGGAGAGCATGGTAGAGAAAACAATCAGGCAATCTGGACATTTTATACATAATACTGTGCGTCAGATAATGGACAGGGTGACCACAATTTCTTCAATGAAAATCCGCAGATTTGGATTAGTCTGCTAACTTTTTTTTCTTGTTTCTAGCATAACAAATATCCACAGATTTCTGTGTAGATCCACAGAAGGGTGTAAAAATCAATAGAAAACGGAAAAATGATTCGCAGATTTGGTTAGCCTGAATGCATTGTTAATGCCTGATGCATGTTGAAGAGACATTCCCTGACGATCACCCCCTCCTACCTCCCACCACCGTACCTCCACCATCCCCTTATACATGCATCTGTACATGCCCACGTCTGAGATAATACATCAATATCTTAGATTTACCATACGAAGATATATGAAAACTTTAGGTCTACCAACGTTGAAATACCTGCATGTACAAATGTACACAATTTTAAACGACAAATTGAACTCCGAGATATTCTTCAATCAGCCAACATGTGACATAGCAGGGAGGTATGAACACAAATTAAGTAAAAGCCACAGTAGACCTCGTATCAGGCAAAACGTATTGAATTTCTCTATTAACCGCGTCATCAACAAATGAAATGCATTACCGAGTACCCGTGTAATCAGCGACTCACGCAACTCCTTCACAAGGAAGACAAGAGTCGATAATTTCAGTTTATGATTTTAACATTGATACACTGCGCACACCCTATAAAGTTTGACATAAAATACGTGTTAAGTTGCTATAACATGCAAGCACAAGCCAAGCTTGCTAGGTAACGGCATTCCACCCAAATGTGAATACATATAAGTGCGTCACATCTTCTCGTACACAAGCACTCATAATCGCATGCTACATTGTATATAATAGGGGGCCACACTTATGCATGCAAAGGTAGTAACAGCATTTAGAACCCATTGGCAACCAACTTATGAAGCCAAGCAGATTGTCTTTACATCAAACTAAAAAATATGCTACACATCAATGCTAAAACGGGTAATACTGTCAACGCATCACACAAAGTGACTTCACAGCTCCACTGTGAACGTTTTCGAGAATCCATCGACTGTGGGGCGTTGGTTTAGTAATATTGATGACACAGTGCACATTTTAGCACTGCGGAATGCCTTGGGAAATGTGCATAGTCGTGATTTTGACGGATGGGAAAATAATAAAAAAATATTCGCTTCTTGGACGAGCATGTCCGGTAGTTTTCTCGAATGATCTAAAAAAAACTAGGCAATCTTGCATGAAGTATGAATATTCTGCTGAAATCGGAATCATTTGCGGTCCGGATAAGCCTAATGTCATGTTCATAAAACGTATCTACACAAAATATACAAGAGATGAAACAAGGTACTTACCTGTGTTTTGCCATTTTGAAATCGTATTGAAAAACCGGAAGAATTTTTATCGAGCCAAATTCTCACTTAAAATAGCGCAGCAATCATTCCTATGCTTGAGCGTATACAGGGGTGAACATACGGCCTTATATATACTACGGATGACATTTAATGCTATGGCATAAGAATGATCTAGTTTCAACCAGCTACAAAGAGTATTATTTACCAACATGTCAGTCACACCGATATGCACCTCGAGCAACAGGCCATATCATTACAGGAATTACATAGAGGAGTTGACTATTGCAGATTCGTTCATCCTAAAAGGATCCAAGCTCACAATTCAAACTGCTTTCAGGTCCAAGATGTTGCAATCCGTGCAAATTGGCCATCTATGCATTCAGAAATGTCTGAGACGAGCGACAGATATACTGTTGTGGCAAAACATAAGCTATCACCGAAAATGGTTGAAAGTTGTTCAATGAGCATTGAACATAGAAATTGAAACGCCACATAGTCTCTGATATCGCATAATGTACCAGACCACCAATGGCAAACTAATTTTGCAAAACAAAAAAGGAATTTCCATAATGCCATCTTCAGACCTAGATATCCCAGGTCAAATGGCTTAGGTGAACGAACGGTGGGCATTGTGAAAAACATTTTCACAAACAGCAAAGCTGCAAGTACAGATCGATATTTGGGCATACTCGAATATTAAAACACCCCCATACTTGATTTGAAATTGTCACCAGCACAGATATTGATGGGACGATGGCATCGATCCAGTTTAGCGACCACCTGTATTCGATTACATGTATTTGTAACTGTAGTTATTATTTCAGGTATAAATATTGTACATACTAATCCACGCGACTGATATGTACAATTAGGTTTAGAAATAAGATGCACGTCCTTAATTAAACATTTTTACTCATCACTGTATACACATATCTGAGACCCAGTGCCTGTAAACACGGGGAGACAAGTTTCACCGTCCATTCGTTAGATAGGGAATTTACGGTCCAATGCGAAGTAAATGGATTAGCACAGATGGGCGTCAAGTGTACGCTGTGGTCCATTGTTACGAATCTCTGTTGTGACGTCAGTTTCGTGACAATATTACTGTATTTCAGTTCAATCCAGCGGGTATGTCCATTGACGAACTATTCGGAACCATCTGGCCAACGATTTGAGTTGCAGTCGGGCTCTACTTGATTGTGAACCTACTTCAGTACTGGCATTTAGTCTCACCAATCAGATAAGGTAATATATGGCTGTGACTGGAGACATTGTGCTTATGGCATTGTGAGCAGTTTAGCTCCTGCTCAAATAGCGCACTCCTGTAGTCTGATAACGATATACATATATATTGTTTGTTAGAAGCATGATATGTAGTTCATTGATGGAATGGCGAACAGTACAGACCTTGATCAGATTATGTGGATGCCAATCACTGTCAATGCAAATGCCACTAAATAAATGCTGCGCAGACGGCATACGCAGAAAATCGGTTGTGTAACTTTATTGTGTCTACCTATTTGTTTACGATCAACGTCTTCCCTATTCAGTCCGTCAGTGACGGATCCGCCTTAATTGTTTCTTTTCATTTAGTGAGATACAGTGGAGGTTCTCAGGTGTCCGGCTTAGAGAGTTTTCCCTGTAAATCAGACATTTGATCATTCTGAGCCATAGTTGTGTGCTATGCTATCACATACAAACAGTATCACCTGAGATAAATGACCAAGATTCTCATAAAAAAATAAGATTACATGTGTTTCCTTGGTTTCCGGATTAGAGAGGTTCCATTCCGTTAAGACAGTATCGTCAGGTCAGTATTTGAAAATCCCACTCGGGGTAATATTTATTATTATTTATTTATTTTATTTTTTGCATTTCTTTTTACATGTTTTCTCAATAATCAATGTATTATCATATTGACAGGGTAATTGCAGATGTCGTCCTTTCGCGATCAGGGATTTATCGTGCATGATGTTGACAACGACGGCAACTGTTTATTTGCTGCTGTGGCCGACCAGCTATCACTGATCTGCCCAGAAGAAACATACACGGCATCTAGGCTGCGGCAGGATGTAGTGACCTACTTGACAAGGCACCCGTTTTCTGTGCGCACAAACAGGCATCTATCTGAATCCCTGACCGATGAAACGTGGGATGACTACCTACGGCGAATGTCAACGGACCATGCGCGGGGTGACGATCTGACGCTAACAGCTCTAGCCGAGTCGTTGAAAAGTCGCATTAACATTTACAATGAGAATACATTTCCGAACGTGGTTGAGCCTCATGCGTATATAAGTTCTAGTCACCCACAGCGAAATTACCGATGTACCATAAACTTAGGCGTCGACGGCAGCTCGCATTACGTGTCGTTGGAACCGCTCAACACATCAGATTCAACTGACTTTGGTAAGTATACGTTTCAACTTTATTTATTTTAAAATGATTAAAAACAACGTTAAATAGATGCAAGCGTCAGGGTGGTGCTTAATGCGAGAGAAATTAAAATGTGTATATCCGGGGGGAAACCCCCTTGTCCGAGCCGATGGCCATCTCACGTACTGTCCCAATTGATTGTGTATGACGTATCGCTGCGAATGGGGCTTGTTGCCATTTGTGCTAACCGGATGATGCAGGCGGTAAATAGACAACAATTGCGCTAACCTGCCGGTCATGGCGCTAATCGAGCGATCATTGCACGACCATCAGAAAACAATAAACATTGCTATAATCGGACTACCATTCCGCTAACCGAATGACCATTGCGCCAACTGGACGATCTTTGTGCATTTTGATAAGCGGGTGATCATTGGACGATCTTACGCTAATCGGACAACCATAGCTAATTGGATTACTTAATAGGAGAGCCATTGTCCTAATCAGAAAACCATTGCGATGATCAGACAATAATTGCGCGAATCCGACAATAGTTCCACTAATCCTAATATTATGGCACTTATCGGACGGATAATTTATATCACTTGGTGCGCAGGTTATGCACACGCCAGGAATATAATAACACCGATTGTGTGCGACGTCGTGGCAACTCCTCATCACTCGTTTCCTCTGGCAACGTCAATGACGTCATAAACGTCAGGAGGGAGAATTAGAATGGAAAGTATCATTACCATTTCTTCCCCTCCTCAAAATGTCTGAACATTTTTATATAAATAAACACGTTAAATAGATTATTAGTTCCTAACGAATGCTATAAACATTATAATAACGTAATTAAAATAATTATGAACAGTTAATATCTAATTATTCTGCACGTGAACATCACACTATAGAGGACGCAGCGTTGTCCGTCCCACCTGTATCTTGACCACACGTACATGCCCGTCCTGTCCTGTGAAGACCTCGATCACCCGTCCAAGTGGCCAGCTTCCTCTCGTCGTATCTGGTGACATCACGAGAACTACCTCACCAACTCGAATGTCCCGCTCTGTGCCGAATCATTTCTTGCGTGCTGTCAGTCCCGGCAGCCATTCCCGAATCCAACGATGCCAAAAGTGTCGAACTAACTCTTTTGAACTCTGCGCCATCTTTTTCTTGGATTGAATGCTGTTTCGTCGACGACTTGCGGCGCGAATCGTCCACCCATATGACCATGTAGAAAGTGGTTTTGAGTCAATGGCGTCTCGTCGTGAGGGTCTGATGACTGGTATGTTAAAGGTCGGGAATTCATTAATGATTCCGCTCCAATGATTGCGGTCATGAGTTCTTCATCATTGATATCCGCGTTCCCTAAAATGGCCTTGATCGCTTTCTTGGCAGACTTAATTAATGTATCATGTACTCCACCAAAGTTTGGTGCCAGTGGTTGGTTGAATGTCCATCGTATGCCCCTGTTTGCTGTTGATTCCTGGATACGATTTGGGTCTAATTGCCCTACTAATAATTTCAGTTCTCTGTCTGCACCTTTGAAATTTTTACAATTATCCGACAACATTTCTTCTGGCAAGCCTTTGCGACATGCCATCCTGTAGAAGGCGTTGAGAAATGAGTCTGTGTCCAGACCGAATGCTATCTCCAAATGAACTGCTCGTGTTGCTAGACAGGTAAACAAGCACAGATACCGTTTTGCTCTGCGTTTTCCGCGACCCTGCACTGTCACGAATGGACCACCAAAATCGACAGATGTTCTTGTGAAAGCTTTAAGTGATGGTTTTAGTCTTATTACGGGTAGTGGCGCCATTATCTGCTTGCACGACTTTGCCTTTCGCCGTCGGCATTCAGCGCATTCTCGTTCCCATTCGCGTATTAATTCCCTTCCCGATATAATCCAGTATTTGGCCGATAATGCTGCCAATGTTTGATTGGTTCCTGAGGCATGATATCCTTGTTCGTGGAAATGTTTAACTATAAGCGTTGTGATCCAACTTCTACGTGGTAATATAACTGGAAACCGAACATCATACGATATGAATTCCGCATACCTGAGACGCCCATCACATCGCAGTAGCCCGTCGTCATCCAATTTAGGTTGTAGTCCCAGTAATTTACTGTTTGATGATAAATGTTTTCCGTGTGCAAATGCTGTCCACTCATCCCGAAATTCAGTACGTTGAGCTTGTTTAATTAAATTGATTTCAGCCCTGTTTATTTCACCAGAAGTTTGTTCTCCAGATATTCTGCTCTCTTTTGACTGTCGACAGTTATATAAGAACCGTTTAATCCAAGCTTGAATTCTGGTTAATTTCAACCAATTTGAATACTGTTCTGGCTTCAACTGTGCAACTAATTTAATATCTTCATACACACCAATGAAACAAGTTATATTCACATTCACGTCACATCCATCTTTTGAATATTTTTTCGCTGATTGACTCGATGTCCTCTTCTGCGATATCATTCCCCGTTTCAACTCTTTGTCTATTTCATTAATGCTACATACTTTATTTGGAGGCCAGCTGTCTTCTAATTTTCTGAGGAACTGTGGACCTTGCCACCACATGTCTGCCCGTGCAAGATCAGCTGCTTTCATCCCTCTGCTTAGAATATCCGCTGGGTTCACATTGGTAGGGACATAACGCCATTGGTCTGGATTGGTGCTGCTCTGTATCTCACCCACTCTGTTAGCTACAAACGGTTGAAAGTCTTGGCTTTTACCTCTGGTCCACCACAACACATTAATACTGTCGGACCAGAATTCCATTTTGCTAATATTAACTTGTAATGCATTCGATACCGATATTGCTAACCTAACGCCTACAATTGCACCCATCAATTCCAACCGAGGAATACTGGTCGATATCGTCGGGGCAACCCTTGTCTTCGCTGCTACTATTGTACTGGATATAGAGCCGTCTTGATAAATACACCTTGCATATATAACAGCACCGTAAGCATGTTGCGATGCATCCACAAATGTATGGAGCGATAGTGTCAATGGCATCGGTCCATTGTCCAGATCGACTTCTGATTTTCTGTCTTCTGTTGGGATTACCTGCATTACACATGCTGAGTTCGACATCCATTTTCTTGCATGCATCCCTGCCTTTGCCCACAACTGCGAAAGCTGTTTATATAATTCGATTTCTTGTGCGGCATCAGTTACAGAATCAAGCGAATCGTCCATATAAGTCGATTTCAGGACTGTTTCAGCAGCCATGGGGAATTCCTCCTTATACCTTTTTGCGTGCTGCTGTGAAACATACTGCGCTTGAAACGGCGACGAATTCACTCCAAATACCACGCGATTGAACTCATAAACATCTGGAGGCCGATTTATGTCCATTCCCCTCCACAGAAATCGATGATAGAGTCGGTCCTTCGGAGCAATCCCGATTCTCAAGTACATTTCGGCAATATCACACACCACCGCGACAGGATATTTTCGGAATCGCAATAATACATCAAACAGTTCTCTTTGTAGCTTCGGAGCTTGGTATATTGTGTCGTTCAGTGATATACCTTCATATTCAGCGGCTGCATCAAAGACAATTCGTGTATTTGTTGTATCCTTATCTGGCCTTACAATTGGGAAGTGTGGCAGGTACCACTTTGTTGTACACGTTTCGCTCTCCGCTATCTTCTTTACATATCCTTTATCTATATATTGTTCAATGCACTGTCTGTATGCTGTGCCTAGTTCGGGTATTTTCTGCAGTTTTCTTTCAGTACTTTGTAATCGGCGGAGGGCCATATCGTAATTTACCTGTAAGTCTTGTTTGTTTTTACGCCATGGAATAGCCACTTCATACATCCCATCTTCATACCTCATTGATTCAAGTACGGCCTTCATGGCAATTTTGTCATTGATCTTTACGATCGGCATTGTTTTAGTCGATGAAACCTCTTCGATTTCCCAGAACGTCCGAATATTTTCATTCAATTATTTAATTTCCGATTGATCTTTAACGAAGTATGTACACGCAAAATTTGTCTGAAGATGATGGTTGTTGTTTGCGTCTGGACTTCCGATGCATGTCCATCCTAATGGGGTTAATCTGGCAATTGGTTCCCCTGGTTGACCTCTTACTTCATTTATGGCATGGTGTAGATCTGCACAGTCTATGCCAATTAAAACATCCACAATTGGTCTCGATTCTATTCGTGGAAACTGTATATATTTGAGATGCTGCCATCGATGTGCATGCTTATTCCAATCAATGACACGCATGTTGCCGGTAACCCTATTTGCCTTAAATGCAGTAGTCTGCATGCTAACACGTCCGTCGATACTTTCCAAACACACGCTTATAGGTGTAGTTTCAAATGTTTCTATCTGTCCATTTAACACATTTACATTCACTCTCTCAGTTCTACCATGTAGTCCTAATTCAGGTGCAACATCTGCATTGACGTATGTTTTTGTACTTGCATCATCTAGCAATGCATTCACCTGAAGTCGACGATTTCCGTTTTTCAAAATCACAGGCACCGCCCTAAGGCCAATACAATCTGGTTTGGTATATGATTGTGAAACCATTGTCGTTTCTGGTTTCTCTTGATATAAATTATAGTTCCCCTCCATAACAGGATTATTTCGAACTGCATCTCTAGTATTTCTTGAATGCGCATTGCCGCCACTGTTGTGACTCGGACCAACTGTCTCGTACTGTGACACATTCCTATGAAGCAGTCGGTTATGAACATCCATGCAGCCATTCAGTCCACATGGTCTACTTCTCAAACATATTTTTCCACGATGATCTTCACCTAGCAAACGATAACATAGATTACAACGCTTGGCTGTGTACCATCTGTCAGCCACATTCATTTTTAAAAAATCATGGCACATCCATATTGCATGTTGTAGCCAGCATACTTTGCATTGTCGATGCATGTTGTCCATTGGTTTGTTACTGCTGCCTTTAATTCCACCAAAAAATGTGCGCTGATTCGGTGCCCTAAGAAACGGTCTGGTTGATTCAATATAACCTGGTTTGCTAGAAACTCCATGTACGGTTTCCGATGCTATAGTTTGAAATTCCGCTTCTTGTATTACCCACATGCGCAGACTGGCGACTGATTCAGGTTTGTTACTTTCGAAAATCCAACGATGATATCTCGCTAGCATTGACTCGGGTAATTTCCTTTGCAACTTCGCATACAGAGAGCCGTCGCCCAGTTCCTGATACTGACCAGCTTCTTGGAGATTAATTAGGGCGATATCCAGTAAATCGGCAAATTGCTCGATATCCCTAACATTTCCAGGATGTACTTGTCTGAACTGTTCTAATTCATCTATGTATATAGCGATTTGACGACGTTTACCACCATATTTTCTTTCTAACCGCTCTTTTGCTGCCTCATAAGCTATGGCAGAATGTCCAAGATTATCGATTACTTTGAGTGCCTCGCTGGAAAGATATTGTCTAAGTTGCAGCAATTTGTATTCGGCTGTCACCGGTGCATTATATCAATGCAGGCAATAAATGCAGCCTTCCAACTTTGGTATGTACGTTTATCCCCGGAAAATACTGGTATTTCTACACGCTTCAATTGCTTCCAAAGATCTCCACATATTGACGGCATTGTTCCGGTCGCAAGCCGCACAGTGTTTGCCTTACTTGCCGAAGTATTGAAAGTATTCTGCGTAGTTGGGACTCTTGGTACTCTTGAGTTTTCTGATAGCAATCCAAACTCACTATTTGCCCAATGAATAGATCGAGTGTTTGAGCTTTGGTCGTGCATGTAATTCAGATTTGGAATACATCCGATAATTTTGAGTTCGCGCTTTCTGCGCTATATGAATTGTCTTCAATCAGATACGGGTTACAAGTATTACTGATATCATGAAACCTTACCTCCGGGGTTCCCGTCTGTTTCTGGTGCTCTTCATTATCAGTGATTTTCATTTCACGGAGCAAGTCTATGTGCACCGTTTCCGAAGTTACACTGGATTGGTCGTCTCTTCTAGAGTCCAAATAGTCACATGCAGAATCATTGGCAGCTGAAAATTCACTTTCTACCTTTTCTAGTTCTGATATCATTAATTTACATTTTTCCGATTTATTAAATTTCGAATGTAGATCTGATAATCGCAACATTACACCCGTAGCGATTTCCATACAAGTGTCCAACTTCTCACATACCTCCCTGACGACTCGCCTGCTCGGTAAATCTTCATTATCGATTAGTCGTAGAACTCGGTGTCGACATCGTGTAAAATTCGATTTAGCTTACGCTTTCTCCTTCTTCAGTTGTTCTTCTTGTATATTAAAGTTCATCACGAAGTTGCTGTCGTCGTCGTCGATTGGACTATTTCGATTTTTGTGTGGCACCGATTCTTCGATATTTGCCATTTCAGTTCTGTATTTCGATAATTTCACGATATTACGATTGCTTACTCACCTACGGATCAGAATAACCTCGCTCTGCTACCAGAATTTGGTGCGCAGGTTATGCGCAACGCCAGGAATATAATAACACCGATTGTGTGTTCCATTTAAATCATTTATTGTGGAAGCGTTAATTTATGACTCTTACCCAAAATGGCGACGTCGTGGCAACTCCTCATCACTCGTTTCCTCTGGCAACGTCAACTGACGTCATAAACGTCAGTAGGGAGAATTAGTATGGAAAGTCTCATTACCATTTCTTCTTCCCCTCCTCAAAATGTCTGAACATTTTTATATAAGTAAACACGTTAAATAGATTATTAGTTCCTAACGAATGCTATAAAAATTAAATTAAAATAATTATGAACAGTTAATATCTAATTATTCTGCACGTGAACATCACACTCTAGAGGACGCAGCTTGGATATCGGCCGCACCAGCGTTGTCCGTCCCACCTGTATCTTGACCACACGTACATGCCCGTCCTATCCTGGGAAGACCTCGATCACCCGTCCAAGTGGCCAGCTTCCTCTCGTCGTATCTGGTGACATCACGAGAACTACATCACCAACTCGAATGTCCCGCTCTGTGCCGAATCATTTCTTGCGTGCTGTCATTCCCGGCAGCCATTCCCGAATCCAACGATGCCAAAAGTGTCGAACTAACTCTTGAACTCTGCGCCATATTGTTCTTGGATTGAATGCTGTTTCGTCGACGACTTGCGGCGCGAATCGTCCACCCATCTGACCATGTAGAAAGTGGTTTTGAGTCAATGGCGTCTGGTCGTGAGGGTCTGATGACTGGTATGTTAAAGGTCGGGAATTCATTAATGATTCCGCTCCAATGATTGCGGTCATGAGTTCTTCATCATTGATATCCGCGTTCTCTAAAATGGCCTTCATCGCTTTCTTGGCAGACTTAATTAATGTATCATGTACTCGACCAAAGTTTGGTGCCAGTTGTGGGTTGAATGTCCATTTTATGCCCCTGTTTGCTGTTGATTCCTGGATACGATTTGGGTCTAATTGCCCTACTAATAATTTCAGTTCTCTGTCTGCACCTTGGAAATTTGTACCATTTTCCGAAAACATTTCTTCTGGCAAGCCTCTGCGACATGCCATCCTGTAGAAGGCGTTCAGGAATGAGTCTGTGTCCAGACCGAATGATATCTCCACATGAACTGCTCGTGTTGCTAGACAGGTAAACAAGCACAGATACCATTCTAATTCTCCGTACTGACGTCTATGATGTCATTGACGTTGCCAGAGGAAACAAGTGATGAGGAGTTGCCACGACGTCGCCATTTTGGTTAAGAGTCATAAATTAACGAGTAGTATATAGGGAGTCAAAATGATAGCAAATTTATGAATTTTTTGAGAAAATAATTTTGAAAAGAGGGAGTCAAAATGATACCACCAACTAAAAGATGGTGGTGGTATTGTAGTCCCAATTATATTGGAAATTTAGCAGAAAAACCACTACCAATATTATTAGAGAAAATGGATAATAAAATACAATGGGAATTGAAAGTTTATAATGACTGTATTGAAGAAGTTTACGAAGATTACGGGGGTTATAGTCCTATATATAAATTCTAAAAATTGAAAACTCTAGGCGATATCGAATACATGAAATATCAGCGTAATTTATTACGCTCCGATAAAAAACGTTGCATTTACAATATTATACCGACAATTATGCGAACTATACAAGGGGCAAATACAAACATTAAAATCCGTCCCCGATTTACAAGGGTTTCAACTACCATGTTTCGACTACCCCCACCTATCGGAGCTCCAAATATTAGTGCGATAGACACCAACATACAAACCCTTTTTTTTTCGTCGAGTCCCCACAATTTCGGTAGTAGAAACTCGAATTATTTATTTTTCTAGAAAAGTATGTGCAATTGAACATATAATTTCGACTACATATAGTTCAACTACTTCTCAAAAATGCAAGAAACGAAAAAATTCGCAACCGCAAAAGACATGGGAATCCGTTCTGTAGGAGAGAGGACGGACAAACACGTTCTACTGCAAAACATATACGACAACAATTTGGCAAGCGACATAGGCAAAGTCTGCTACACCCCAACGATAGAAGTTCCGGAGGGAACAGAAAATCTCGCGCATGGAAAGGGAATTCGCACACATTTGGAACCAGTTTCCGAAGTTTTCGTAGACGACATGTATGTTTGGACACTGTTGGCCGCAGACCAGGTATCCACCACAAAAGTTGGTTCTCGATTCGTATCCGCAGTAGGGCCAGTCGCAAAACAATTCTTTCCGCAATTCGAGCCAACGCGCACGTAGCCGGATTGCCGAGCAATATATGCACACGCATAGTATCTACATCTCGACATTCCGGAGACGCAACCACGTTGTATAGAAGAACATGTACAATAATTGTGCAAGGAGACAGAACCGTTCTAGACGTATTCGAACGAAAACACCCTACACATCCGACACCAGAAGCGATAGTGGTGGCAAAACTAGACGTTGCGGATGTACAAATAGGCGATCTTTTCGCAAAACTACCCAAATTGCTAGAAGGTCTCCGACTAGATGGGATAGGCCTGTACGCGATCGAAACTACGAGAGACTATGCGGGCACTCGAGATAGAAACCTGTTGGAAACCCTCCTGCGAGAAAACTGGGGAGAAGAGTGCACGATTCTAGACAATGTAGCCAACGTATGGTTCAATTGTCTATCTCTTCTAGTACCAGAACCACCGATAGGTTCCTTGTAGAGAGGAAAATTCTACAACAAATTTGTGTGCCAGATGGAATGTGCGGGTGTGCTCGACAGCATGGGAAACAATGTGGCAAACTACTGCGACTGCCCAGATTCTCGACTCGGAGAAACATTCGCGCACCCACTAGTACAAGAACAGTGAATATGTGCGGAATACAGGCAATATATATTTCTATAGATCTCGCAAACCATGCAGTAGAATACATACGAAAAATGGGGAAACCGGAGAACGAGAAGCTTTTCTGGGAACAATCGCTAGCAAAACAATGGGGAGCGCTTGCTTCGGCCATACATTGCAACATGGTTCTACTCTCGAAACAGACGAAAACATTGTATGCCATATATTGGGGGCACTCGGGCACGAGAAGACTATGTGGAGTGTACAAAACATACCAAGAACAAGATATACAGACGCTGGAAGAGACATATCTACCATTGTGGGTATCTGCATTCGGATTCGTCGGGCTTCCGATACACGCGATAGTGTTTGATCAGGACGAAGACGGTGTAGGCACGACTCTACAAGCGTACAGAAAAAGGCGGAACGTATCTAGCGAGAAGCAAGGCACCGCTGGCGAGACATACGAAGGACGAATCAGAACCTCGAGACGGAGTTCGCCCACTAGCGGATACAGAGTTCGTACGATGGAAATGGAATCGGAAGATTTGGAATGGGAATAGAATACTGGTACCATTCCCAATAGAGAAGGTAGAAACGACAAGAGAAACCTGTTTGCTATCCACCAGGGATATATTTGCACGCCTGGCGGAAGAGAAATTGTTGCTGGTGGAGAACAATTGGCGGAGAACCGTAGAGGACAAGCGTAGGGAAGCTGTGCAGAGAAAACGGTTGGAGTTTGCGGAAATAGTTTCCAGACAGAAGGAGGCGAGAGCGCTGTTGGAAAAGACAGTCGAAAGAAGAATCGCATTGGAAGCCAAGATAGACCAACTACGAATACCGCTACTCGAGGCTGCAAACGATTTTCGCAGCACGCACACGAAATCTACAAGACTTCTGGACCTCTGGACGGACAAGACCAAACCGTTTGTACCAGCCAATATAGAGGTGTTGGGGTTCCAAATTCTTCCAGAAACGGCGAAAATGACATTTGCGGGCACAATTCTGGTCATTCTAGCGAAAACGGACGACGGATACTCGCATCCTGGTATGGAAGAAGAGAACAATCTCATGATGTGTTGGGCACCAAACACGTTGGCAGGCACACTATCCACTCCAAAGATACTGGCAAACTATACGGCAGTCCCCGGAAATACGGATCGAGCGGTTCCATTCTACTTGTTTGGAGACAGTCATTTCCCACTAGAGTTCCGGCTGGCAGGATTCGACGTACCATTCGGGGAACGCGGATACCGGCGAGCAATGCTAGGCAAGATCACGGCCCCAGCCGGATTTTGTGAACTGTTGGACAATCGAGACGAGGAAGAGATAGAGAGAATCGAGACATGCAAAGAGATGGACGATACGGTAGAAGGTTTTGACAAGATGAAAATACTTCTAGACAAGAAGTGGGTACTATGTGGAAAACTGGAAAATCTACCGACAGACACAGAATTCCGAATATCTGGATACGGAGAGTGCCTGTATCGTGGAAAGGAAATGTATATATTGGAAATTGGAAAAGAACTATAATGCTCCAATGCGTTTGTGGAGGAACAATTGCACACAAATCCCACACTTTTGGAAATACCGATTCTACTGCGCACACTGCAACTAGGCACAACAAAAACGAAGAACAAGGAGATGCGAGTATCCATGCTACCAGCTTTGTAGACTCCAAAAACTATGCAACATTTTTTTCTTTCAAAAAAGCTACCCCATGTAGAAAGGGTCGCACAATCCATAGATAGGGGGTTCACTAGACACGTTTTTCCCACCCAGTGTGACGAGCGGGTTAACGGGGTGTTCGAACTGGGCGTCGGGATCTCTTTTGTTCTTCCAGAGTCGACGGGTCTCTCGCACCACGACTGGAAACAGCATTTTGCAAACCATGTACGACACCACAGAGACCCCCATCCACCACTTCGTATTATCTACGGTTCTCCAGAGGTAGTGCACCTCCCACCCGGGTTCGTCGGGCACTCGTCTTCCTCCGAGCACTCAGACTCGGACTCGACCTCGCTGGAAATCGCAGCCAATATACTGCATTCCAGCTCGTCCAACCGGTTCTCCAAACGCCTCTCCATTTCGGACAGGCGTACCGATTCTTCGAACGAGCTGGCGTTTCGTGTGGCGTCTAGTAGATCCGGAGGAAAATCGGTGGGTGGAGAAAAACCAGGCGCGGTCACCCTTTGTACTACGGGGGTAGGGGTTTCTTGTTCTTCTGGGGTTTCTTGTTCTTCGGGTTTTGTACTACGTTCCGCATCGACGGCGTCCCGTATTCTTCGAAGACGAGTGGTACCGATCCCATATTTTTTCTTTGTGTCGTCCGCAGACTCGACACCTCGAAGATTGCGAATATCTTCTATATCCTGCTCAGACAAATTTCGTGTTTGCGGCATCTTTTTTGTAGGCACAAAATATGCAAGCAGCTATGTACATACAAATATATTTTTCCCAATGTACAATACGGAAATATTGGAAAAAATAGGCAAACTACGCAAGTGCGCACCGTAGTGTAGAGGGGTGAAAATGGTACCAACGTAGGTGGTATCATTTTGAATCCCTATATACTACTTAACGCTTCCATAATAAATTATTTAAATGGAACACACAATCAGAGTAGTATATAGGGAGTCAAAATGATACCACCTAACGGTGGTATCATTTCCCCACCCTATATACTACTCCACGGCCCCCCAAAAAACACCGTTTTCGTCAATAGCACAAACTGGTCACCAACACAAAAACGTGACAATTGGTGTCATAAATACCTCATGTTTTATTCACGTCCAATTGAACAGATAAATTTAATAGGTTATAACAAAAATATTATAACAAAATGGATAATAAAATAGAATATAACGAAGATTACGATAAATTCTGTACAATGAACACACTAGCCGGTATCGAATACACGAAATATCAGCGTAATTTATTACGCTACGATAAAAACGTTGCGTTTACAATATTATACCGGCGATTATACCAACTATACAAGAGGCAAATACAATCATTAAGAAGTATAACGCGTATCGGATATAAAACTAATATGTATTATATAAAATTGTTAAAACCGCACGATTTGTTTACGAATCTAAGTTTCTACGATATCGCTTTTAGAGATATTAAAAACCAATTATTATTGAAATCATTAATGATGCAATTTCAATGCGTCCGAGCGTGATAGTTTATTTTCCTCCTCCAAGATAGCTAATTTATTTATTTCCATCCCTACAAATGTGATCGCTATGGTAAACAACTGCATGACAACAGCGTTCCTATCCGACCGCTCGAGGTTGATGAAAAATAATTTCAGATAGTCAGTTTACGTACAATCGATAAGGAGAAATACACTCGGCTATAAATAACAGTGTGTGTACCGTCTGTTAACCTCGACTATAAATACACACATTCATAACCCGTGGAATTGAAACATTGTCGTCTGATATTTAAAAAAAGGTGTTTCAGTTAGATATGATCAGCCTATAATAACCTGTGTACACACCGTCTGTGTAAAACGATAATTGTACAACACTAGGTAGTGTTTATCATAACAGCCTTCGTGGTCGTGTGGTTAAGGCGACACTCTACAGAGACGTGGGTCGTGGGTTCGCGCGCGGTTGGAGCTAAAGTTTTTATTTATTTATTTCTATCCCTATAAATGTGGTCGCTATGGTAAACAACTGCATGACAACGGCGTTCCTATCCGAACGCTTGAGGTTGATACAAAAATAAATTCAGATAGCCAGTTTACATAGAAATAAACTCGGCTATAAATATTCATAACCCGTGTAATTGTAAAATTGTCGTCTACTTGGTGTGATTACAACATAAATTCGTTCTGTTCAGTAATAATTTTTTCAATTTCTTTATAAGCGATATCGTAGAAATGGTTACACGATTTATAGAAATGTATGGTGGTCAGTGGGTGTCGTAACGTGGCCCTAAATCTTTGTTTATGTTCCGTATGGAGGGGTCGTCGGAAAAGCTGGGCTGTAAGGTGGAGGAATATCCTGCTGTTGCCTCAAACACGCGAATAAGCATATCAAGTCCCGAGACGGGCGAGGAGATTTTTTCTCTCGTCGGCCCTCCCCTCCATAACGAGTTTTTTTACGTCTTCGTCCGCGAGAATTTGTGGTCGAGCCTTGGACCAGATCGTACCCTTTAACTCCTGATACCTTGACATCTCCTCGACGACCATCTTGAACTCGCTATCTGATATATCGTTGTCGGCTATCGCTTTCGACACGATAACGTCGATACTGTTTTTCTTAGATCTCGCCAGAACCGCTATTCCATCGTGCTTTCGACTCCTGGCCTCTAGTTTTCGGCCCACGAGTCTGGTTGTCATGCAAAACAGTCCCGCCCCCGCCGCTACAGCACTCAAGGTCGCCGCGACCGGTGCAGCGACAACTGTTGACAATAAAGACACACTCCCCACCCCGCTTAAAAATGATGCTGAGGCTAACGCGGTGCTCACCCCCTCTAATATATTGACCGACCACCTATATTTCTTCGCATAACCCGTCCGCGTCTCTCCCTCGTGTTGTAGAATATGTTGTATCTCGACGATCCTGGTCATCCTAAAGGATGCCGTGTCGACCGTCCCCGAAGGTAAGTGTGGATATAGTTTCTCATCATTCATCATAAATCAAGTTGTATTAACAGTGTCACTACAGTGGAGGAAGCTGATTGGGCAGCAATTTTTGTAACAAAGTTAATAACACTACCTGCCGAAACTTTAATTGTAGTGTCATCATCGAATATAGTAAACCCTGACCTCTGCCCCGCGTGCTTGGTGATGCCAATATTCTGTTCTACACCATTCAGGACGACATTCACTCGGACTTCAGCAGTGGCGTGTCCGCGAAAGTCGACCGAGCAGACCGCCATTCGAAAAATCGTCCCAGACACTGCCATGGTGTATCCCCCGTATCTGTTGTTCGCGTTGGCACCGAATGAATATTCGTAGCCCCCTCGCTTAGTGAGCCCCCCTCCTCGGCCCAAACTGTTATGACGTGTCTGCTAGCTTGCAATTTTCTAATTTGTTCAACCGCCCTAGTTAAAACTGTGTGGGACTGTGATACGCCCCTCTCCAGTCTTCTCATTGCGGCTTCATCGTATGCTGCGGCCGCGACGGGAACGTCCAGTTCTAAGTTGGAACTACTGGACCGTATATGTTCATGATTAATATGTATATATATTATGTTTAATCGGTTATTTCGAGAACGCTCGAAATCGAGTAATAGTTATTCAACTCTCGCGCTTTATCATCTAGAATAGAAATCTTCAACTCGTGGATGTGTCCCGATTCCAAAACTTTCATCTCGGGGATTGGGAAGTCTAAGGTCAGGGTCTCACCATAGAAACAGTCGCTGGCGTGCACAGTTGTTAGTAATGTACTGGGAGCTCCGTCTAACGTGTTGTACGATGTGTTCAATTGATCCAGGTGCACCCTGAGAGTTTTCGTGAAGACGAAGTTTACTGGGATGTCACCGACGTGCTCGCCCGGGTTAAACCAACCCCTATTGTCGGAGTATGTTTTTGTAAAACCGAGCCGCACAGCCAAATCCTGGGTGATCGTTACCTGGTTGGCGGGTTCGACGGTAAAGGTCGCGAGTCCGGTAACCTTCGAGATTGTGAGGCTGGCTCTACCAGCAAGCTCCGACGCAACAAAAGCTTGGAGGGATCTCGAACTCCAAAGGCCGGGGGACAGCTTTACACCTACTTGGCGAAGGGCCTTCACGTAGCCGAACCCTTCGCCCTCCCCCACGTTTTTCCACCCAACCGTGAAGGTGATTGATCTGAGGCCTACCCGGCGTTTTCCGCAGCAGTTGTCGATCGACTTTTGAAGTTCACAACTCTCATTTTGAACATTAGTGATAGTAGCAAGCATAATAATATCTTTCAATGGATACCCAAGCATTTAGCTTTAACTCTAATGCAAAGTACGCGGTCGGAGGTAAATACACGCAAAAAGACGTTGTTGACCACCTTGTACACCCAACTGTAACAGTTAGACCGAAAAGTGGCTTTACCACCAATTTTCCTAACACGTTTGAGAAATATGTAGTTCCAAAGACTACTAGTCAAGATGTAATACTAAGATGGGATTTTTCCCATATGAACTTCTGGCAGAACCAGCTAAATTTCGCTGTATGGTGCGCAACGGCCGGATGCGGAGTTTCGCATCGAGACCATTTGACATCCAAAAATGTCATGCTCCGAAGTGTCTACAACTTTCACGTGTATTACACAATTAGGAGGATTCTCAAAGAACTAGGTATTCCACTACCTCAAGACGATGGCTGGGATCCCATTTCCAGCACATACGACCGTAAGGCGTTCGAAATATTGTGTAGCGTATTTGGGGTATCAAAAGACGCCGACTGGAGACAGAAAGTATACACCCCAACCAACAGTTTAGGGTTAGTTCACCTTAAAGGCTTAGTTAGTGGGGAGCGTCTGGATAAATTTCCAGTATATTTCTCAGGGCTATGGAGCGCTCGAGGGGCCACCCCACCACCAGTTAGAAAAATGGCAACATGGACTAAATATAATTATAAGTTGAATAAGATGACATTCGGTGCTGAAGTGCTTGGTGGACTTGCGTGTAATGATGGTGATTGCCATTGGCTGCCTACTAAAGTAGCCCATGTGGAATACCTAGACCTGGGTGATACTCCACAGATGCGAAATGCGTGGACCACATTTATGTTAGATGAAAGCACTGGATTTACGCAGGGTGGGGTTATTCGCCTAAACGAATCTATTCGCATATACGTATGGGTAATCCTCGTCTCACAGAAGCAAACGCGCAGCGCTATACTTGGTACGGGAACGGCCTTTGACGCACAAAAAACAGTTCTTGGCACCTGTCGAGGACGCCATCTCAGCTAAGGTGGACCTCCAGAAGGCGATCCAGAATTATCAAGACGTTTTACAGACTGCCCGCACCCCCGGTTGACTACGCATTTGGAATAGGTCTTTATATGGCACCGAGTAATATGATACTACGAGACGACCCGGTTGACGTTTACAATAATCAGATCGTAGTCGCAACCACCAATCAAAAAATCGGCCGCAACGGGAACGTGAACACTGGTATCATCAAACTCCCCCCAAGACGGTCGGGTTCAACAGTGGAAATTCAAATAAATTTGAAAAAGATTTCATAAAACCACAAGCACCCACCCCACCACCCCCAATTCACGAATTGGACACCCCATCAAGTTCATTTGAACCCAGTGTTCCATCGAGTTCCGCTCCTGTTTCACCCTCTGCAATAGGACCCCCAATTCACGAATTGAGTTCCCCCAATCGCGATTGGATTGGAACAGGGGAAAATAGTGTCACAACCCACGAGGAGGAGAAATTAGGTCTCATCATTGCTCTCGTGGGGGTTGGATTATTTGCACTTTGGTTTTAGTTTTATGGGCTTCCGATTGGATTTTAATTCCTTAGAATTAAGTTTAATTAATGGCTTAATTATGTAAAATAGCAGGAGCCCGCCGATCGCCGCTATTACGGCCCAAACATTATTAGCAAACCACCCAATCGTTTTCGATAATATAGATAGTAAGTAAGAAATAATACCTCCTATCAATCCAGGTAGTGTGGCAGCCGCCTTTCCGGCTAATTTAGCCAGGAGACTGGCGAGGGCTTGTAGTTGTTTTTTTACCCACTCCTTGGCTCCACCGGATGGCGCGGGTGGTGGTGTGGGTGCTGGCGCGGGTGCTGGTGCCGAACCACCTCCTGTAAAATATGCTACTATAGTTGATATAGTCATACCAATAGCAATGAGGATGCTTGCTATCGTGACGCCCTGTTCTCTGAATAGAGTGCGAATGCGCTCACCGAGTGTCGTGTCCTCGTGCAGAACCCTCGAGATTGTTTCGCGGATCCGACTTATTTGGGTGCGGAGTGTCTCACGGTTAGTCGAGGCAGCCTCCAAGCGAGCTTCTCTTTCGTCACGCAACGACCGCAGACGTTCGGTGATCCGCTCTGTAGATTCTCTGTCGCCACGGGCTTCCCCAAGTTTTCTTTCTTCTAGCGCGATATGTTCATTCAGCGCCGTGAGTTTGGCGAGGTTAAGGACAAATTCGCCCAGGGCCGTTTGCATAGCCTTATCGAGGCCCCGGAGTTCGCGAAGAGGTAGTAGTTGGTCATCCACCGTGGGTATGTTTTCGCTGAACGTGGTCTCCATCGTGTTAATAGCGTCGGTGGCTACACGAGGGACCTCGTTGAGCTGTACCGTTTCTATCGCAGCGGCCGATTTTGCCATTGTTTTGTCGGTGTCCTGTAGGGCCTTTACAGCGCGGGTCGGCATAATTGGTTTACCCCTCTTCCACTCTGTGAATCCTAATTCGTTTCTTATGAGTTCTCCACCGCCCCGGTATCCGGCAATAGTGCTCATTGCTAGGGATTTCCGGTCTTCATGTTGACGATTGGGATATTTGATGCTTTTAGTCGCAATCTACCGTTCAGATCCAATTCGAAATTGGAGTAGTCGTGGCCGACAGATGGGACCAAACCTTTATATATCCAATGTTTGTAGTAGTCGTTTACAGCTGACTCGAGTAATTCCCGACTTAGGCCAACGCTGCTGATAGCGCCACCTATTTCCCCCCTCAACACTGTTGAACGTGATTGGATTGGATATGGAGTCTGTATGGTGGGTGTCGTGAGGGAATCCTCGAAGTCATCATCATATTTTACTTTCGTCTGACAAGGACATTATTTTTTGTTGACTACCCAGTCATACTGGTATCAAGGGCAATGACAGGGCAGATAGTGCTGCCAAGGCCGCCCTGGATCTGCCGACTTCTCATTTTCCTGTTTGCTATCATGATTTTAAATCATCCATCAACTCCTTCATCTCCGATACAATGCAGATCCAGTGGGATCTGCTCACAGATAATAAACTTCATGCTGTGTAACCGACTCTGGGCGAATCGATTCCTGGCTACAGACATGTACGCCGGGATGAAGTTGTCCTTTGTCGATTGCGCATTGGACATACACGACTAACGCATTCGTATATGCTCAAAGGTGAGCCTCGTCCATGGTGTATTCCATGCCACAGTGCTTTTACCGTGCAACACATCCTACTGGACTGTATCGATTTTGCCGATATTCGAGGCAAACACTTCAATGTTACTTCACTTGCGGAGTTATTCCAGGTGGAGAACATTGAAGGTTTGCTTCGCTTTCTCCATGAAACTAACTTGTATCGGAAGATTTAATTTTATCATTGCATACATGTCTCGTATTTTCTATAATTTTATATTTCTATACCCGTTTTGTATTTCTATATATATATTGTTCATCATATTAATAGTTTTACCCTAATCACATATTGCATACTATTTTACTATTATTTTTATTCTTCATCTACATTGCTTGGCCCTAAATGATACTCTTTTCTTTTGATGGGCCGTTAAGCACCATTCCATTCCATTCCATTCGGGGCAAAAGGTGTGAGACAGAGTGTCGTTAATGCGAACAACCCATCGACGATCGACCAGAACCAGCAGCTCTTAGTCCGCTTCCCCAACCTCGGAGCTAGCGACGTCATTATGCCGGGGACTGTTCACCTCGCTTTCATTATTTCGCTTACATCGACGGACGCGGACCGAACCATCGTTCAGAACCTGGGTCGCGCCATCGTCAAGAAGACCATGATAAAGATTTCTGGTAATGAGGTGATGTCGATTGATGACAGCGACGTCTACCATTGCTACCAGGACCTGTGGAAGACGGCGCAAGAGCGCGAAAATGCGGTATATCAGGGTATTGACACCAGTCGAAATAAGAACGTAACCATACTTAGAATCGGGGCTGGTGACAAGGCAGATAACGTCGCGAGCGACAACGCGGTCGCGGCCGCTTACGGCAACCGATTCTACATCCCGCTCGACTTTGAATTGCTGGAGAGTCACATGCCCTACTATCAGAGCGCTTTGGCGGACCGCCTCGAATACGAACTAACGTTCAACGACTACTGCCGAGTTCTCATAGCCACTGACATGACATCGAAGTATACGATCGACAATGTTTCGCTGGAGTACGACATGGTCACGATGCCCGAACTCGCGCGATTGATCAGAACCCAGTACGCCGGGCGCGTTGCCATACTTTACGACCGAGTTCTTCGCCACCGCAAGATGACGAAAGACAAAGGTGACACATTGTGGAATATTAATGTCAACGTACCCGCCCGCTCGATGAAAGGTATACTGATGTTGTTCGAGGAGGGTCGGTTCGCGCTCGGGGCTAGAAAATCTGACAAATTCTATAACCCCAAAATCACGAAGTTAGAGGTGACGATCGAGGGAGTACCCAATCAACTCTACAGCGCGGGTCTTCGCGCGCACCAGCAGTGGGACGAAGTAAGAAAACATTTTGCTTCCGGCGGCTCTAAGCGTTCCCCGGAGGTTGCCGCGGTTGCCAAAGACCTGCAGCTCTCGGACGTCTCCCTCTCGGATTTTCTGACTACCAAATACGCTCTATGGCTAGACATGCGAGCCAGCGACGACGACCAAATGCACGGTAGTGGACGCCAAGTTGAGAACGCTAGTGAGGGTGTGACGATCCAGATAACCAAAGAGGCGGATGGAGCCGGGCCATTGAACGTGTACTTATATATAATTACAGACGTGCAACTCAATATAGAAGATGGTCGATATGTCTCAGCACTCTACTAAAAATCAATACCAATTCACGATTGGAGATGCCCACTCTGCTATAATATGTGGGCAGACAGGATGCGGAAAAACGGTTTTCATCCTCGACTTACTCGAGGGCTCCTACCGCGATGCCTTTCGTCACATTGTGATCCTGTGTCCCACTGTGCGGCACAACGATACTTATCAGCGGCGCTCGTGGATATGGACCGACCCTGAGGTATACGTCGTTGACCCCGGCGACAGGCTTCACGGTTGGCTGCGTGTCTTCTATCAAATATTCCAGGGAGAGCCCACCTATACGTGATTGACGACTGCTCCGCCAAGGCGGCGATGACCAAAAGGAAGGACATGCTCTCCGAGCTCGCATTTTCTGGCCGCCATGCGAGGCAAAGCGTATGGATCTCCACTCAGAAGTACAACGCCGTCCTAAAGGATCTGCGCGAGCAAACGAAATGGGTCGCCCTCTTCCACTGCAAGGACCAAGACTAATTCGATGAATGTCTTAGAGAGAACGACGTTATCCCAACGCGCGAGGAGCGCCTGAAGGTTCGACAGATACTTTCGGAAACTAAACACACCAAGCTTCTGCTAAAGACTGATCAACCAACTGCTTATAATGTAATTAATTAGCAATGCTGAACAAATGCTGAGCAATGCTGAATAAATTCTTAACAATGTTGAACAAATGCTGAGCAATGTTGAACAATGCTTAACAAATACTTAACAATGCTGAGAAAATGCTTAACAGTGCTGAGCAATTGTTAATAATTTGTTGCTCCGTTGCGAGCATAACGGTGATCATAAGTGGTGCGCTTGGCAATATGTTAGACTTATGAGACTTGTAAGAATAAATAAATTAATTTTAAGAAAATTAGCAATAATGAACTGCGACGAACTTCTCGAAAGAAAATGAAAACGCGGCGCGACGCGAGCGGTTGGCTGCGCTGGTTGCTGGGGGACAATCGGAGCATTATCTCGGTAGGAGTCTCTCAGTTTGTCAGGTGGATAAGATGTCGGATGCGGAGGTCGATACAATGTATGCGGGATGCGAATCCAAATTAGGTGCGGAGATGACGAAAACTCTCGGATCGGCGGCTATTTATTTTTACGCTACCACCGTTAGTATACTTCTCCCTATACCAGACACCGCGGGGTTGATTCGCGATCTAGAGACCGACCCTTTTATAGGACACACTCTTAGAACAGCCTGCTGCTCGTTTTATCACAAGTTTGGAATGTACTTAGCTCCGCTGACAACCGCGTTGACCACGGGTAAACACTGTCAATTTGGACATATATGCCCACGAACTATAAGCCCTAATATTATAAATGATGACACAAGACGCACCTGCGAGAGTGACGGAGTTGAACCCGATTGCCTCAACACAATCGAACCCGAGTGTTACTCCGCCACTGGATGACATTCAGCATATAAAAAAAATCACAAAAGACAGGCGGCTGGGAGAGCGGCTGCTGCCACACGAAAAGCTAAACAAGATAAAATACTCGCCGAGCTTCGAGAGGCCAAACGGTCGTTGCAATCGGAGACAGAGACGGCAAAACACCCGGTGGCAGCTGTTTCTCCCCCAATCGCGATTGGATTGGAACCGATTGCTCCAACTGATTGGATCCCGTGGGTTGTTGTTGGTGGTCTGTCGGTTGTGGGCACCCTGTATGTGCTTTGCCGTTTCAACAACAGGTACCCCCAATCATCAACAAGGTTGAAATTGAAAAAACAACCCCCAACACTGTTGGATGCGGTTCCAATCCAATCGCGTTCAGCAGTGTTGAGGGATGCGCCCCATTTAAACATTAAACGCGATCCCTTTTATATGCAATAATGGCTGAACACGATGGTAAAATGATAGTGAATGCGCTTTATCACGCCGTGGTGATATCGGGTCTCAGTATCGGGTACGCTCGACTATCAAAGATGACCCTAGGAGGGACCGCTCCCAAATTGGACTTTACTGCGAGAGACGTATGGCTCGTGACCTTAGATGTAGCTGCCGCAGTTTGGACCCGAGATTATCTAATTAAAGCTGGAATTCTACCCGTTAATATATCGAAATAAAATGGCTTCAATCGGAATAATGATAGGTGGTGCGCTTGTAAACGTATTGGCGTTCAGCGGTAGCAACTTTCTATTCTCGAAAATGAGAAGCTCGAACGCGGATGAGGAGCGCGAGCGTCATGATTTAGCTGTAGAACAACTCAATAGCGCAAAGGAAGCATGGTCGAAAAAACGAACCGCCCATCTGGACTGGGTCAACGAAGAGCTTCGCCGCGAGAATCACGCCGCGTAAACTTTCCAGAACGTTGAAGAAGCCAACCGCGAGTACGCGCTGGCATATCCGCAGAGAAGTCTCGATCCAATGGATCGTGAGCCCCAACTTTCAGATTTCTATGTACCGTCAGAGGCCCAAAAAGACCGCGAGATCGCGTTCATCGTCGTGGGAATGGGTGTGGTGGGTTTCGTCGGCTACTATATTCAATCGAAATTTTAATTTTTACAAAATTAATAATTATTTAAAAAAAAATTTTTTTTTATATATATATGTAGAACGATGTTAGTTGACGAACTTTATTACGCTATGATCGATGTAGGCTACACTGCCCAAAAACATCGTATAGCTGGTGCAAAGAGTATGATTCGTCTGGCCCAAGATTCTCTCGAGACGTGGCGCGAGGACGGAAAAGCGGCCACCCTTTTCGCAAAGCGGATGTTAGAATCCACCTCAACTCCAATCGATGAATTAGATTCCTCCGAGTTCCTTCAGAACTTAACCTCCAAATGTGATTGTACTTCCAACAAAGGTTTATTATTAACGACGCAGTTACCGGACGAACTGGTGAGTGCATGTTGGAGATTGTCCGATATATTAGAATACTTCGCATTACGATGAACACGCGCAAACTTGATACCAAACGAACGCGCAAGCTGGCGAATACGTACTATAGCCTACGCGGCTACTGGAAGGGACTCGCGGCCATCAAGAACCTCGCGGCGGCGACCAAGGTTTCCGAAAACGCTGTCAAGGAATGGCTCAAGAAGCAGGCCATCTGGCAGATCTATTTGCCCGCGCCGCGCAATATTCCACTCCCGAAATTCGACGTGCCGGTGCCAAACCAAGTTCACCAAGCGGATCTCCTGTTTCTCCCTCACGATCGCGTCGGTCGCAAAACGTAAAAGTACGCACTGACAGTCGTTGACGTAGCGAGTCGTTATAAGGGGGCTGAGCCGTTGGCTACGAAAGAGTCTAAGGAGGTGGCCGAGGCTCTTTCCCGAATATATAAAAGGAGTCCTCTCAATTGGCCAAATCTTCTCCAGGTCGATCCCGGCCGCGAGTTCATGGGCGTGGTCTCTCATCTATTGTCTAAGCACAAAGTTTCTATCAGACGCGGCCGCGTCAACATCCACCGGGACCAGGGGATCGTGGAGCGCTTCAATCGAACCCTGGCTGAGAGACTGTTCGGACACCAATACGCTAAAGAACTTGTAGACCCTCATTCGCGATCGACCGAGTGGGTGGCCAGACTGCCCGCCGTGGTCTCCGCACTGAATGGAGAGGTGACCAGATTGATAGGTAAGAAGCCCGTAAATGCTATCAAGTTTAAAAGGGTGACGAGCAAGCCCTCTGCCGTCTCGCGCGGGCGACCCGTTTGTTTAGAGGAGCAGCAATCGGCGATTGCACTTCCATCGGATGTTGACGTCCGGTACCTCTATCAACCGGGAGAGCTCGAAGGTGGCAGCCGCTGCGCGACTGATCCCGTGTGGTCTCTCAATGTATATCATATAGATCGATCTATTACCAAACCCGATTAACCCGTGCTCTACTATTTGGCTGATGGTCCATCTCGCGGGTTTGTTCGCGAAGAACTTCTTATGGTGCCTTCTGACACCCAGCTGCCCCCGGATCGACAGAGTCTTTAGAGAGGTTCCGTATGTATTCCGTCCGATAACACGCGTCTTTTATCGTTGTACGCCGATAGTCCAAATTTTCGTTGACAGTACTTTTTCATAACGCAGTCTTTCATTTTAAATCCTCTATTTTGCGCTACATATATAATGTGTTTTCCATCTTCTGTAGTTTCACTTAGTACTCGTTTATATCTATCCCAATTTAAATTGTTAGTTCTCTTGGACATTCCTTTCGCAGAGTTTTTATTAATTGAATTAAGTGTTTCTACGAAATAACACTTACTAGATAACGCTATCGCCCTATCTCCGCTAAATTCCATTTTGAAAAGTCCTGGCTCTCTTTCGCTCCATTTATCTCAAGCCAACCATTTCTTTTTTTCTTTTTCAAACTCGTCTAGTAAATTAGGTCTAATCAATTCCTGTATCGTTTTTCCACTAACTCCTATGTACATACTATCCGTGTCCATCTGTATTAATTCAAAGTCTTCTCTTTTTACGTATTTGTCTAGAAATTCGTAGTAAAATTCCAACATTCTCAATTTAGCTAGTTGATAAACCGCTATTCCACAGAGGAAGGGTCTCTTTACCGCACACCTGGGTTTTCGGAAAGATATTTCGTACGCATCTCCTATCTCTTCCAAATCATCAAAATACGCGGATCTTAATGCTTTGTCAACACAGGTTTCGTCTCGCGTATATGTCGTATTTAAATGTCTCGCCGTTGCATCTATCATTTTTCCACAACACGAGTTTCCTAATAATTTCATTATGTCGGCCACCGGTTTCTTATTTGGTTCTACATCCCCCGTTCGTCTTGCGGCTGTAACTTCTTTAGCGAACCATTCGAAGGGTTTACCACTAATATAATCTATAACACGATGAACTCCCGTTATTTCTAGGCCGTGTTTTAAATACCATTTCAACAGTGGCGCGTACAGCAATACTTTAGTGGCCGACATAGATCCCACCAATTTTCTTCCATTTCCTCTAGTTCGGCCAGTATCTTTTAAATATTTTAACATGTGTGCGGGAACTTCATCAACCTCTACTTCTCTGTTTATAAAAAGTGGAGACATTTCAGAAAACTTATCTTTTAAGTTGTGTGGAACTTCTATATCCACCTCCGCAAACCCAAACCAGTCTCCGGATAAAACTCTTTTACTAAGCTTTTTAATAAGCTTAGGATTATATGGGTTATTTATATGATGTATATATGTTTCTTTCCCACACGGCATCTCTTTATTTAACGTAGATAAATATAACGCGTTTGCGTCGTACCCCAAAACAGCCTTGCAAGGTTTGGAACCCACTCTAATATTTGAAACACCGGCTTCTGCATATCGTGTAAATACTATTGATGGACCACCAACTAGAGCGTCTTTCATCATTTTGTATGTTTCTTCTTTCGGTGCGCATAGCGCATCCTCCGGTATAATCGTATTTGAAGATTTTTGTTCTTTAATGGTTCCTCTCAATGAATATTGTATAGCCACACCCGGTAGTGTTACCGCGTCTTTGAAAATATCTACACCCCTGTGTTTATAAAATTCACACATTTTTCCCACAGCTTCTAGGAACGGTGCTACATCTAAATCGTTATAATATTTCAACCAATCTCTGAAAGTTTTCATATTATTTTCTTCGAAAATTCTACGACATTTACTTAATTCTGTTTCGTCTAGTAACATTTTCCCAGATAGTTTGGAATACCAATTCTCTATATCCGGTAGTCCCGGGTAATCCAGCTTGTCTGTAGAATCGAACCACTCGTAAGGAAAGAAAGATTTCTGTCCTTTACAATCGTAGGCTTTTATCCAACTATCGTAGCTTACACCGGGTCGTAGGTAAAGTATTACATCAAGAAACCTAAACTCCGGAGTAAATAGAAATATTGTTGCGTTCGCCCTTTTTCCAACCATTACTTTCTTCGTTGTTGATGACAGTTCACCTACTAAATATTTCTTTATTAAGTTTATATCGTACTTACTGCTGTTAAAACCTATAACCGGTACTTGATCTATCCACTGTTCGATCTGGGCGATTTGTTTTTCACGTAAATATTCCGTATTAAATTCGTATCTTGACCATACTTCTTCCCTTATAGCTTTTCCCCTGACTTTCAAATCTTCTGCGAATTTTTCTATAAGTTTTGCGGGATCTTTATCACAAATATGACTTACTGTTCCTGAGAAATTATCTCCTATACTAACGCTTACCGGAACGTGCTCAGCTTCGTACTCTAAATTATTACCGGTAGTTTCAACTTCTGGCTGGAGATACGCCTCAAAATCGTATACTATCTGATATGGATAAAGAGTAGTGTCGCAACCGATCTTTATATCTTTACCCGTTCTTTGAAATTCGCATTCCCACATAACTACTAGGTTGAATTCTTTGCTTCTAATGAATTTATCTCTTCTCATTGTGGATGCGCGTTCTTCTTTTTTATGCTTTGGATGAATCTCACACCCGTGCCAGTAACAGCCGTGATATTGATATACGGTATTGGTTTCTGGACAGTATCCATCTACCGGAGCTCCTAAAATCCATCTTTCACCTCCGTGTCCGCACTGTTCGTGGTGAATATGAATTCCCTCCCGCTTTTCCACAGAGTACATCCAATCGATCACACCATAACTGTTAGAACCTTTTGGGTAGAATGCTTTCTCTAACGACGAACGCGGGCGCTCTAAATAATTACCATCACATATTGCTTTTGTCTCACCTCTCATACATTTTGGTCCGTGTCTCTTCATATTATTCGCTTTCGTGAATTTCTGTTTGCAATTATCGCAGGCGTAAATTTTAGATAGGTTTTTAAGGTTTTTTATCAGAAATGCGTGATTATTAAACAGTCCTATTGTCATTGGTTTATTACCTATTGCATCATAGTGCGCTGGTACCTTTTTCAACCACCATACATCACATTTGGTAGGTTGATATACTTCTATACCAATTTTAAAAAACACTTCAACCTTTTTCAGATCGGAAAAAGGAATTGGTGAAACCACATTACTACCGAAATATTGCTTAGTAAGTTCTTTCGCTTTTTCTGTACATTTGTCAGGTCTGATCTTTTTATCAAGGTGCATAGCTAAACACCTGAACAGACAAAGGTCGTCATTATACTTATCTAAAGAATACATACCTTTTCTATTCCTCAACCATTCTGGAAGTTCTCCTCCCGCTGCTTCTTTGGATTGTAGTCCCAAATCTATTACCCTACTACCCTGTATTAACTTTACAAAAACCTCTACCCATCTTACAAACTTCCACTTTGTATTCGGTCTGTCTATTTTATCGGACATTATTCGTGTTTGCTCCTTATCTGACAACCATTTTTTAACGGTTTTCATTGATGATAGTGGTTCGCTACCACCGAGATTTTTGTGCATTATTATAGTTACAGGTTTTCCATTTTTAGTTTCCTCCATATGTTCTAACTTGTAAGAATATGAATATCTCAAATAAAAATTGGTTGTTAGATACGGAGCGAGTTTATCGGACATGCGTTCAGACTCGTTGATGTCAATGATTTTACGAAAGGATAATGTAACTACCCGTCTTCCCTTTTCTACCTTTTCCAATGTTTCATCGTGAGCCCCCAATATTTCTTCACCTTTTTCCACTATCGCGCGAACGATAGACTTTTTCTTATTATTTGGATCGCCTGTGCGTCTAATTTGGGATGTGCTTGAAGGTTTGATTACACTGGCCCTTAACCCCGCAATACTTTCTTTTTGAATTCTGTTACCAACTTCTTCCGCTAGTGAGAGGTCTTTAAAGGCTCCTCGTTTGTGGGCGCGGGTAAACCGCTTCATAAACGCCTTATTCTTTGTGGTGTTTATCAGATTTGTCAACCCCCTAACTCTCAACCGTTTACTATAAGTAATCCCTAGAGATTCGGCTTCTCTTCTCAAACTTTCGATTTCTGGCGTTATCATATTTTCTGTAATATACTTTTGTATAACCTATGAAATTTATCTGTTCAATTGGATGAAAAAAATTACATGATGTTTTTTTTTCGCGTCCAATTGAATATATAAACATATACATATATACAAAATGGAGTGTGCGACTTGTTGTAAGACTTTTGCGTGTAAAGACTATCTACGAAGGCATCTATCGAGACGTAGAAAATTTCCTTGTGTCGCCCCACAATTTCAATGCCCCAAATGCCCTTGTAAGTTCGTTAGTGCCCAAACTCTTTGCAGACATAAGCAACTACGCTGCCCTGTGGCTAAAGGTGAACGCGGTAGACTGGAGCTGGTAGAATTAGTTGCTGATCTGCGAAATAAATTAGCTATAGTGGAGGAGGAAAATGCCTATCGCACGCGGACTCATTGAAATTGCATTAATTATTTCTTCTAATAATTTTCCAATTTCTTCGTTAAAAGCGATATCGACCCGTAAACGAATCGTTGATTTTAAACGGTTTTATAATAATATCATTTTGATAATGTTTCGGTAGTGTTTCTCCGATCCTATTTAGTCTCTTCATTTCGTGAATTTGATCCTTGTACCAGCGACACAACTGCCGGTATAATATTGTAAATGCAAGGTGTTTATCGGAGCGTAATAAATTACGTTGATATTTCATGTATTCTATATTGCATATTATTCTTATTTTAAAGTGTTTTAATGTTGTAGAAACACCGTAATATTCTTTAACAGCGTTATAAGATTCCATATGGTTGCGTATTATATTATCCATTTTGTTATAATATTTTTGTTATAACCTATTAAATTTATCTGTTCAATTGGACGTGAATAAAACATGAGGTATTTATGACACCAATTGTCACGTTTTTGTGTTGGTGACCAGTTTGTGCTATTGGACGAAAACGATGTTTTTCGGGGGGCGGTGGAGTAGTATATAGGGGGGAGAAATGATACCACCGTTAGGTGGTATCATTTTGACTCCCTATATACTACTGATGGGATTCAATAAGTTAACTTTATATGGCCTCACAAGTCGCCATAATGGCCGCAAGGATTCCTTCAACCAAACTAGTGCGATCAATCTGGTTACAGTTCAGTTAGCTATTGTTTAATGGGACAGTAGGACAACACATTGACTATAATGTAAATAAAAATTAAATAATTCAGACTGTGTGCTTTATTTATTAGTTTACATGTGCTAATTCAGTAACATTCAATAATGAAACATTACAAATTCTACACTCATAATTGTAGTTTTAAATGTAGAAATAGTTGACATTCCATCTCTACTATTGCTATACTAGGTAGCTCCAAAGTAGCTAACCTAGTAAAAAATCAAATCGTCCGCTATTTGTTCAAATCGTCCGCTATTTGTCAATTCGTCCTCTATTTGGTAAAATCGTCCGCTATTATCTTTTTGTATATACATATTTATATTATATAGTGTATCAAGGCGAAAACGGTGTTTTTCGGGGGGCGGTGGAGTTGTATATAGGGTGGAGAAATGATACCACCGTTAGGTGGTATAATTTTGACTCCCTATATACTACTATCGGTGTTATTATATTCCTGGCGTGCGCATAACCTGCGCACCATCACTGGATAACCATTACGGTAACTGGATTAGTGATCTGCAGAAATTTGAAACAATAATAAAACATTATATTAAACATAATTACTATAATAATGCAAACACATACAAATTCGAAACACTAATGAATACTAAAAAAGCGATGTAAATTTATGCAGATAAATACGTTTATGTACGACTAGCATTTATGTTCATATTACCGTTACGTCTGGTTATAATATATTATACAATAGCTACTTAAATGTAAAAATAATTCATGTACAAACATAAATGCATCATACTCGTTTGAGGTACTTGTATATGGTGCAGCATGACGTGATACAACACATTTTGCCGATATAGTCACTACAGGATCTAATAGGATCTAATATTGAAGAATAATGAAAATTGGTCTAAATCTGTGTCTGATTGCACAAAAGTGCTCTCTGAACGGCATCTACATTGTGCGAACGACGGTAACATGCGTTTTGTCTCATGATACACTGTATGCAGTACCCATACAGTACACGCCATTTCCTGAAGCCTTGTTCACATGTTTTGTTGAAACTATTTAGCTCATGTTGCCATATGTATGGACTGAGTGAATAAAGGAATATTGTATTGTATTTTATTGACAATCATTGCGCTAATTCAACGATCATCGCATTAATCGGACAATCACTGCGCTAACAAAACAGCAATTGTGCTAATCCGACAATCATTGTGCTAATCGAACACTATTGTGCTGACCGGACGACCATTGCGCTAATCGGACGACCGTTTCGCTAACCAGACGGCAATTGCACTAATCGAACTATCATTACACTAATCAGACGACCATTGCGCTAACCCGTAACCGGACGACGATTGCGCTAATCGGACGACCATTGCGCTAATTGTGCGATTTAGACAACCATTGCGCTAATCGAACTACAATTGCGCTAACCTGGCGACCAGTGCGCTGACCATTGCGTTAATCGAATGATTGTTATTGCGCTACCCAGACAAACATTGGGCGATGGTTATATTAACCAGACGCCTATTGCGCTAAAAGAATAATATAATTGGGCAAATCAGATGACCATTGCACTATCCGGACAATAATTGTTTTAAACAGACGAACACTGCGCTGATCGGATGACAATTATGCTAAACGGGCGACAATTGCGCTAAACTGACGGACATTGCGCTTACCGAGCAATCAAGTTTGTTAACCGGAAATCCATCGTCGATCATTGTGCTAGCGGTCAACTATTGCAATAATCGGACAACCATACCAACCGCACCATTTTTGTTTCACCCAAAATAGTGGAAAATGAGACATAGTGGTCACAAGTCCAGCGTCGTCGTCAATAATTGTATAAATACGTTAAAATTTCGCATATCTCATGATACAGTCAGATGTTCGGCAAACTTCACCAGTAGTTTCCTTACAGTGATACCTAAGGCGAAATTGACCTGCATGTTTCGAAATATAGGTCACGTCCGTCAAAACGGACGCATGTCCGAATTTCGCATATTTCCTGATGTGAGAAAGTGATGTCCTAACTGTCTGTACGGTATACTATCATTGCACTGCACTGGTCGACCGTATGTGTACACATATTTCCAATTGAGTTTCCCAAATAGCTTCCTGGAGCAGAGAGCGAGGTAACGTGATATCCTCACCTGATCCAATAGCGAGCGGGTATCAGAGAGAGATATGCCAGTTATGCTTCTGCCCCTGAGGATTCACATGTCTTGTTTAGTCGTTTGTAGTTTTATAAGATAATTGTAGTGTTAGAGCTCAAGATTATTTTAATTTACTGGATCCTGGGACAGTGCAGTGTGATAGATAAGTAGTGTTATGTATGGTATAATGATTTGACGCCATGACCCCGGATATTTTGCGAAATATTTTACAAAAATGGTGTTGTCTTGGAACAATCGTGCGAAGTGTGATGTGACGTGGGGACCCTCTGCTGGAACAATGCTATAGTGATGGACATTGTGAGCCGCTGGCGAAGAACTATGTGGCACAAGAAAACAGCAACAGATCGGTACATTGTTTTGTTTATTTGCTACCAAAGAATGGCTGAACAAATGACAGAGCATAGTATTCGCCTGCAGGCTGAATTTGTGAAAATATGCAAAGGAGTAGGAACACAAATTCATGACCTATCATCCACTGTTAGTGCTCAGAGCGTGGCCCATGTTATACCAAGTTTACGTTTCGATGGAGCTAGTAAAAGTTTTAAAACCTGGGTTAAGGAAATTGAAAAGTATACACAGTTAGTGGTGTTAGACAACAACGGCAAAAGTTTGATCGCATACTAATCAAATAAGGGCCCTGTTAGTGATTATCTGAAGTGTTATCTTGATGAAAATCACAATGCGGAGCGAGGTGCAATTAAGTCTGATCTGACAACATTGTACGCTGATATTGTAAATCCACAACATGCCTTACTTTTGTTGAGACGTGTCGGGCAAACAGACAAAAACCCACCGAGTACGTTCAGGTGTATGCCGAAAGGTTAATTGCAGTAGGTGGTGATGCTTTTGAAGGTCAGGCGGCAGATACAATAGACCGACAGTTGATTGGCTATTTTATTTATTGACGGACTGTGCCAGGACAATTTAAAATGAGGCTAATGCGAGACGATCCAAAAACTATGTAAGAGGCAATTACGACTGCAACAAAAGAACAAAACTTACGCAAACGGTTTCATTTACGAACAGGCAGAGACATGAGTATGGAGGTAAATGACGGGGTACAACAAAGGAATCGGGTCATCAACCAATGGAAATTGATCAATTTCGCTGTAGGGGTCTACACTGTTCGCATTGTAATCGATGGGGGCACTAGATTAACGATTGCCGGGTGCATAAACAGGGGCATCAAGTTAATTATGCAATCATTGTTCAAGGGAAGTCAAGGTCACAAATGGAATGTAGTTGCTTATGTTGTGGAAACAAATGTCATTATGCGAGGCAATGTCTGTCTGAGAAATAGACGTTGGACTAGATCACAGACAAATATAGGTCAGATGCCTTTAAACTGGAGTGCTTCCCACATGTAGACGCCAATGCGTGAAGAAAATCAAACAAACTCACAAAGCATGTCTGATAAGAATACACAAACACAAACATAGAGCTTTAATAGAATCAGGCTCGGAGGAATCACTACTTAATCGCAGGTTATATGAGTCACTTAAAGTCAAGCTTAAAGTAAGTAACAAACAATTACATATTTCAACAGCTGGGGTAAGACCTTTATACCTGGATGTATGTGCTGAATTAAAGGTACATGACCACTTAGTAGGCACAAACTGTTCTTTATAGGAATTAAATAAGTGTATAAGTCTGTAACTATTCCACCAGTTCTAAAAATTACGAGTTCCCGCTATACAGATATAATCATTGAATAATATTTATTTTAGTGATAGTGACTCGCGGTGATATCGGGCTATTTTCATAATCGAATTTGGCATGATAGTTTTTAATTATTTATGCTAATTCAATGCGTCACCTGCACAAAATTATATTTTCGACAAATTATAAAGTATGATCATTGCACATCAAATAATAAATATAGATAACAAATAGTAATGTCCGTTAATATTTTCAGGAAAACGATTATCGCCGCTGATATCAGTGTGGAAATTTACGTCTGTTATAAAATGTATAATAATGCCAATCAATACGTGGGGTAAGGGTGAATGAATGTTTAATTTGCCAGAGAATGTCTCAGATGATGTCTCTGATATAACGAATATATGGGATTGCGCATGAGTCATGTATTTTATGTAGTCAGAAATCTTAGTAGAAACATCATTCTAGGACAGGACTGGCTACGTGCCAGAGGTGTATCATGATCTTGGCTGTATTAGTGTAAATCAAACATACATCCCAATGGTAGAGAATATACATGTAGCTTCAGTTACCAGGGCAACACGTAAAACCAAAATTCCTGCTCAATCTGCGCACATATGTACCTGCAAGGTAAGATAAAAGCCTAATCTCCAGGAAACAGAAATATACATGATAAGTCCGACTGGTAATGGTTATTTAAGTCACGAACCAGGGCTAATGATTCCAAACAAGTTCGTAGCAATGAATGCTAATAAACAAATTCAGATATTGTTAGTTAACACCACTAATAAGACACACACTAGAGAAAGGCGTGCCGATAGCACGAAAAAGAAACACTCCAACGTTGAATCGTAAAATGGATCAAATGTCTGATAACTGCGTGCAGGAAACCAATTATATAGAGGAAATAGATGCGCCGGAACACGCGCGAGATAAAAAGTAATTGGCTTGTTAAGCAAAAACAAAGATTTATTTGCAAAAAAAGATGCTGATTTAAGCCATACAGAGACGGTTAAGATGAAAATTGATACAGGTAACGCACAACCGATTAAGGTAAGACCATACCGAACACAATTAAATAACCGTAAAGTTATAGATAAGGCAGTATATGTGTAACAGGGTTGCCTGCTAGGCAAGGTGTGAAGGGTTGACAACGTATACCCCACTATTCCCTATTGTTTATCACGGGTTCTAATGGACCACAACACAGGCGATGATGATGATGATGATTACTGTATTCTGGAATATATATATAAAATATATATCAAGACATGTACAATGTGTCTACTCTACGAAGTAGAAACGGCGAGTGAAAATCTTATGTAATCATGAATACACCTGTGTATATGCACAGGTGTAGCCATGCTTACACAAATGGCATATGTAACTTTTCGGGCTTTTCCCACTTGGGATGGTAATGAAGAAAACCTTAAGAAAGTTGCAAGTTCGATCGTTTATATATCATCAATGGACTGTGTTGCGTGCCGTGTGTAAAAACAGTAATATATGTAGACACAGACACAAATAGTCAATACAATACAGATGCAAATATAACAATACAATATATATTACAGGTATGAGTGCGAATTGATGGACCACGAGCGAACAAAACAGTATTAACCCGTTAAATATACATTTGATTGTCAATTGCAAGTGGAAAAGGTGTCGATGCTTATTCTGACCAGGTTCGTCAAAGTACAGCTTTAATAGATTAAAACATGGACTGGTCTATTTGCAATGTAAACATGGGGTACTTAAGAATTACAGGTCTGAACTGGGTTGTGGTATAACCAATTAATTAACGGAATGAATTGGCGGTTAACAGTCCATAGACACAGATTAGATAACCAAATGGAATGATGCTTTACTGTCCATTTACACAGATTATATGGCGTACTAATTGTCTAGTGTTGACAGGCTTATACATCTGATGGGTAATTAACAATGAATGGAATGGCTGTATATTGAAATGAAATATTATCAAACATTAAGAAACAGTACAGTTTACATGTAAATACCTACCAAATAGTAAATCTGGGTGATCCATCCATCCATCCGCACTCGTCTTTCTCAATGAGGTTATGGGGGTACTGTAATGAATTAGAACTGTTAAGTGCCATGCAACAATCGATAGTGATTCCGCGATATGTGCACGTTGCCACGTAATCAAATAGACCGCCATTTTGGGAAAACTGCGTTTGTAAACACACGTTTCAATGCATTTTAAAACCCATTACAAATTGCAACGCGACTCACACCCAATGTAAATTTAACCGATAGAAATGCTAAAAACGACAAAACATTACAAGAACCAGTTTCTTACCGGTAGCGGGTCAAAACGGCCCACTTACCAGGACGGCCCTGGTCAAAAAGCCCAGTTTCAAAAGGTATACCAAAAAGGGCCAGTTTTATGGGGGGTCAGAACGGCCCACTTTATTTATGTGCTATATAACGGGGAGAATATACAATTTTGAAAGAACAAGATGGAAGAATATTTTGTTGATTACGGGTATGGTTTCTTTCGTGCATTATTATTATGTGTTAAACATTGTTAGGTATTAACAAAATTAATACCTAACATGTAACTAATAATGGAGTGTAATTGCAAGTTCGTGTGAATCATGTGTGATTGATCAGCTAATGCACAGTAATTTTACCGCGTGTGCCGGTAACTTAATTGATCTGTTGTGAAGTGGCTTCGGATTTGGGATACCATATCTTTAATCACGTCTACAAAAGAAGTTAATCAGACGATACCGCCAATTACTGAAAGCCAGTTGTCAAAATACGTTTGATGTATTTTCATTATGAAAGGTGATAATGTTTGTTTTTGTTGTGCAATATTATTTGTTTATCGCCGGAATTTATTGAGTAAAAGATTGAGGGCATATATACCCACCGGGTATGGAAGGTGTCCGAGCCAATTCCCACCCTTAAATATGAGCCGAATATAATATCCACATAAAACTCTCATACGGTCTCTCAGTGTTCATTTAGCTTATGCTTCTGGATACATAGATATTTGCGGCTAATTTATTCTGCGTCAGTATTGTTCATATAGATATAATTTGTGTTGTTAAAACTGGGCCTTTTTGACCAAGGCCGTCCTGATAAGTGGGCCTTTTTGACCCGGGCCGTCCTGGTCAGTGGGCCGTTCTGGTACTGGGCCGTTTTGGTTTTGGGCCGTTCTGACCCGGGTTCTTTCTTACCTATGTAAGAAGAATAAATACGTCTGGTCAGTAGGGAAAGAACTCAGCAAGTGTCTGACAGTAGGAAATCACGGACTCAAAATAACTCACTCAAATGCACATGCGCAGTTTATCAAAATGTAGCTTGCCTACGGCTGACCTCAGTACACAGATAGACTGCTTCCGGGTCGGTACCCTTAGTCCGGAGAAAAATGCATATGTTTGTGTTGCAGGTGCTTTGAGGCAGGTTCGGGTGCACTGATGTGGTTTATTAATGCATGTGGATACAGTGTTTACACAGGGGCTCTAGTACACAGCCAATATCTGCAGTTTGGAATGGATTATTTTGTGTGGCAGGACACATGTAAATGAAGTGTGATGCGGCTCTGCGTCTGTTGTGACGTGATGATTTTTGACCCCGCTGTCATGTTTCCTTTCCTGTCAGATAAACGAAATGGTCAACTGGTGTTGACAAGTTGGTGAGAAGACGGCATGATCCAGTCGTCAAAGACGTTGTAACTCAATGTGTGATTCCAATGTTTATGCTTTTACAGGCGGTGAGTGAAATGACCCCTAAACGCTATATGTTTAATATACAGTTCTATCTGTGTGTTTAGGCCGGCTAATGGTCAAAGGGAGACAATTCTTGTCCCTAAGAATACGAAAAGACAAAGAATAGTGGAAATGGGCAAAATATGACCCTGCTACAGACTCCCCCTGTCTGAAAAATGATGCTTCTGCCTCTGGAATAACGCATTTCTAGTTTAGTCGTTTGCTGTGTTCTAAAATAAATGTAGTGTTAGAGCTCAAGTTGATTTTAATTTACTGGGCCCCGGGACAATGCATTGCGATAGATAAGTAGTACAATACTGATAAGTTTGTTGGATTCGCGCAAAACCTGAACAGTAATCTTCTTACATTGATTCCAAAGTGTTGAATATTTCCTGATACGTTGGTCGGATGTACGCCAAACGTCATCAAAAACTTCCTTACATCGATACCTAACCTTCATGTGTCATTCAGGTGACATTGATATACTGTTCTCTAACTATACGTACATCCAAATTACGTATATATCTCCTGATACGTTAGATGTATGTTCGCCAAACTTCATCAGTTGCTTCCATAAAAAACCTAACCACCTTGTGTCGTTTAAATGACCTTATATTTGCACATGGTGGGAATGACACTCGCTGGCGATCGCCTTGTACATGTATTTGATCAATGTCTAAAAACAATATATTAATGTTACGCAGGTGACACATCCGACACATCGAGTGACAAAGACGAGGCTGCGACGGAAATTGAGGTCAATTTATTGGTTGGCGATAACAACACCCAACAGGTGAACATCGCGTCTACGGTAGAAGGCGGTCATCACGCGATCTTCAACATGGTGATTGGGACGAATTCTAAAGCAGTAGTACACTTTAATGTGAAGAAGAGCGTATTGAACCTTATAAAAAATAAGTTGGACCGGGTGCTGTCAGGTATGAACACGATATTTGACTGTGACTAGAAAAATAGAGATTGTGGGATTTATGACCCGTGTATCTCCTGATCAAATAGAACAGAACACATGGATTTTGTCCGTTGATATCTACGTTATCAGGTTAAATGTGTATTATGGGATACTATGTTGACCTTGTAAACGACATGTTGGAATAGGTGAGGGAAATTATGGTTACCAGCACTACTTAGTACAATAATTATAGTTGTTTTTGTTTTAAATTAAGGAAATTTTCTTTAACAAGCTAACTTTTTCACAAAAGGTTCTTGAAAAAAATATACAGAACACTAAAAAAAAGTCCCCGAGTTTCCGACTGGTGCTTCCAAGACGGCCGCCAAATATGATTGCCAAATCGTGTCTTTATAGTTCTATATTCATTTGCGCAAAACTCTAAAATACACGTACTAGATTTAAGCATGTAATGTTCATAGATTTCTTAACTATTCTTTTTTCAGAAGATGGCGTCCAAGTGGCGGCCAAATGGCGAAGTATAAAGTTCATGTTTTTTATGAAGTGTATGAATAAAACATTATAACACGTTTATTTGTTCGGAAAAGTTTAAAAGAATATTATGAACAACATTTTACACATTGATTGTGTTTCTGACTGGAGTTTTCGATATAATGCATCCTAGATGACCGTCAGTCTGGCCGCCGATTATGGTATTTATATTAGGGGCTCAGATGTAAAACATGTTATTTTAATGAACATGTTTACATGATACAAAACGTAGCAATATATCAATGTTTGCCGAGTTTCTGGCTTACCATTTCCAAAATTATCTTGAAGATGACTTCCCAGATGGCTGCCAAGATGGCCGCCAGGAACGATACCAATAAGGACCCACAATAAGTAATGTAACAGAGACATATATTAGACTAATCAATACAAACTGGTTCAAAGGTGCGTACATAGTGCTATTACTTATACAGATGCATAGCGTATGAATAGTGAAACTTATGGGTGACTTTAATGACGTAAAAGTATCGACATATATAGGCATGGTATCGTTTGGATAACCTAAAACACCAACATATGTTGCAACACGGGTACTATTGCTTAAATATACCCCCGGCATACGAAGTATGTCGAGGGGTATATAGTTTTCGCATACCCAATATCTCGGTAACGGTAAGTCGTATTGACCTCAAACACTTTCTATGCTTCCTTAACATCATCCATATTCTCATTGCATATCACACTCATACGACCTTCATGTCCAAGGTCTAGGTCAAATTCCGTAATAATTGCGTTAAAGTTGTCAGGTACCGTACTCATTATCTCTGCAACAGTAAGTCGGATTGATTTCTAACTTCATATACCTCCTTATCATCATCCATAATTTCATTCCATACCATAACCATGCGGATGCGGCATTCATGTCCAATGTCAAAGTCAACTTACTTAGAATTTTGCGTTAAAGCTTTTTATTTAAATATTCGCGTTAAAGTTTTTATTTGTCGGTCCAGGCGGCGGCCTGGGGTATACGTGAGTCCTTGCTCACTTTCTCTAGTTTTTATTTATTTTACAACAATTGCATTGCAAGCAAGTGCGAGATCACTTATGCAAATGATTTTCTTGGCTCATACGGAGGCATAAAAGTACTCCTTAATGGTGGAAACATCCGGAGATCCAACCTGATTCGTGTCGCCATTGCGCCTTGTGCTAACTTTTTAGATCTATCGTAATAAATGCATGACATGAACTGCTTGACAATACAGAAAAGTTCGAACGTTTGTTTCAGCCACCGTGAAGTACAAAGATAAGAATATGTCATCATGTCTAGTAGTGGATTTCTGCAGTTTGTGTGCACACACTTGATGGACATAATATATTTCACAATATGGGCGGAATCGCCTGTGTGACACCAGCTGAAAATACAACTGAAAATTTGGCAAGAGTGCGATCGTACAGTAAATCAGCAGTTCCTGGACTTAAATCGGTTATCGTTGCATATCTTATACCATACACAGTTGAACCTCTGAAATTAAGACAAGCATAGCTGTGTATACTCTTTTGTTTGCAGCAATATTTACCAAAGTCAAACCACGGCCACCATTGAGAGGTTACACAGGAGTAGCAATATGCGATGGTACATATGGCAATATTAGAATAGCATGTCATACTTATTTATCCATAACATTCGATCAGCCACTTTACAATAAGGCAGCAAAGATTGTGTCAGCATCAAACGATCGAAAAGTAAACTCTTTATTCAGTACCATCAAAATATCGCTTATGCGTATGTTCATACAGGCTGAGATGGCGGGTGACTGGCTACTCCGACATATGCCAAGTGCTCTCATCTGTATGAACAACAAATGGCGAAGCTTCAGGACATGATGCCAGTCGGTGAGTACAAGCAATGCACAGTAAAGTGTTATTTGGCGATCGGTCAAGTTCTAGTTTTCACAGACCAAACGATTGAATAGTTCATCTGGTGGCATGACACGGGGTCACGACATGACTGGAGCACACTGGAGAAATGAGCCCACACAGTCCCGCAATGTGTCACAAGTAGCGCAGCACTCGAGAAATTCACTGATGTACACACGGAAACATCAGAACAGTACGAAGTTCTACGGCCATCCAACGACATCAATAATAATTCTGATGTTAGTCACTTCATTGACATGATGCAAGTTCATCCGCCCTTTGGTGATCATGACCATTGGTGAAATTGCAGCCGCTGGATCTGTGAACTGTGAGTCTGCTGCCTAGATAGGCCAGCAGGCGATGGCGATATAAACAGGAAGTCACTCCAAGTCGCAATGGTATTAGTAATGTGAAATCACTAGCTGTTATGGAAAACACCATAAAGGTGCCTAGTGAACATGTTGTAGTAAATCCAGGATAACATGCATTTGGAGCTTGCTGCAGTGTGAGCTGGCTCCACAACCACTATCGTTCTTCTTATATGGCAATGTAAGGAAAACGGACAACGGGAGTAGTATATGGGGACTAAAATGATACCAGGTCGATTTGCCATGTCACCACGCTGCGCGTGGTAGTCGTCAAATGGTCGTTATTAGTCCCCATATACTACTAGCGTTTTAGTGACACGATCGATGTGACAACACCTCGAATTCGTCAAGCGTCACGGGTAACGCCGATATCGACTCCAGCTCGAGTTGGTCTGGGCTACCGTAATAGTGCCCCTACTCCTTCACCGAGCCTGAAATTTCTCAATTAGAGATACGCTATCAGTAGATATACTAGTCGACATACGACGAGGCTTAAATTTCTCAATTAGTGATACACTATCACTAGGATTACTAGTCGACATACGACGAGACTGAAATTTCTCAGTTAAAGATACACTATCACTAGCAATACTAGTCGACATACGACGAGTTATAAAGAGATAACGAGGCGATAAATAAGACAAGGGAGACCGCGATAGTGGAGAGGATCGTCCCATCGTTTAAGTCAGATCGTGAAGCGGCTAGTCTGCTTGCCACAGATCAAGCGCAGAGGGTTGAAGAGAATCACCGTGTACGCATTGAGGAAGAGATCGCTTTTAGCATTCTTCAGCCCATTCGTAACAGTCTGACGAAGAGTATACGCGAGTCCGTGAAGGGTGTGGAGGAAGAAGCGATGCGCATTGTCTACGAGATGTACGGACCTAGAGAAAGCGTGGACAAGAGGAGGAGAACGATTATCTGGACCTTCTATCACGAGGTGAATGAAACGATCGCGGACAGGATAATAGAGAATATCACATCGGAGGCCGGTACAGCCTTTTATCCACGGTATTCATACTCGTATCGTCTTAGAAATATAGAAAACGGAGAGATGATAATCTTTCATAAAAATCTTCCTGGGAGTCCTTGGTTGAATAATCTCGCCAACGCGGGCGAGTGGGTCACCGATCAAGAGACCGCTCGAATGGAGGTCGATCAAATAGAACGACCTATTGCGAAATGGACCTTCGTGGACTGAGTATCGGTGGAGATGAAAATGATAATCGATAGTCAACAAATTCGTATAGGTGCTGGGAGACTTCCGGACTGGTTAAGACAAAAGAAAGGTGTGCGCTCACTACGATGAGGTCGGGTGAAAACTATGACCATAGGAATATACGAGGAGCATTCGCTCCTGATTACTAATATAGGTAAGCTGACGAAAGAGTACGTCGGCAGTGAGTGTCAACAACGATTCACACAGTCGACGCATTTACACCGTCACGCCGACACTTGCACTCGAGGGAAAACCTCGGTGGTGTGTCCGGGTAAGCAGATCGAGAGACCTCAGTCGGCATACGTCGTTCTATCCTCGAGGTTCAGTGAGTGCGATGTCGATACGCTGGCTCTAACAAGAGTCACAAAAATGGGGGAGTCACATTCATCACGCAAAATGTGGGCATGGGGGTGGGAGATGGATCGAGAAGAATCTTGTCGACGGATACTACCACGAGATGAAAACGGTCTTCCAGTTACACGGTTGTCATTGGCACGGGTGTCCAGGCATTGTAAGAGAACCGAATCCTCGGCAATCTATAGGAAAACGTTATTCCGGCTACAAGTTAGTGGTAATGTGGGAGTGCGAGTGGCTCATTCGAAACGGAAAAGAAGAGCCGAATCCCCAGACTTTCACCGAAGCGACGCTGTACCCGCACCAGATCGTCTACCATTTCGAGGCGTATTTGGATAAGACCAAAGCTATATATCCGACCACGGATCTGACCTTCAAAGTTGAGCACGTACCCATTTCGGTATCGATAGGTGACACCACTGACGAAGACATAATTTACATTTGTGAACGTGATTTCGGCACTCTAGCGGAGAAGTTCGTCGACGAGCTGAAGAGGAGAGCCAACAATATTAGAGAAAAAGTTCGGACCACGTGTTTACCGGATGACATAGAGCTACTACCGAAATCGCAACAGAAGTCAGTTACGTCTTGGATAGACCAGGTACCCGTGGTGGGATTTAACTGTAGTAGATACGATCTGAACCTTATCAAACGATACCTGGTCGAGAAGCTGGCGGCAACGGTCACGAAGGTAATGGTGGGAAAACGAGCGAACACTACGATGTTCAGGTTCCACGATAGCATACAGTATTTAGGACCGGGGACGAGCTACGAGAAATGGGTCCAAGCTTACGATTGCAAAATGGAAACGTTTCCCTTACGAGTGGATCGACAGCGCGGACAAACTAGACTATCCACGATTATCCGATTATCCAGAATGACACTCCAAGCTTCGCGACTGGTATCTACTATCACTGTCAGAGTGGAAGGAGTGCAATAGTATTTTCAAGACGAAGAAGATGACCACGTTCAAAGATTGGCTTAGGTATTACAACGATCTGGTCGTAGTACCTTTCGTAGAAGCTTTGACGAAGATGACCGAGTTTTACAAAGGTCGAGGAGTGGACATTTTCAAAGATGCAGTATCGCTCCCTGGAGTGGCGCTCCAATATCTTATTCGAGGTACTAGTGCACTTACTAGTAAAGTACAAGCGCTGTACGCACCGAAGAAAGAGACGTACGAAATTTTGCAAGGAGCGCTAGTCGGTGGTACATCTATAGTATTCTCGAGGCTCGTCCGTAATGATATAGATATACACGTTCAAGGCTGCGGCTCCATTCGCATTTTTGTTGATCTGGATCGTCACA
>CM055271.1:76629407-76727774 GCA_029237695.1 Conchocele bisecta | reverse complement strand
GGATCGTCACACCCTCGCTCACGTTCTCGACGCATCTGCCTGATCCATGGAGACGGTCGTCGTCCATCGAACGTAGGTCGAGCCACAACGAATACTTGTTAGTTAAATAATCTACCAGAGAGCCGTCCGCGAGTCCCACATATTTTGCGACCGCGTCAATTTCCAGGGTGCGCTTAGGACCTGAGGCGAACATCTTCCTGGCTTCGTCCCACTGCTGGTACGCGCGCATGCCCTGGCTGTACAGTTGATTCGGAACCCCATTCGATGGTCATCTCAACTTTGATGATCTTCGGATTGTATAATTTTTCGGAGTCGCGAGCTCCTCTTAGCGCACGGGCCGCATCATCAAACAACATCAAAATGCCCTTCATGGACCTCGCTTGGGCGTTGACCTTGGAATTCCATAAAGTTATCATTGAGGGGTAATAATATACCCGACATCATCAATGAGAGAATGGGGGAGCCCTTAGCGTTGAACACAGTCTCCAGAACGCGGGGTGGTGGTAAAATCATAAGGGAAGACCTCGGACTCAGGGGTTGGAAGCGACATGAACAGAACGACGCTGCGAATGCTCTGCAGCAGAGTAGCAACGAGGCTGCGATTGTCATAGACACGGTCGAGCTCGATGACGTCCCGCGCGTTGCTACCGACGTTATCAACGAGATGGAGACCTAGTTCGGGGCCTCTGAATCCGAAGGAAGAGTCGATAAGACCTCTGGGCTTATTGATGACGCGCAGGGCGAATCGTTAGACCTACGAGCCTTCGATAAGGCTATGCGAACGCAACGCGGCGAACTAACAAACAACCTAGCCAAGCTGACGACTCTCGATGAATATATCGAGCTAGAAAAAAGAAAAAGCGGCCGCGGCCCTTCCTGGAATAATCGGTTCGATCGTTTCCGGGATACTCGGCACGATGGGAAAAGTGGTCGGATGGGTCGCGGAAATTCTGTGGTCCCTCGTGATCGCCATTGGTGGACTACTATTCATCGCAGTTCGAGAGTTTATTATATAATCGAAGATTTTTAATCGAGCAGCCAAATAATAACTAGGCTTATCGCGACACATCCCACAATCAGCGCCGTCTTTTCGTCGTCATGAAGCGACTTCAGTCCCTGTGGTGTCTTCGACACTGGAGCCTGCGTCGAAGATGACGCTGGAACTTGCGTAGTGAAGGATCCAGCATTGGATCGTTCGGGCGCCATGTGTACGTCGTCGTTCCCACCGAACGATTGCGATGCCGTGGCGATAACTATCTCATTATTATAACCGGCCGTTCCACCTCCGAGCACTCGGAGCTGCATATCGCTCGGACACATGTATAGACCGTTCCGAAAGCGTAGACCACTTTTTTACCGGCGAATTTCAAAACGACTTCGTACCTTTTGATCGAATCGAGAATATCGACCGCAGATGAAATCGCGTCTTCTAAGTTTCGCGATGAACTGCTTTTGAGCGTCGAACGCAGTGCGAGCCCCGAGTTTTCGTGAGCGCGTTTGTGCCTGTGCACATAGAATCGCCCACACGTTAGGATGCTATCGTTGAGCCTCTCGACGCCCGGTTGAGAAAAACTGGTCGTGTTGAGTCGTCGAGGATGAAGGTCGTCCAGACATTCGATATGTCTACGTTATGTTTATGTTATGTTATGTTGTTGAAGTCGAGATTTCCCGTTATCGGAGGGTTTTCGTAATCTTTCAAGATTTCTAGAAATTTGACGTCGAAGCTACTCAGCGTAGGTCCAGACTGAGACACTCGGTCCGATACGTAAACGGCTTGTTTTCCGAGAGGCACGTGTTTCGCACTATGACGTCGTAGACACTGTTTCATTGTGAAATGCATCATTTACGAACGTTCAAGACGATAATTCCGACGGAATTAATCGCGGTATTAAACAAGCATGAAGTTTGAACTACATGTATATATAATCTTTGATTATTTATAATTAGTATCGATGTTTATTACACTCACTGGCGTCCAAAGTGGGGCTTGTCCGCTTCTGAAACCGATCGACAACTCTTACGGGGAGCGCCGTGCCGGCCTCAGATCAATCACCTTCACGGTCGGATGACAAAACGTGGGGGAGAACGAAGGGTTCGGCTACATGGAGAACGGCCCCCGAGTAGGCGTAAAGCTGCCCCCGGTCTTTGGAGTTCGAGAGCCCTCCAACCTTTTATCGCGTCGGAGCTTGATGGCCGAGCCAGCATCGCAATCTCGAAAGCCACCGGACTTGCGACCTTGACCGTTCAGTCCGCCAACCGGGTAAGGATCATCCCGGCGTTGGCCGTGCGGCTCGATTTTACAACAATATACTCCGACAACACGGGATGGTTTGACCCATGCGAGCACGTCGGCGACGGCCCCTTGGACTTCGCCTTCACTAAAACGCTCAAGATGCACCTGGATCAACTGAACATATTATACAACACGTTAGACGCGGGGTCCAGTACTCTCCTTAAGGCTGCACACGCGAGCGACTGTTTCTATGGTGAGACCCTGACCTTAGACTTCCCAACCCCCGGGATGAAACGTTTGGAATCGGGGCAAATCCACGAATTTGGAGGTATCGGTCCTCGATAATAATGGCCGTAAATTGGACAATCACGAATTCCCAATCTCGATCGTATTTGAGATTATATAATTATAATCGTTAATAATGAGCATATACGGACCCGGCACATTCGACCCGGCACATTTCGACCTAAGATACGTCCGGCGAAGGTGGCAGGACCGTCCGGGCGGATCTTACGACCACCAGGGCGGAACTGGCGACAACCAGGGCAGAACTGGCGACTATCAGGAACGAGTTGAGAGCAAGACGACCAATAATGGCGGTTTAGGCTGAAGAGCGGGGGAATCTCACCGTCGGGGTCTACAAGTTCTCTTTCGGCGCGAACGCAAATCACAGTCAACTCGGATTCGTTATGCCCGTGTCTGGAAAAGTTTTCCGAATGTCGCTTTGCTCCGAAAAATATAGAGGCCAGGTCACGGTGAATCTGGCTGTTAACGGGGAAGAACATAACGCCCACCCTGCCGGCGTCAACGCCGGCTCCAACATCTTTTATAATGAACAGAATAGTCGAAATTCAATCCCTGCGACTTCGCGAGGAAACGATCCGCGCGGGTCTGGCTGAAAGGTACAGACGAGCGCGCGACGGTGTTAATACCGCTTTCGCCTCTGTTTCGCTCGCTCGCGGTCTCACTAGCGTATCCATTCTTTCTACACTCGTGGCATCACCTATCGCAGTAGGATTGAGCGCAATCTCCGCAGGTGCTGGAATTTTCTGCGTGACTAGTAGACAGATAACTAGACGTCTAGACGGACGACGTAAAAGGCACAACCGAATCGCGATTCTCGCGCGTGCAAAGAAAAATAGTATAAACTCTTTGGTGAGCATAGCGCTCGCCGACAACGAAATCTCGGACGACGAGTTCAAAACCATCACCGCCGAATGTACACAATATCAAGAACTGAAATCCGATATCCGCGCAAAGGCTGCCGGGCTAGATCAGTGAACAACGTACTGTCGGACGATGATGTATGTAAACAAAATAATAATGAACGGACGAGCCGAAGAAAGGAGAAACATGTTAGAGCGCCTAGGGACTTAACGTGTATGAGCACGTGTCTCGTACGAAGTCAATGAGAGGACATACCATCACCGTACAGTCAGGCAGTGCCAGCTGTACCTTCGGTGCCCCCGTTTATAGATTAAGATGGACTCTACTCGCGTGGATAGGCAAACTTCTTTTCCAGCTCCTCTAATACTCGTCTGAAAAGTCTACGGGCTCGTTTTCCTCTATGTATCATTCTATGTCTGACTCGACAGGCACCACAATAAGTACATAGTGCCGACTCAGACCTAGTTCCGATTCCGCAACTCCTACAAGGACGCGATTCTGTGGCTCCCTTTCTTAACCACGATCGATGGTGTTTGCAGTGGTCGAAGATTCCCATACGAGGGCATCTCTAGAGACTGCCGATTTGTAACCACTTACACCTATTCGTTGCTCTCAGCATTACTATTGTTTGCAATAGTAACGATATAACTAAAGGGATTCATTATGTCTAAAAGGGGTAGGTAACGATAGCAGATCCGCAACTTTCAAATGACGTAAGTTTTGATAGGGAACTCGGTGGTAGCCCTGACAATAATTGCTCTATAGTAAGAACTCGTGGTAGTTGAAACATGGTAGTTGAAACCTCCGTGATTTCGGGATGGATTTTAACTCTGGTAGTTGAAACAGGGTAGTTGAAACCTCCGTAATTTCGGGACAGATTTTAAACCCTGTTATTTGAAACAGGGTAGTTGAAAACCAAACATTTTCGGAACGGATTTTAGACTCGGTGAAGTAGTAGGGGCACTATGACGGTAGCCCAGACCAAATCGATCTGGAGTCGATACCAGCGCTACCCGTGACGCTTTACGAAATGGAGGTGCTGTCACATCGATCGTGTCACTAAAACGCTAGTAGTATGTGGGGACTAATAACGACCGTTTGGCAACCACCACGTGTTAACATGACAAATCGACCTGGTATCATTTTAGTCCCCATATACTATTACGGGTGTACTGGGAAGCATATTGATGTTCCTCGTTGTAACCCGAAGACAATTCTTCCATAGTTTGGACTAAATCTGCAACATGTCTGGATGTGTACGAGTGTTGCACGACATGCGCTCTTCATCAGTACATATCGGTATTCGTCCGATCGCTAAAGATCATCTTGCAACACTACAGAAGCTGATTAATTTTGTACTTGCAAGTCCAGTTGTGGAAGTGCATGTGGCTGAATGAAGACACATATGGTGTGCTCCGACCATGTGTTCCAACTGCATGCGTGCATGCTTCAATGTACCTGATATTGAACTGCTGAAGGCACACGAGCACACGACTGAGCAACTGAACTGGGCTAAATTAGTCTGCACCAGCATGCCGACGACATTGTGCCTCTTTAATTTTAGCATTACAATCACATTGAAACAACACTACATGCACTGTACTAATATACAAATTAAATGCAAGTCAGGCATATCCTGACAGATGCATATCACATAGAACTTACCGAATTACATATTGGTCCTGTTCACAATCTTGATACATCTAATTGTAGGTACTTAAGATGTTTATGTAAAGCAACGTCTGTTTGGCGGCCATCTTGGCTGCCATTTTGGTGGTCATCGCAATCAATAATCTAGAAATCTTTAATAATAGATATCAGTTAGATATGCTACGTTACTCTTATATTAGTTTTAATATACATTGTAAATATATATGTCACAACATAGTATTGAGAAAACAGAAACAATATATACATATATATATGACGGCCATTTTGTCTGTCATATTGAAACGAAATGCGTCAGAAAAATAGAACCGTTAATATTTTCTCGGTGCAGTATACTAAATGTTTGTCATACATGATATTTTTGTTTACAATTTATTTTAATATGTAGCCATATAAAACACAATTTGGTGACCATCTTGGCGGCCATCTTGACGGAATATGTTCGAATGTTCTTATCAAAAATACGGAGATATGTAGTTTAGCATATTTTATAAAAAAAAATTATGAAAAATAACCCTGTCAAAGAATATTTTTCTTGTATATACATGTACATGTACATATACAATATTAAAACTAGATTAGGCGGCCATTTTGTCGGCAATTTTTCCGACCATGTTGAAAAAAGATTAGTTAGAGTATGATTTGGCAGCTCTTTTCTTGTCCATTTTCCAATCATGTTGAAACACAGTTTGTCAGAAAATCGGCATATTTAATATGTTCATTCGTGCAATATTTTATAGCTTTTCTCCGAAGCATAATATATATATTTTTTCATATTTAGCTATAAATAGGTGATTTTGGTAGCCATTATGGCGGCCATCTTGGAAATACCAGTTGAAAACTCTGGGTTTTTTTGTGTTGTTCTGTATACTTTTATCGAACTTGTGGTGAAAAAAATAGCTTGTTAACGAAAAGTTCCTTGCCAAATTCTAAAATCCCTGGCCTAATTATAAGATGGTATACGTAAGAACTGGGCCATACCACCCTTATGAGAAGCAATGTGTCAACTGTTCTAAATAAATAATTACACTTGATCGAACGTGTAGCTGCCAGTCGAATATGGAAACTATAATATATTATATTTATGGGTTATTGTTTATTTATTATTAATTTGTTACTGTATGCACTGGCTCTCGGAGAGAGGATGCACGAACGATGAAACAATGATATGGTATAGAAAACTATTCGTCCAACAGTGCTTATTATTCAGTAGTCATTAAACAAAGAAGAAAGTTAACCACCCAAGCGCATTTGACAATGCTTTATCAGGATTGAACAACAACATGGAAGTAGACAAATTGCCACAATAGATGCATCAAAAGGAAAAATAAAAAAGTTTAAATCAATAATTTGAAAGGGTTCAGGCTATTATCACGTGCATGCTATCGCAGCCTAGTGCTGCGTATAGCATAACAGTCTGATATCAATCTACTGGTATATAATATCGGCCTCACCGCAGCCGGGGATATACTTCTATGTAACCATAATTGCATATTTTATTTCATTTTATTCTGTTACAGATAGCGAACTTGATAATATCTTTATCAAGATTGAGCCAAAAGGGCTGAATGACGCCGAGGAGGCAGAATATGATCAGGCGGAAAGTTCAGCAATTAGACAACTGAGAGAGGAAATGTGGGACGATCTGGAGAACGACATTCAGCAGCTTGGTGTGAGACTTATAGCGATACACTCTGGATGTATCGAGATCGTAATAGCAGTGGACAGCTGGAAACGTGTTGCTAAGTTTGCAAACGATTTCTACGAAGGGAAGTTTGAAAGAGCTATTGAAACCGTGTATTCAAGCTTTCCGACTCTTAGCAAGTTTCCTGAAATGCTGCATGTCACCATGAACATAAGACGTTCGCCAGATCATAAACAGGATAGGACAGCTTTCGCCATAGAAAATGCACTGAAATGTACGGATGAGATAAAAGTCCAATCTTCTGATTTTTCATCGTCTAAACCAAGGAACTTTTCCGGAATTCAATTTCAAATAAGTCCAACAGCAGATTTTCCTAATTCCGACAACGGCGACAAAGGCACCGATTTCAAAGCCATAACAGAACATGCAATAAAGATAGCAAAGCGGTTAATTGTGTATGCCACAGAAGGGACATGTCAGACAACCGATCACAACCACCTGGACATCGACGTGTCTCTGTCAACGGAAGGTAACTATAGAAAATTATATATTCTTCAATGAAAATCACAGATGGATGTTAGGTCATTAAAGATTTTAAATCTAAATACATGTACATGTAGTTTTATTTGTCAAAACATAAAAACATTTTTTTTTGACAAATGAAAATATTACATTCATAAAAATAAACAGTAAGGTAGTTATGCCCTTCTTGTGGCCCCATGTAGACACACCAGTATGTGGCTACCTCAATTCATATGAAATCCCTGTCTGTCGCTATAAAGATCCCAACTAACTCTTGAAATACAGGAAATACAATTTTCATTAGGATTACAATTGAAATTTTCAAAGGACGAGAAATAAAATTGAGGGCATCTTTCATAGCAAACAGCAAGCTGTTAACAATTATCTGTGGATGCAATTGATGAGTTATATATGAAATCATTATCGCATATGGATAAGTATATTGAAACATTTACCAAACAAGGTTCAGGCTGGGAAATATCAAAGGATGAGTTATTGTATTTGCATATCGCTAAGGTTCTTCCTACATCCTACTATCCCAAGAATTAGACAACATAAAGGCAATACTACGCTCATAAATGTAAATAATGATAATAATGAATGTTTCAAATGGGCACTGATATCCGCTCTATATATCTTGCTAACGTTAATAATGTATACAGTTATACGAAAAACGAAGGTAACTTGAACTTGAACGGTAATAATTATCCAACCCCCTATCACAAATACATGAAGTAGACAAAATCATATTGCTATTACTGTGTATGCATGCGAAAACAGTATTATTCCTTATTACATATCAGAACAACCGAAATAAATTATTAGAATCAATTTACTATTATCATGATTATTACGCGAAACAGATAATTATTATTACTGTTAGATTAAAAATTTGAATCGTTTGCTTTATGACCAAAGTAAGCATCTCGGGCAAACAAACTTCTGCGACCGATGCTTGTAAATATGGATTTTCATTTGAACTTCTGCTTATAAAACACATAGACGACAGTGATGGCGATGCGGTCATACTATAAATGCCTGAAGAAGGCAAGAACCATTTAAAGTTTATAAATTATCACAAACAGTTTCATTTTCCCTATGTCATTTATGTCGACTTTTACAAACACACATGCTGGAGATCTTAAATAAAAACCAAGCACGAAGCATTAGTGCAGTAGATATGTCAGGTGATTGTGCATTCTTTTATAAAATCATGGAATTTGGTACACAGCTAGGAGCATCGTTTTAAGCATTTCTAGCAATAGTTTCATCTCAGATTTGTTACGTGACAATAATGGCAGCCATTGTCCAAGATGGCCGCTAATAATATTCTGTGGATACGTGTAAATTACATTATTTTTCTGAAACATAATGTCATCATCATTCTTGTCACCCACAGCACTTGCAGTTTTATGTCACTGCCTATTATTCCAATAAATATGGTGTACATGTACTTTTCTAAAATGGCCGCCAGAATAACACAAAATCACATATTATCGCAGAGATATCTTATCTGTGATGCATTCAGCTATCAAAAGCACTTCCTGTGTGTCTTCTTTACGGCTGAATAAAGAATGACAACATAGCATTTCAGTCGATCATGTGTTTTCTCTTGCAATAGAGAAACATGTAACATCACCCCACTATCCTAATTTGCATGTGAATGTCATAGTTCATGTTTGTATATCTGCAAAATGTTATAATGACGTTTATGTCTGTGAAGTATAATAAATGGTGCAAAAAATGACAGGCATGACATTTGTTTACTAAGAAAACCCTATATGTACCTTTTGCAAATTGCTGCCATTTTAAAAATGGCCACCATACTAACACAATGAATCATATAGTTCATATCTATGATGTATTCAACAGTACAACAATGTAATCAACAATTCCAGTACGTGTATATTGTTTTCCTTTAATGTATGCAATTAATTAAATAGTGAGTAATCTGAATGTCAGTTGAAGTGTGAATGACAATTGGATGAAGGCATACAATAATAACAACAGCATTGCAGTAGGTCGTGTTTTTTATCATAAAAGTGAAAAAAGGGTAACATAATTATCAATTTCACTATAAATTACATGTGAGTTTACGTATGTCATATGTCATGTATCGGCTGTCAATTAAACTTATTATTACATGGGTAAAATATAAAGTATGTGCAAAATAAAATTCATCATAGAACAATGGTAGATTATGTAGACATATTCTATTTCTTTCTTCAGTCGATAAACTGTTCATCAAATCAGTTATTGATTTGCTTTTGACTGATGTGTATCTGGAACCATTACATGTACCCGAATAGTAATAAAACATGTTCACGCTTCCAATGTTAATAATGTTGACAAGCATACATATTTACATATATGCATATCCTGTGTGTAATTATACAATGACACAATCTCACATTCTTTCAATCCATAAGAACACTGCATACTCTTAGTTGGTCACTGTATATCTAAAATCAATACTAATTATATTGAACAATTGTGACAAGTGTTTACCGTAATATATCATATGTGACTCACAGTACATACTGACCATCAAAATGTATCATTATATATATGCACAAGACATTCATAACTTTATATTGCTTGTCTTTAATTGTTTAAGGGAGTGCTGATTTGTTATAATTGCACTGTTCATTGTATACAATTTTGTTGTTGCACAACCCATCTCGGAAAAGTTTCCTTCCATAATAGTTCACAGACATGGTGGTGAGCTGATATATCAATGACCAGCCTGATTTATTGCCTAGTGTGCTGTATTCTAACTGCCTTTGACTGTGGCATATTATCAAGTGTTCTAGTAAAGAGTAGCTGTCGACATTGATTGGCAATGTATATGATGTCTTAGTCTGTTAATATCTTTAGCAATGTGAAATGGAATTCACCGAATACACATCGGAGCGGTGCATATACACTGTAGCCACGCGTCGCCGATGGAATGGGGTCACTCTAGCAAACACTATGCGCTCTAATACAAAGAACCATAGGGCAATATGTGTAAGATAATCAACATAAAGACTGAAGGCATCACCTATTGTTATACAATCACATGCAAGATAATACTCCAATGCTGTAATTGAGGAATTGAGATAATTTGTCAGAATACCAGTTATACAGGGAATATACACATGAAACAACTTCTACATAGTCATAGTTTGCAATAGGATGTACATTTTGATGTTGAGGTTTGGTAACTCAGCTGGGTGCATGCTACATTGGACGCTTTGTGAAAACAATGCATAGCAATCTATTCTCTGATGTCTTCCCATCATGTTGCGCCATATTTTATTCATGGGTTTGTCATAGTATTAGTGGTATGTATCTAACGTCATAATAGGTAACGCTGGCCGATGTCTTGTACACACTAAGATGGCCAACATCGCAACTCCATGCACCGTGTGGGATACAGTAAGAAGACAATGTTCAAATGTATGTTATGCATTTTTTCCATCACATTTACGAAGCAATTATGCATAAACCATAGGATGATCCGGGGTCCAGCGGGTTCTTAATTAGTGTCCAGTACTGTGCCAATAGTGTCAGTCAATGACACACTAACACCTTGTATCACCATATTAAGCGAAACTCGGTGTGCATGGGCCCGCTTAATTTATGCATCAACATAACAACTCGGAAGAAATATTAACTTACGACAAGCTACGTATGTGACGTACGGACGCATGTATGGACGAATAGACACTGGTAACGCTATATTTGCAATTCACCATTTACAAATTGATGGCGGAATGGGGGACAAAGCTGCAGTCTGGGATGTGCATACCCAGTACATTGTACATGTTGCTTAACCATTACAATGCTGAATTAAACTTTATCTTCCGCTGTTTATTTTTCGGATCAAAAGCATGGGTTGACAATACGTTCGAATCATTTCCATTGGAAAACATGTTATTAAACAATATTTTTATTGAGAATGAAGACAAAGTAAAAGTAAAACAACAGCAGATGACAATTTTCTTATTCCACATTCTAAGGATTAACCATTTGCTTTGATTGTATTTGTTATTTTTACACATGGCAAATGTACACGTCGGGTTGGAATCCATGGAACCGATAAAAATCAAGACTGAACAAGGTATGTGCTCCGTTTTTCAAGGGAATCACCATCATTTTAGACAAATGGGTTCGACTTTCAGCTGTGAAGCAACGGAAATACTATGTATGTAACATCGTGCACGCGCATGTGACACACACATTTCAGAGAATGGCTGAATCTTCTGCCCACCAATGGCATTACTATCTCTCACGAACCTTCACCTTGAATGTGTGAATATCCATGTATCCAACCCCTGTTATGCGTGGCGTTTGATATTTCTGTGATATGTGTTGTCACACTCCATCACCATCTTGGCAATTCCCTGTTTGACGTATTTTGTATTGCGCTGGCGGAGTAATCGCTTCACTGCAGGTGAACATTGGTATTGAGGAGTATTGGGTATACTCTCCATTATCGCAATAACGGCCTTCCAGTCAGTATCGGCCAATTGATCTTGATGCCACATCTCATTTGGGCAATCTTAAAGGCCGTGGTCGTTCACACGTGGGAAGCAGTAAATCACATTCGATAAACACATTCAATTCAGTTCATGTCAGTTATACTAACAACTATGCTTCCCATACGTTATATTATGGCACACAATTTGGTAACGATGACGATAGTACTATAGCACGATAGCTATAACGCGATAGCACGATGACGATACTACGATAGTATATTATATCGTCATCGTAGCATCATACTATCGTCATCGTACCGTCGTGATATTGTACTATCGCCATCGTAGGTATCGACAAGACACTCACCCTGGAGCACATGTTGCCGACATCGCATGATTACGTCATCCAAGATGGCCACCGAAATGTCAAAAGGACATCCTTTAATTAGAGAGGTCAGACGTCTTCTTTCCCGTGAACCGCTTTGCGGCCAGTGTAGATCCAGATCAGCATGTGCATCCGCACAGTCTCATCAGGATCTGCACTGTTCGCCATTTCATGGATCAAACATATGGCATGCTTCTAACATATATATCTTACAACAATAATATAGTACTGACTGACCTGGACGTTAAGTCGATGATGAGCTGGTGCTTATGGGTTTTATGACCATTTTAGATTCATCAATACAACACATAGCATCCTTCTAACGGAACGTATTATGGTATACTGCTTTCCGTCTGTCCATCACATATGGTTGAATATTGATTGTATTGCCACAAAAAAAAAATTAATCTGGGAATTTAATATGTTGGAAAAGAACATGGATGATTGAATTGTCATGTGTGTCTCCGCTCTCTGCATGAACGCATACTCTCATAGTAGTTACATCCCACTGGTCTTTTGTATGATTCTCGAAACCAAGATCCCTTCACTATATGACGTTTACTTTTGCTAGGACGATAACCACTTTCATGTTTGACCTGTATTCATATTGAGACAAGCCATGAAGATTGTTCATGAATAATATTTACAGAAACTGTGATATTATGATTAAATGACGACGAAAGCTGACGAAATGTTCATAGGAAATTCTAAATTTTCCGCATTTGCTCTGAAAATTTCTTCAAACTTCGACATAATTTACGGAAAATATCGTAAAGTTTGTAATAATCGTATCCTCCGGATGAAAATCAGGGATACTATGGATTTGGCACCGAATATCGTCCGCGTTCATGTGCAGACAATTCTTGACATTAGCATAACTTAAATACCTTTTGGAATATTTTCACGAAACTTCTCACATGCATAGGCCACGGCCCGAAGTTGTTTCACTCACAAGAATAACTACTCTTGCCTCGCTATGTTTATAAAATTTATCTCCGTAATACCCCAGACGGATGGACTGTGGCCCAGGGAGGGGTAGACTACAAGACTGAATGCTGAAGCAAACTGATGCATTGTCTATTATTGGAAGTACACCTGCCACAGGCAAAGCCTTATCTGCTCGCCTATTATCATGAGTATAGACAATAGAGACAATACACTCGGATAACTGCTTAGAAGTCACTGGATTCGATACAGTATGTATGATAATACATGAAAAATGTATTGCAATGTGTGCTGTTCTTACTGTTACACAGTCGTTGCTGAATTCTAAAACATTTTAACAAAGGGTCAACATACCCTTCAGATTCATACTTTTTATATGAATTTGATGAAAACAATGCATAGCAATCTATTCTCTGATGTCTTCCCATCATGTTGCGCAATATTTTATTCATGGGTTTGTCATAGTATTAGTGGTATATATCTAACGTCATAATAGGTAAAGCTGGCCGATGTCTTGTACACACTAAGTTCACCAACATGGCAACTCCATGCACCGTGTGGGATACAGTAAGAAGAGAATGTTCAAATGTATGTTATGCATTTTTCCCATCACATTTACGAAGCAATTATGCATAAATGATAGAATGATCCAGGGGTCCCACGGGTTCTTAATTAGTGTCTAGTACTGTGCCAATAGTGTCAGTCAATGACACACTAACACCTTGTATCACCATATTAAGCGAAACTCGGTGTACATGGACCCGCTTAATTTATGCATCAACATAACTCGGAAGAAATATTAACTTACGACAAGCTACGTATGTGACGTACGGACGCATGTATGGACGAATAGACACTGGTAACGCTATATTTGTAATTCACCATTTACAAATTGATGGCGGAATGGGGTACAAAGCTGTAGTCTGGGATTTGCATACCCAGTGCATTGTACATGTTGCTTAACCATTGCAATGCTGAATTAAACTTTGTCGTCCTCTGTTTATTTTTCGGATCAAAAGCATGGATTGACAATACTTTTGAATCATTTCCATTGGAAAACATGTTATTAAACAATATTTTTATTGAGAATGAAGACAAAATAAATATAAAACAACAGCAGATGACAATTTTTTTATTCCACATTATAAGGATTAACCATGCTTTGATTGTATTTGTTATTTTTAGACATGGCAAATGTACACGTCGGGTTGGAATCCATGGAACCGATAAAAATCAAGACAGAACAAGGTATGTGCTTTGTTTTTCAAGGGCATCACCAACATTTCAGAAAAAGGGGTTCGACTTTCAGCTGTGAAGCAACTCAAATAATATGTATGTAACATCGTGCACGCGCATGTGACACACACATTTCAGACAATTGCTGAATATTCTGCCCACCATTGGCATTAATATCTCTCACGAACCTTCACATTGAATGTGTGAATATCCATGTGTCCACCCCCTGTTCTGATTGGCGTTTGATATTTATGTGATATGTGTTGTCACACTCCATCACCATCTTGGCAATTCCCTCTTTGACGTAGTTTGTATTGCGCTGGCGGAGTAATCGCTTCACTGCAGGTGAAAATTGCTCGAGGACTTGCGTAGTATTGGGCATACTCTCCATCATCGCAATAACGGCCTTCCAGTCAGGATCGGCCAACTGATCTTGATGCCACATCTCATCTGAGCAATTATTTTTTTCATTCACAAGCTGCATCCTGATCAACAGACATGGTCTTCTCCACACGTTTCCGGGATAGCGCATCAGCATGTGTATGTGATGCACCTTGTCTGTGTACAATGTACATGTCATATTATGGTAAATATGCTTGCCATTGTGCCATTGTGCCATTTGTTCATGTGGGTCCTTAAAATTCCACAACCACGATAGTGATTTGTGGTTATTTCTTGTTTGGATTGTCATCCCGAGTAAATAATGTCTGAAACTATTCACAAACGTTACCAGTGCTAGAATGTCTCTTTCCATAGTGCTAAGGTTCCGTTAATATTTGACAACGTCCTACTGTCGTAACCCCTTTTCCTAACTCATGATGTGGGGGGGGGGGGTGAAATGTGAAATGCTGGGTTCAAGCAAGTTGTTTCAAAATACCACCAAACACCTTCTCTCAACCGGTATGTTTATTTTCATAAACAATGTACAAGGAATATTTCTGAAACAAACAGTACATAAAGTAAGCTTCTATTTACAAAACATTTACACGATATTGCACAGTACATGGATAAAAACAACCTAGTCAATTATTGCAATTCACAATATTCAGACTCCTACTTTCATTGATAAATACCACAGATTCACATATCAGTATGATATACACTAATACCCAATATCAGCTGAATGTGACACATCTGTCCCATCTAGTAAATCGTAAATATCATAAATCACTTACCCTCGAACATGTGGAGAATATAATGAAAATGAGACGATTCTCATGAACCAAACATGTTCGCACAGTAATTCACCTAACTGATAATCAAGTGAAATTAAGGGATTGAACCTACAACCATTCTGGGATAAATATACAGACATTCACTAAACCCTGATTTACACCCATACAATATATGACGATAACCTACCGGGACATTGTTCCAAAACGTTTACATCCTTATTAAACTCATCGTCCTCTGGCCGTTGCCACACCGACAATCATCCCTAGTGAATAATTAAAAGATGCACTAGTCAAGTGAATCACAATGGCATCACATTTATTACAATTATCATGATATGATTCTAATGAATCCAGTGCACTAGTTATCACATGGAGACGATTCTCATGTGCATAACTACATGACGAAATCTATTAAAATTGGTGCATCGCTTAGCCAATAAAACAAAATAAAACAGATCCTATGCACACAGCATCTATGTACATTGTCCTAAACCTAAACAGACTGCACAGACAATCGGATGCACATGGATACTCCTGTACACATTGTCACCAACCGATTACACTCACACATATACAATGCAACAGCTATTCAGTTGTGCATCAGTGTAGACCCTGATCAACCTAAACCCATATCAAATGATCAGTGCCAACGACACACATAACTGACATACAATAGCTGATGCATATTATATCACAGATACACTAATACACACGTATGTAACACAATGCAAATATGCAGCAAATGCACAGACAGCATACTTGGCTATGCTGGCACAATGTCATTGTCACAGTAGACATTATTTGCTCGCGGCTGTGGTCATGGCTGCTAGCTACCCTTTCATGGAATAAGGTAGCCGACAACATTTGTAACCAGTGTATACCCAGGTCAGGCTGCACCCTTGTGCAATCTAATCTGGGTTTATCCTGTTTGCCAATGTCCCAGAGCAAACAATGCTACACAGAAAATACACATAAACTGATCACAAATATAAGAAAATTGATCACTTGACCTTTGCAAACAGCGTAGGCCCAGATCAGCCTGCGCAGCCGCACAGTCTGGTCGGCGAACTCCTGTTTACAAAGACGACGACCATGTTAGTGTATGAATAACATCAGTGTCACTTCACTATCTACAACGGAAAAATATGATGAATCATTAATATCAGTATTGTGTGAAATACTGATATCTGCTGTCTCTGTTGACTCAGTTGTGGCAACCACCGGTATCATGCCCTCAGAATCTGATTCATCAGAATCGTCATGACCGTCTGATTGCACAACTTCCTCATCCTGCTCCTCTACCTCGATATCTCCCCTCGGGGACGGTTCGCTCTCCTGTTTCGCATCTGAAATGCTACCTACAGGCAGAAGTAATTCCGGTGTAATGTTCTCCTGGCTCCTTCGCCATTCTCCTTCTGGACTATGTACGCTGGAATGGAAACATTTTGTTTATTGACGAAAACATAAACATCTTCCTCCCATTTGTCTGAAATGTTATGTTCGCCATCAAATGCCACCACTCTCACCAGGACACCGTCACATATATGAATACAAGAACCTCTTGATTTGAGGTCGTAGTACCTCTTCTGCTGTCTCCGTGCGTTGTTAGCAGCCTTATGAGCAAGATCGTACGACTGTTTCAACCGTTCCCTAAGTTCTTGCACCTACCTTGTCCTGGTCTGTCGTCTCTGGTTTATATCTAAGTGTGAATTTCAGAGTGAATTTTGGCAGGAAATCCATGATGAACAACACAATTGTTATGAAAAGCCGTTTGTGGTTCTAGCCGGCATGTTCCTGGTAGGTACAGCCAATGCATACCGGGTAAAATGATCTGTAATTACTAGGATGTGTTGGAAGCCTCCCAAAGAACGTGCAAGTGTCAGAAAGTCCATAGATACAATCTCTAATGGTTGGGTAGCAGTGTGTAGTGGTTGGGTAGTGGTAATGTTTACGAGTGGAGCTCGGGCTGGCTGTGCTTTCCGCCGTAAACATCGACCAAAGTTTGCCTATGTACTCTTCCACACTCCTTGTCACCCCAGGCCAATACACCATATCCCTGAATAATGTTAATGTTCTGTCCCTACCAGGATGGCCGTTGTCATTATGAATCCCCTGTAATATCCCTGAAATTAAATGATTAGGAATTACAAGCTGCTTTCGGTCTTCTCCATTCAGGTTAACTTTTATGTACACAACTCCATGAATGAGGGTTAAATTATCAAACATCTTAAGGAATGCAGAATTGTCAGTGCTGAAAGGTAATGTATCCTTCTTGGGTTTTCAGCCACTTCTGACTGCCTGAACCCAGCTTCGAAAAACTGGGTCCCGGTCTTGTTGTCGTCGCCAATCTCGGTCTATAAAACCGATGATACCGTCCTCTTCATCATATGAAACTGTATCACAGCCAATGGCAATATTAAGTACGTACAGACCACTCTCCAAGCTGCAACAAACAGCTTTTACAGATTCAATGGAAACCTGTTCTGTATGTCCTGGCATGGAGCCTGTTGGTAATCTGCTCATACAATCTGCATCCACATTGGTCTTACCTGAAATGTACTTAATATCAAAATCATAAGTAGATTAAGCAGCCATACAGCGATGTCCTGTCGCGTCTAACTTCGCACTGGTTAACACATACGTAAGCGGGTTATTGCCTGTAAGAACAGAAAATGTGTGACCATAGAGATAGTCATTAAATGTTTCTGTCACGGCCCATTTGAGACAAAGAAACTCGAATTTGTGCGCTGAGTACAACCTCTCACTCTCACTGAGTCCTCTGCTCGCATAGCTCATCACCCGCTTCTGATCACCCTGTTGTTGGTATAAAATTCACCCTAAGCCCGTCCCAGATGCATCGACGTGGAACTCAAACGTGATAGAGTAATCTGAATAACCTAGAATAGGAGGAGAGGCAAGTAATGATTTTAACTTATCAAACGCTTCCTGTCGCTCCTTCCCCCACTTCCAGCTTCCAGACACGCTCAGACCGTTGGCTCGTTTGAGACCTCTTACCCCGTTTCTTCTTCTCCGTCGATGGCATCAAGTCGGTCAGGGGTTTGGCTACCTGCGAAAAGTTACGAACAAATTTTCGGTAGTACCCTGCAAATCCAACAAACTGACGTACCTCCTCTGGAGTCTTAGGTGTGAGCCAGTTTACAACCTTCTCCACTTTCTTGGGGTCAATCGCTATCCCCTCTTCAGACACCACATGACCTACATATGAAACTTTGGTCTGAAAGAAACGACATTTCTTGGGCAAGAGCTTAAGGTTGTATTCACGCAATCTGAAAAATACTTCGGTAAGTCTCTCAATATGCTCCTCAAATGTCCTGGAGAAAATAATCAAATCATCCAGAAAAATCAAACATATGTTAAAATGTAGGTCACCCAAACATTCCTCCATCAGCCTCTGGTAGGTCGTGGGGCAGTTTGAAAGGCCGAAAGGTAAACGGTTACACTCATAAAAACCTAGCGGACCTGTAGTAAAAGCCGTGCGCTGTTTGTGCTCTTCATCCAGCTCCCAAGGACAAAACCGTATACATATATGTTATTGTTCTCAACATAATATTGCCATATATTGTGATATTGTACGATATTTCAAATTTGGCTATGTTATGTGAGAAATGTTACTCCTTTACATAGGAATTTCTGACCTTTACCATGATCACAGAAGCAACAGAAGTGAAGTTTATATTATTTTGACATTATATTATTGTAACATACAATATATTATAATCGATGAATGTAAGTTAGTAACGTGATTGTTCAAGCATTTAAACACCATTTCAATCCTAACCACCTGATATACATTATGCTAATTTCCAATACTACTCATCGTAAATGTTGACAAAACAACATGCAACTCCTGCTAACAATGTACATTTTCAAATACTAACATCGCTTGACCATCTTTAACTATTTATTTGTTCACATGGCATTGTGCCACGGTATTTACTTTAATGCCATTTTTAAACATAATATATTAACTAATTTTATCTATAATACACCCTAGTATACCTATTTGGAACAGTTGCGTTGCAGGTTTAATTTTGTGATGTTTATTGTTTTGCTAATAGAAATGTAATTTCAATTATTGTGCTCAATACCTCATGTGACAAATATGATATTGACAGCGAAGTGGTTTTGGTTTGTTTTGTGCATGTGTTGTGAGTGGTTGCATGGGAACCTAATATAATTCATGCACAGAGCTTGGCAATTACACTGGCTGATAATACATATTTTTTATTTTATCATATAGCCATGCACCTTTGATTTGTTGTTGTTATATTTATAACTATGTACGCTTACCACATGGTACACTTACCAACATGGTATAATACTATAAGTAACCTGGTGTGAGCTAAAACCGGGTATGGAAGGTGTTCGAGCCAATTCCCACCCTTAAATATTAGCCGATTAGAATAAAATACTATAGTGTTGATAATCCATGTCTATGTGCATTGGTTGTATGGTAAATATTAAAATTAGTCACATTGCATATATGTAGACAGTTTTATGTTATCAATGAATTATAATATCAAATTTCCTTAATAAAGTTGTTGGTATAAAATTATTACACACCTTTTTGTTGTGTTATAACCCTTTCTGTGGTCGTGTGGACAGGCTGTATTTTTCTAATAATATATTATGGTTTCACTATTATTGGTCGACCAGGGAACGACTTTACAGGGCTTGTCAATAGCAGATACACTCATTGACTTGCTTTGGGTAGCGCATAGGTACTATCGCCGTATACCGGTTTAAAGTTAATATACGATTGTGCCGATTCTTGCTACGTTGACACAGGTCTGGCTGAAGTCCGAGACAATTAGTTAGCCAAACAAAATAAAAACCTAACACATGTCAATAGCAGATACACTCATTGACTTGCTTTGGGTAGCGCATATGTACTATCGCCGTACACCGGCTTAAAGTTAATATACGATTGTGCCGATGCTTGCTACGTTGACACAGGTCTGGCTGAAGTCCGAGACAAACAAAATAAAAACCCAACACACTTGGTGGTAACCGCTCTTCCGATCTAAAATGGTAATATACTTGTTACCAGCCAAACAATCAAGAATTTCATCCACTCTCGGCAGCGAATAAGCGTCTTTTGTCGTCTTCATATTTAAAATCCTAACATCTACGCACATTCTCAAGCTTCCATCCTTCTTTCTCACTAAAACAACATTAGAAGCCCAAGGCGAATGACTTCTCCCGATTATGCCAGCATCCAACAACTGCTGCAAATGGTTCCTGACCTCCTCGAACATCGATGGTGGAATGCGACGATGACGCTGCTTGAAAGGAAAGGAATCATTTAGCTCAATGCGGTGCTTTACAGCAGTCGTGTGGCCAATGTCAGTATCGCCCATGGAGAACACATCTTGGTGATCAAAAATGAAATGCTCCAATTGTTGCCTCTCGTCCTGCGAAATGTTGCCATCTGCAATAAATTCTCCATATATGGAACAGATGAAACATTTGTCTGGTTAAAATCATGACCAGTGATACCCACTGGTTGCATCTCACACAATATCTCATGTGGCTGAATGGTCACTGTCAGCGTAGTCACATTCGAAATGTGCACCTCCACCAGTCCATTATGTTGATACCTGTAAGAAACCAAAGTTGGTTCAATATCAATATTTCGTGGCAATGGACTCTGGTCACATTCCTGCAACATTGCACATGTGTCATTATATAGCACTTCCTTGTGCATCGCGCCTGAAATGGTAATAGCAGTATTAGGAGGCAAAGTGGTACGGTTCAGCTTTGCACATCTGACAACTGCCAACGCCTGCTTGTTACGTTTCAGCTCCTTCTCCCTGACCGTCAGACACCTAAATGCCATGTACCAGGGTACCTGAAATTCAGCCTTCTGCAAGAACTGTGTGCCATGAATAGACTGAAAATCCAGCATAAATACCTGTAAAATATTAGCACTGGTACCCATGCTGAGCAATTACTCGTCGGTACCCCAGTAGCAGACAGTTTGTTGCCCCATCTGCTGTTACCCCTGGGACGGTAATGCCAGCTTTGATGTAACCTAAATAAGGTAAATTTGCACCGTCAGCACATTCAACATGCAAAATGTCATCCAGTGAATGCAGCTCCAGATGTGACAAGTAATTCCTGTAAAATGCCTCAGAAATTGTTGATACAGACGCCACTGTTGATACAGAGCACTCACTCTCTGCTCGTTGATGACAATCTCCGCCTCATTGGAATTGCCAACAAGTCCCACTGGCACTGCTGCTGTTCGCTTGGCGTACTTGGAATTGTAAGGCCTGTAAGCATCAAATTCCAGATTATAATCACGAGAAATCCTATACGCCGCTGCATGACGTATACTATGGTCAGGTCTGACCATACATCCCATCTTGATGTGGCCCTTCTGTCCACACCACCAACAGGTTGGCTCAATAGACTCTTGCTCAACATACTCATTCTCACCATACTCATGCTCAACATTGTCGTCTGCAATGTAATCGTCAGTAGCCGGAGTATTCGCTGAAAAGGAAGTGGTATTAGTCACCTCGTACATGTCCATGTTCGCCTTCAACTCGTCCATTTGCACCCTCAGGCCTTCAATCATTGCCGTAAGTTGTCGTATCTCCTCGTCCTGCTCCATATCTGCAGCTATGCTGTTCAAAAGAAACCAAATGTGATTTATCAATAGTGCCAGTTATACTCCGTGACCATAACCTTAAACACAAAACATCGTTAGATCATAATTGCAACACCTGTGAAAAAATGATAAAGTTAAACCAATCTGAACAAAATAAAATGACATAGTTACTCGCACTAAAATATGATATTTTTTTTTAATTAAATTATAAATGTACAACAACCTGCAAAATGTTTTTAAATTATGCATAAGGGAAATCATCAACAATTCCAACAGAAAAATCTAGAAAACAATTCAAGGGAATTAATTCAATTGAAGATAAATATTACCTAAAAAGGGAGATAATCTAATTAAGGAACATGGAACACTACAATGAGATAATACCTACATCACACTTACTTCACGTTGATCAGTCAAATAAACAACACCTAACAGCAGATCCAATCATAAGCTGTTATTTTCCGTTATATACTACACTACATACCTTCCCTACCATACAATGAGTAATGAAGTTCAACTTTGAAGGAACAATAAGAAAAAAATACTATCACGGAAAGACAAGAAAAAGAAATACAAGTCAGATCAGAGTAATTCCGCTTGAAAACTCAACACGTGACGTCACGTACAGTCAGACAGGCTGTACGGATGTAATATATAATAACTATGACCTTGGGGCAGATTTACGGACGGACACCACTGACGAAAACAATATTTTACTTACAGACGGACAAACATAATTGTTCTCTGCAGTAAAGACATATTCAATGACCGCACTAAATAATATGATACACGACAATTAAAAAGTTACTCTGGATAAAACCAGTTCTCCATCACTCATCACAGCAAAGTGTCATCTGGCCAATACAATATACACTGTGATCAATCTACATTGTGTCACAGTATAAAGGAATGTCCAATCAATACACAAAACCTACATGCATGTATGCGTGTATGCGTAGCGAGTTTATACACAGTTCAAGAGTCACTCAGGTAGAGATATACCTGTCCATGTATGATGGTCAGTCACTGTCTATAGCGATACAGCTATACACAATAGTGGATAAGAGTTCACGTGAAAAGAAACCTTATCACAAATACCGTGTCATACCACAGTACCGGCGTCTTCTTATCACAGCACATCCATCTCCCGGTCACAAGCAGCGTAGGTCCGTACCATCTTGTTGGGCGCCATTGTCGTAATCCCTTCCCGGCTAGCTCATGATGTGGGTTGGGGGGGGGGGGGGGGGGTGAGGAATGCTGGGGTCACGCAAGTAATTTCAAAATACCACCAAACACCTTCTCTCAACCGGTATGTTTATTTTCATAAACAATGTACAAGGAATATTTCTGAAACAAACAGTACTTGAAATAAGCTTCTATTTACATAACATTAAACAATATTGCACAGCACATGGATAAAAAAAAGAGTCAATTATTGCAATTCACAATATTCGGACTCCTACTTTCATGGATAAATACCACAGATTCACATATCACTATGATACACTAATACCCAATATCAGCTGAATGTGACACATCTGTCTCATCGAGTAAATCGTAAATATCATAAATCACTTAGCCTCGAACATGTGGATAATATAATGAAAAGGAGACGATTCTCATGACCCAAACATGTTCGCACAGTAATTCACCTAACTGATAATCAAATGAAATGAAGGGATTGAACCTACAACCATTCTGGGATAAATATATTCGATGGCCACCGAAATGTCAAAAGTAGTTCCTTAAATTATAGAGGTAAAACGTCTTCTCTCCCGTGAACCGCTTTGCGGCCAGTGTAGATCCAGATCAGATCCAGATCAGCCTGTGCATCAGCACAGTCTCATCAGGATATGCACTGTTCGCCATTTCATGGATGAAACATATGGCATGCTTCTAACATATAGATCTTACAACAATAATATAGTACTGACTGACCTGGACGGTAAGTCGATGATGAGCTGGTGCTTATGGGTTTTATGACAATGTATACAATGTACATGTCATATTCTGCTAAGTATGCTTGCCATCGTGCCATTTGTTCATGTGGGTCCTTAAAATTCCACAACCACGATAGTGATTTTTGGTTAGTTCTTGTTTGGATTGTCATCCCGAGTAAATACTGTCTGAAACACTTCACAAACGTTACCAGTGCTAGAATGTCTCTTTCCATAGTGCTAAGGTTCCGTTCGTATTTGATAACGTCCTACGATGAGCTGGTGCTTATGGGTTTTATGACCATTTTAGATGCATCAATACAACACATGGCATCCTCCTAACGGAGCGTATGATGGTATAATGCTTTCCGTCTGTCCATCACATATGGTTGAATATTGATTTAAAAAAAAGATTAATCTGGAAATTTAATATATTGGAAAAGAACCTGGATGATTGAATTGTGTATCTCCGCTCTCTGCATGAAAGCATACTCTCATTATATAAATTATTGTTTTCTGCAGCATGATAAAGGTACCACTTATTTTTTATTGTTTTTTGATACTCGCTACTTCTGATTTCAATTGTGTTTTTTACGATTTTAATTGGGTATTTAAGCAAATACGCAGCTTATATGAAGCTCTGGCAATACCTTTGGTGTCGCTTGACTGTGATTTGAATAATATAGTGTCTTCTCGTTCATGCACTGAAATTTCTATAGCGGACCTGAATTTGTAAAAAATAATCCTGCTGACTCCAAAAAGAAGGTTCGTACGAACCCATTAATCTTGACCTGACCACGCCCTTGCTAACACACAGGATGATTACACGTAGCAGGAATAGTAACTCGATTAGGCCATACAAGGTTCTTTCTATTTTTTTATAATTGGTAAAACCGGATCCAACTCTTACGTACCAGAAAGCCAAATATTTATATGAGTGTCAAACCATGGATATCGGGATTCCGTCATTATGGATGAATCCCATCGTTAAATTTACCATTTATATACTCCAACCTACCGCTCACGTTACCGGGAAGCACGACATCGTCGATACAGATATACAACTAGCACAGAATAACCCCGACACAATGCAATATTCAAAATATAAGTCGATGATGTAACGTAAATGGAACCCCCCGAGTTCTATTCATAGACGTGACTAACTGCTGACGATGTCTTGTATAAGAAAGTACACAGTATAGACGGCTTCTTGTAAGAGTCGAATAAAGGGAAATGTGTCCAAGTATGACAAGCCAAATGCACAATAATTCCTTAAACCATGGTTTGGAGCTTAAACCCTAGTTTAGGCTCCTCAAACCCTAGTTTGGGCTCGCCAAATGCATAATAATTCACTAAACCCCAGTTTGAGATTCTAAACCATAGTTTAGGCTCTCAAACCCTAGTTTGAGCAATTATTGTGCATTTGGCCAGAAACTGCCGTTTGAGATCGTAATCAAACAAAACAAAAAGCCTACACCCTATAGTTTGGACCCAAACCATATTTGAAGAAAAAAACTGCCAATCGTGATCCCAAACGGTTGTTTTCTTAAACCCTGGTTTGGGCAATTATTGTGTACTTGGCGACAGAAACCACCGTTTAGACTCTCAAACTAGGGTTTCTGATAGCTTAAACCACGGTTTGAGCTCAAACCCCAGCTTAGACTTCCCAAACTCTAGGCTCGCCAAATGCACAACAATTCACTAAACCCCAGTTTGAGAGAGGCTCTCAAACCCCAGTTTTAGCAATTATTGTTCACTTGGCCAGAAACTGCCGTTTGAGATCGTAATCCAATAAAAAGCCTAAACCCTAGTTTGGACCCAAAACATAGTTTAAGAAAAAATATGCCAATCGTGATCCCAAACGGTAGTTTTCTTAAACCCTGGTTTGAGCAATTATTGTGCACTTGGCGGCAGAAACCACCGTTTAGACTCTCAAACTAAGGTTTCTGGTTAAACCAGAGTTTAGGCTCAATGTATGGTTTTCATTGGACGAAAATATTCTCAATATCTAGTTTTGATTGGCTGACAAATATTCCTTCCCGCTGGAAGCGTAGTTATCATTGGTCGGATCATTTGGAAAGTTGGGTTTTCATTAGCTGACGCGTTTTCACGCGTATGCAACAACAATTGAATGCTTAAATGGTTACAAATATTAACAAAGGATGTTTTAATAATTGCATACATAATGTTGTCTTAATATAAGACGAATATGAACATGTTTTCTTACTCTCTTGCCAGTCATAATCAGCATATTTTCCCAATTTATGAACAGTATACTGCATACTGTAGGTGCGAAACTGTGACGTCAGTTAAGAAGAGTGACCTTAGAACATATGTTTCCAGTGTATACCCTGCTCATAATACTTATTGTACTTTTACATTCAGCAGATTGTTACTAATACACATAGCAAATGCTGTATTGACTCAACTACCAACAGCGTATGGCCTGATCAGACAGCCGGGAAGCGCAGTGCGATATTGAGCTATATAGGCATCGCATACTAGTTCTTAATGTATTATTGCATGTACATGTATTTTGCTTGTTCCATACATGATCTACATGACAGTGTACCATAAGCCTCTGCAGGCTGGCTGTTCAGTACTTAAACATGTGCTAGTGTATTATTGTAACAGGTTGCACTTTACAAATAATTTATCTATCTATCTATACTGGTGGGCTATATCGTGGAGGTACTTGCTGTATAATCAACAATTGACAATAAACATCCGGGTATCACACCTTGGTGGGAACAATGGATTAAAATGTCATAAACGTAGTAATTATCAATCCACACTGATCAGAATATCGACAATCAGTAGATCAGTATAGTCCCTGATCAACTTGCATATGTACACAGGCTGCTGGGAATATCAACAAATTGTAGACTAGTGTAGTGCTTGATCAGCATTCTCATCAACTTGGGACGACCACACTATCACTAGTATGTACAACAGTGTAGTCTATGAGCAGCCGGCATATCTAGCTAGGTTGATCAGACTACCAGTAATCTGTACACCGGTGTAGTCACTCAGTAGCAGGCATATCTAGTTGGGTTGGTAAGACTATCAGTAATCTGTACACCGGTGTAGTCCCTGATCAGGCGGCATATATAGCTCAGTTATTCAGACTGTCTGTAATCTGTACACCAGTGTAGTCCCTGAGCAGCCGGCATATCTAGCCAGTTTGATCAGACTATCAGTAATCTTTACACCGATCTAGCCAGGTTGATCAGACTATCAGTAATCTTTACACCGATGTAGTCCCTGAGCAGCCGGCATATCTAGCTAGGTTGACCAGACTATCGGTAATCTGTACACCGGTGTAGTCCCTGAGCAGCCGACATATCTAGCTAGGTTGACCAGACTTTCGGTAATCTGTACACCGGTGTAGTCCCTGAGCTGCCGGTATATTTAGCTAGGTTGACAAGAATATCAGTAATCCGTACACCGGTGTAGTCCCTGAGCAGCCGGCATATCTAGCTAGGTTGACCAGACTATTGGTATTCTATACTCCGGTGTAGTCCCTGAGCAGCCGACATATCTAGCTAGGTTGACCAGACTTTCGGTAATCTGTACACCGGTGTAGTCCCTGAGCTGCCGGTATATTTAGCTAGGTGGACCAGACTGTCGGTAATCCGTACACCGGTGTAGTCCCTGAGCAGCCGACATATCTAGCTAGGTTGACCAGACTGTCGGTAATCCGTACACCGGTGTAGTCCTTGAGCAGCCGGCATATCTAGCTAGGTTGACCAGACTATCAGTAATCTATGCACCGGTGTAGTCCCTGAGCAGCCGGCATATCCAGCTAGGTTGACCAGATTATCAGTAATCCGTACACCGATGTAGTCCCATAGCAGCCGGCATATCTAGCTAGGTTGACCAGACTATCGGTAATCTGTACACCGGTGTAGTCCCTGAGCAGCCGGTATAGCTAGCTAGGTTGACCAGACTGTCGGTAATCCATACACCGGTATAGTCCCAGAGCAGCCGGCACATCTAGCTAGGTTGACCAGACTATCGGTAATCTATACTCCGGTGTAATCCCTAAGCAGCCGACATATCTAGCTAGGTTGACCAGACTGTCGGTAATCTGTACACCGGTGTAGTCCCTGGGCAGCCGGCATATCTAGCTAGGATGACTAGACTGTCGGTAATCCGTACACTGGTGTAGTCCCTGAGCAGCCGGCATATCTAGCTAGGCTGACCAGAATATCAGTAATCCATACAATGGTGTAGTCCCTGAGCAGCCGGCATATCTAGCTAGGTTGACCAGACTATTGGTATTCTATACTCCGGTGTAGTCCCTGAGTAGCCGACATATCTAGCTAGGTTGACCAGACTTTCGTTAATCTGTACACCGGTGTAGCCCTGGGCAGCCGGTATATTTAGCTGGGTTGACCAGACTGTCGGTAATCCGTACACCGGTGTAGTCCCTGAGCAGCCGGCATATCTAGCTAGGTTGACCAGACTTTCGGTAATCTGTACACCGGTGTAGTCCCTGAGCAGCCGACATATCTAGCTAGGTTGACCAGACTTTCGGTAATCTGTACACTGGTGTAGTCCTCGAGCTGCCGGTATATTTAGCTAGGTTCACCAGAATATCAGTAATCCTTACACCGGTGTAGTCCCTGAGCAGCCGGCATATCTAGCTAGGTTGACCAGACTTTTGGTAATCTGTACACCGGTGTAGTCCCTGAGCTGCCGGTATGTTTAGCTAGGTTGATTAGAATGTCGGTAATCCGTACACCGGTGTAGTCCCTGAGCAGCCGAAATATCTAGCTAGGTTGACCAGACTATCGGTAATCTGTACACCGGTGTAGTCCCTGAGCAGCCGGTATAGCTAGCTAGGTTGACCAGACTGTCGGTAATCCATACACCGGTATAGTCCCAGAGCAGCCGGCATATCTAGCTAGGTTGACCAGACTATCAGTAATCTATACACCGGTGTAGTCCCTGAGCTGCCGCCTTATCTAGCTAGGTTGACCAGAATATCAATAATCCGTACACCGGTGTAGTCCCTGAGCAGCCGGCACATCTAGCTAGGTTGACCAGACTATCGGTAATCTATACTCCGGTGTAATCCCTAAGCAGCCGACATATCTAGCTAGGTTGACCAGACTGTCGGTAATCTGTACCCCGGTGTAGTCCCTGGGCAGCCGGCATATCTAGCTAGGATGACCAGACTGTCGGTAATCCGTACACTGGTGTAGTCCCTGAGCAGCCGGCATATCTAGCTAGGCTGACCAGAATATCAGTAATCCATACACTGGTGTAGTCCCTGAGCAGCCGGCATATCTAGCTAGATTGACCAGACTATTGGTATTCTATACTCCGGTGTAGTCCCTGAGTAGCCGACATATCTAGCTAGGTTGACCAGACTGTCGGTAATCCGTACACCGGTGTAGTCCCTGAGCAGCCGGCATATCTAGCTAGGTTGACCAGACATTCGGTAATCTGTACTCCGGTGTAGTCCCTGAGCAGCCGACATATCTAGCTAGGTTGACCAGACTTTCGGTAATCTGTACACCGGTGTAGTCCTCGAGCTGCCAGTATATTTAGCTAGGTTGACCAGAATATCAGTATTCCGTACACCGGTGTAGTCCCTGAGCAGCCGGCATATCTAGCTAGGTTGACCAGACTTTTGGTAATCTGTACACCGGTGTAGTCCCTGAGCTGCCGGTATGTTTAGCTAGGTTGACTAGAATGTCGGTAATCCGTACACCGGTGTAGTCCCTGAGCAGCCGACATATCTAGCTAGGTTGACCAGACTGTCGGTAATCCGTACACCGGTGTAGTCCTTGAGCAGCCGGCATATATTGCTAGGTTGACCAGACTATCAGTAATCTATACACCGGTGTAGTCCCTGAGCAGCCGGCATATCCAACTAGGTTGACCAGACTATCAGTAATCTTTACACTGGTGTATTCCCTGAGCAATCGGCATATCTAGGTAGGATGACCAGACTATCATTAACATGTACACCGGTGTAGTCCCTGATCAGGCGGCATGTCTAGCTAAGTTGTTCAGTCTATCCGTAATCTGTACACCAGTATAGTCGATGAACAACCGGCATATCTAGCTAGGTTGATCAGACTATCGGTAATATGTACACCGGTGTAGTCTCTGAGCAGCCGTCATATCCAGTTGGGTTGATCAGACTATTATTAATCTGTACACCGGTGTAGTCCCTGAGCAGCCGGCATATCCAGTTGGGTTGATCAGACTCTCAGTAATCTGTACACCGGTGTAGTCACTGAGCAGCCGGCATTTCTACCTAGGTTGATCAGACTATCGGTAATCCTTACACGGGTGTAGTCCCTGATCAGGCGCCATATCTAGCTAGGTTGATCAGGCTACCGACACTATATATTAGCCAATATATGAGTATTTGTTTGTTGTATATTATGATTTTTTTTTAAATTAGTAAAATAATATCATCAATAATAATAAACAGCAAACAAATGTTATATTCATCCCGGGAATTAATGAAGGGGGTTTTGTCCACCCTGTTAAAATCATGAAGGGGGTCATTTCCACCCTGTACAAATCAGGAATGAGGTTATGTCCACCCTATCAAAATCATGAAGGGGGTTTTGTCCATGTTGTCATTTTCATACGAAGTGGGTTATGTCCAAAGGGGTTTTGTCCTACATTGAAAGAGTATACGAGCGTATTCCCTGATCAGGCGGCATATCTTAGCTAGGTTGATCAGGCTACCGATACTATGTATATCAGTGTAGTCCCTGATCAGGCGGCACATCTAGTTAGGTTGATCAGGCTATCGACACAATGTACATCACTGTAGTCCCTGATCACGCGGCATATCTAGCTATGTTGATCAGACTACCGACACTATGTATACAAACATAGTCCCTGATCAGCCTCCATATCTAACTAGGTTGAGCAGACAACCGACACCATGTACTGCAGCACATGCACTAGTAGTCCCTGATCAGCTTGCATCTTTACCAAGGCTGAATAGACTACTGGCACTATGTACATCAGTGTAGTCCCTAATCAGTCTGGATACAGTGGGGATTCTACTTATAAGAGTAAATTAAATATTTTTTGTCTGACATAAATCATTAATTTTTATGGCAATATTTTCTGCAAAAATGATGCTCGGTTTGTAATTAGAGTTTTCAAGAAGCTGAATAAGGTAATTCAATTATTATGCTCTGTTGATATGCTATGAGACTTCATAAGTTACATTTTTTGGCGGTGAGCAAAATTATTTGTTTATGTAAATTCAGCAATAATTGCCAATATGAATTAAATAGATGCTTAATTACTCTCTGCAACAAACCAGAAGAAGATGATTAAAATTATACTCAGTTTGTTGGCCGACATAAATAATTAATTTTTATTTTGAGACTTCACAAATGAAATAGTCGTCGGCCGGCATATTAAATAATTCATTTTTGTATGAATATTTAGCAAATATAAATTAAATTGATGCATAAATAGTGTCTTCGACTAATGAAATTCAGTTGTTGCCTAATTAATTTAAATTGTTGCTTAATTAGAGTTTTAGACAAGTTGAATAAGATAATTCAATCTTCTGGAAATATAATATTTATTATGCTCGGTCGGTATACTATGATACTTCACATGTTATATTTTGTTGTGGTCAGAAAAAATTATTCTTTTTCATTTAAGTTCAGCAGTTTGCCAATATAAATTAAACAAATGCTTAATTATTCTCCGCAACAACTTGAAAACCACTGAGAAGAAGATAATTAATTATTTTGCAAAAATTATGATCGGTTTGTAAGATTTGAGACTTCACAAATGAAATATTTAGTCGGCAGACATACATAGTTAATTTTTCAGTTATGAATGCGATAATTTTTCAAAACAAATATGCTCATTTTTTTAAGATTTGAGAGTTCACAAATTAATATTTTGTCGGCCGACATAAATCATTATTTTTTATGAATGTGATATTTTGCAAAAATTATGGTCGGTTTGTAAGATTTGAGACTTCATAAATAAAATATTTTGCCAGCTGGCATGAATAATTAATTTGTATGAACATGATGAATGTGATATTTTGCAAGACCGGCAAAGGCCGGCATTCAATATTCGGCTAGTCAAAATTAAATGTGTTCAAATTTAATTATGCTCAGTCGGTATGATATCAGATTTTGCAACTGAGTTAACATTTTTGGCGGTCAGCAAAAATAACTAATTTTTGGGAATTCTAACTAGAAATTCAAGTTAATTGAATTAATTATGCAGCTAGCTGTATTTAAATTTAATTATGATCGGTCGGTATGTAATGAGATATTGCGAGTTCCATTTTTTGGCGGTCAGCAAAATTACCGTAAGTAATTTTTCGGACTGACTGCTAACTTCAAGTTCAAGAAATTCAAGTTACTTCAATTAATTATGCTATGAATTTAAATTCAGCTGTATGCCAATTTAATTATGCTCGGTCAGGATGATATGAGATTCCACAAGCCTGAGTTAAATTTAATTTTTTGGAGGTCAACCAAATAATGAGTAATGGTTAGGAATGCTAACTTGAAATTCAAGCTAATTCCATTAATTATGCTATACATTCAGGTGTATTCAAATTTAACTATGCTCGGTCGCTACGATATGAGATTTCATAAGTTAAACTAGAAATTTGGCCTGTCGGCACACGAATACCCCCACTGGCAGCCAAAGAAAACGAGGCATTTTTTATTATAAGCCATTTAGCCGAGTGCTAAGGTTTCAAACGCATCAAGTCTGTGACCTTGACCCTGGACATAGTGTGATAATCCATGCATCGGTGTAGAAGATATAGAGTGGAAGGGAATTTCAATAGGTTTGACCTTTGACCTTCAACTGTGACCTTGACCTTGGACGTAGGTGCGTGGTTATTGATCGCGACACACCTTCTCATCATGAGAAACATTTGTGCCAAGCCATTTGATAATCCATGCATCGGTGTAGAAGATATAGAGCGGAAGGGAATTTCAATAGGTTTGACCTTGACCTACTAACTGTGACCTTGACCTTGGACGTAGGTGCGTGGTTATTGATCGCGACACACCTTCTCATCATGAGAAACATTTCTGCCAAGCCATTTGATAATCCATGCATCGGTGTAGAAGATATAGAGCGGAAGGGAATTTCAATAGGTTTGATATTTGACCTTCAACTGTCACCTTGACCTTGGACGTAGGTGCGTGGTTATTGATCGCGACACACCTTCTCATCATGAGAAACATTTGTGCCAAGGCATTTGATAATCCATGCATCTGTGTAGAAGATATAGAGCGGAAGGGAATTTCGATAGGTTTGACATTTGACTTTCAACTGTGACCTTGGAAGTAGTACGTAGGTGCGGACCGACCGACCGACCGACCGACCGACCGACCGACCGACCGACCGACCGACCGACCGACCGACCGACCGACCGACCGACTCCTATATATATATCCTATAATTATTTTGGCTGTCAGTAATAATCAGTAATTTTTAGAAATGATTACTTGAAATTCAAGTTAATTCAATTAATTATGCTATATATTCATCTGTAATCCAATTTAATTATGCTCGGTCGGTATGATATGAGATTCCGCAAGTTACATTTTTTGACAGTCAGCAAAAATAAGTAATTTTTAGGAATGCAAATTTGAAATTCAAGTTAATTCAATTAATTATGCTATAAATTCAGCTGTATTCAAATTTAATTATGCTCGGTCGGTATGATATTGGATATCGCAAGTTAAATTGTTTCGCGTTCAGCAAAAATACGTAATTTTTAAGAATGCTAACTGGAACTTCAAGATACTTCAATTAATTATGCTATAAATTCAGGTGTATTCAAATTTATTTATGATCGGTCATTAGGATATGAGATTTCGCAAGTGCAAGTTAAATGGTTTGGCGGTCAGCAAAAATATGTAATTTTTGGGAAAGCTGACTTGAAATTCAAGTTAATTCAATTAATTAATCAGCTGTATTCAAATTTATATGCTCGGTCGGTATGTAATAATCAAGACATTGCGAGTTACATTTTGAGGCGGTCAGCAAAACTAAGTAATTTTTGGGACTGCTAACTTGAAATTTAAGTTAATTAAATTAATTATACTATAAATTCAGGTGTATTCCAATTTCATTATCATCGGTCGGTATGATATGAGATATCGCAAGTTAAATTTTTTCGCGGTCAGCAAAAATAAGTAATTTTTAGGAATACTAATTTGAAATTCAAGTTGTTTCAATTAATTATTCAGCTGTATTCAAATTTAGTTATGCTTGGTCAGTATGATATGAGATTTTGCAAGTTAAATGTTTTGGCGTCAGTAAAAATAAGTAATTTTTGAGACTGCTAACTTGAAATTCAAGTTAATTCAATTAATTATTCAGCTGTATTCCAATTTAATTATTCTCTGTCGGTATGATATGAGATTTTGCAAGTTAACTTTTTTGGCTGTCTGGAAAAATAAGTATTTTTTAGGAATGCTAACTTGACCTTCAAGCTAATTCTATTAATTATGCTATAATTTCAGGTGTGTACACATTGAATTATCCTCGGTCGGTATGATATGAGATATCGCAAAATAAATGTTTTGGCGGTCTGAAAAATTAAGTAATTTTTATGAATGCAAACTTGACCTTCAATTAGCTAATTCAATTAATTATACTATGATTTCAGGTGTATACACATTGAATTATCCTCGGTCGATATGATATGAGATATCGCAAGTTACATTTTTTTCGTTTTCAGCAAAAATAAATAATTTTTAGGAATGCTAATTTGAAATTCAAGTTATTTCAATTAATTATTCAGCTGTATACAAATTTAGTTATGCTCGGTCAGTATGATATGAGATTTCGCAAGTTAAATATTTTGGCGGTCAGTAAAAATAAGTAATTTTTGAGACTTCTAACTTGAAATTCAAGTTAATTAAATTAATTATGCTATAAATTCAGCTGTATTATAATTTAATTATGCTCGGTCGGTATGATCTGCCATATCGCAAGTTAAAATATTGTTTGCGGTCAGCAAAAATATGTAATTTTTAGGAATGCTAACATGATCTTCAAGTTAATTCAATTAATTATGCTATAATTTCAGGTGTATACACATGTCAATATCATCGGTCGGTTTGACATGAGATATTGCAAGTTAAATCTTTTGGTGGTCTGGAAAAATAAATAATTTTTAGGAATGCTAACTTGAACTTCAAGCTAATTCAATTAATTATGCTATAATTTCAGGTGTATACACATGTCAATATCATCGGTCGGTTTGACATGAGATATTGCAAGTTAAATCTTTTGGTGGTCTGGAAAAATAAGTAATTTTTAGGAATGCTAACTTGAACTTCAAGCCAATTCAATTAATTATGCTATCATTTTAGGTGTATACACATTTCATTATCATTGGTCTGTATGATATGAGATATCGCAAGTTAAATTTTTCGCGGTCAGCAAAAATATGTAATTTTTATGAATGATAATTTGAAATTCAAGTTATTTCAATTAATTATTCAGCTGTATTCAAATTTAGTTATGCTCGGTTGGTATGGTATGAGACTTCGCAAGTTAAAATATTTTGGCGGTCAGTAAAATTAAGTAATTTTAATTAAGTATGCACATTTAATTATCATCTGTCGGTATGACATGAAATATCGCAAGTTAATTTTTTTGGCCGTCTGGAAAGATAAGTCATTTTTAGGAATGCTAACTTGAACTTCAAGCTAATTCAATTAATTATGCTATAATTTCATGTGCATACACATTGAATTATCATCGGTCGGTATGATATGAGATATCGCAAGTTAAATTATTCGCGGTCAGCAAAAATAAGTAATTTTTAGGAATGCAAATTTGAAATTCAAGTTAATTCAATTAATTATTCAACTGTATTCAAATTTAGTTATGAAGAAGAAGAAGAATTGTTTATTGACTTAAACTGAATACAGTTCCTCGTCATGATACATGTAACTATGCACACAATAATATAAATATACACATGATAGGTAATGAATGAACATGAAATGACATGGATTGCACCATCAGTGATTTCAGCAGAGAGTGGAAACAGTAATTTCATAACGTATTAACCATTTCAGCCATACATACTATAAGCCAACATTTGAAAACACTGCAGATCCAGACGAGCCGGCTCGTAATGAGCTGTCTCATCATGATCTGCAATGTTTGTCCCTATTTTAAAGATTTTACAAATTTACAGTACCTTTTTCGATTAATGTAATACTCCAATATTTTCAAGAGACAATGTCATATGTTTCTGAATGGTAACTTGACCTTCAAGTTACTTCAATTAATTATGCTATAAATTCAGGTGTCTTCAAATTTATTTATGATTGGTCGGTATGATATGAGATTTCGCAAGTTACATTTTTTGGCCGTCAGCAAAAGTAAGTAATTTTTAGGAATGCTAACTTGAAATTGAAGTTAATTTAATTGATTCAGCTCTATTCCAATTTAATTTTGTCGGTCAGCAGCAAAAATAAGTAATTTTTAAGAATGCTAACTTGAAATTCAAGTAAATGAATTATTTGCATTATTATATTATATGTCACATCAGAGACATAAGTAATATGTGTTTCTGGTCACATTAAAAGTAAGAGCCACATACCACATTACACATATCACGTGTACTATACGCAATTGGTTTTGGGTCAATCTTTTAAATCCATTCACCTCTCTCCGATAATTACGCCGATTCCCCCCCCCCTCTCCCCTCCCCCACCCCCCCCCCCCCCATTACGCCGCATTTTCATCTTTCTCCAAATAATCAACCATTACGTCATTTAATGACGCCGTGCATTTCCATGCCTTCAATAACCGTAGGCTAAATCGATCAGCCAATGGTAACTAGGCTTTCAGATCGATTAACCAATCGTAACTCGGGCTGTAACGAATGCCCAAGACATATTTTAAGCGATCAGCCAATGATAACTAGGCTTTGTGATCACTTACCCAATCGTAACTCGGGTTGTGACGGGTAGCAGAAATCACCGTTTAGGCCGATTTCGTAAATTAACTACCGATTACGATCTCAAACGGCAGTTTCTGGCCAAATGCACAATAATTGCTCAAACTAGGGCTTGGTAGCCTAAACCCTGGTTTAGACTCTCAAACTGGGGCTTAGTGAATTATTGTGCATTTGGCGAGCCTAAACTATGGTTTGGGCAGTCTAAACTGGGGTTTGAGCTCAAACCGTGGTTTAAGCTATCAGAAACCCTAGTTTGAGAGTGTCTAAACGGTTGTTTCTGCCGCTAAGTGCACAATAATTGCTCAAACCAGGGTTTAAGAAAACTACTGTTTGTGATCACGATTGGCATTTTTTTTCTTAAACTGTGGTTTGGGTCCAAACTAAGGTTTAGGCTTATTATTGGATTACGACCTCAAACGGCATTTTCTGGCCAGATGCACAATAACTGGGGTTTGAGCGCCTAAAGCATGGTTTAGACGCTCAAACTGGGTTTAATGAATTATTGTGCATTTGGCGAGCCCAAACTAGGGTTTGATGAGCTATGGCAAGCCAAATGCACAATAATTTCTTAAACCGTGGTTTGGAGCTCAAACCCTAGTTTAGGCTCCTTAAACCATAGTTTGGGTTTAAACAGGCATTTGAGATCCCAAATGGTAGTTTTCTTAAACCCTGGTTTGAGCAATTATTGTGCACTTGGCGGCAGAAACCACCGTTTGGACTCTCAAACTAGGGTTTCTGATAGCTTAAACCACGGTTTGAGCTCAAACCCCAGTTTAGACTGCCCAAACCCTAGTTTAGGCTCGCTAAATGCACAATAATTCGCTAAACCCCAGTTTGAGTCTAAACCAGGGTTTAGGCTCTCAAACCCCAGTTTGAGCAATTATTGTGCATTTGGCCAGAAACTGCCGTTTGAGGTCGTAATCGAATAAAATGCCTAAACCCTTGTTTGGACCCAAACCACAGTTTAAGAAAAAAACTGCCAATCGTGATCCCAAACGGCAGTTTTCTTAAATCCTGGTTTGAGCAATTATTGTGCACTTGGCGGCAGAAACCACCGTTTGGACGCTCAGACTAGGGTTTCTGATAGCTTAAACCACGGTTTGAGCTCAAACCCCAGTTTAGACTGACCGAACCCTAGTTAGGGCTCGCCAAATGCACAATAATTCACTAAACCCCAGTTTGAGAGCCTAAACCAGGGTTTAGGCTCTCAAACCCCAGTTTGAGCAATTATTGTGTATTTGGCCAGAAACTGCCGTTTGAGGTCGTGATCGGTAGTTAATTTACTAAATCGGCCTAAACGGTAGTTTCTGTTACCCGTGACACCCCGAGTTACGATTGGTTAAAGTGATCACAAAGCCTGGTTATCATTGGTTGATCGCTTAAAATATGTTTTAGGCATCCGTCACACCCCGAGTTACGATTGGTTCATCGATCTCAAAGCCATGTTACCATTGGATGATCGATTTAGCCTACGGTTATCGGAGACATGGAAATGCACGGCGTCACTAAATGGCGTAATGGTCGATTATTTGGATAAAGGTGAAAACACGGCGTAATGGGGGAAATAAAATCGGCGTAATAATCCATCCATCTTTTATTTTCTTTATTGATTTAAAAGACTGACCCAAAACCATTTGCGTATAGTACACGGGATATGCGTAATGTGGTATGTGGCTCTTACTATTAATGTGACCAGAAACACATATTACTTATGTCTCTGATGTGACGTATAACATAATAATCCAAATAATTAATTGATTTGAATTTCAAGTTATCAGTTCTACTTATTTTTGCTGACCGACAAAATTAAATAGTAATAGAGCTGAATTAACTTCAATTTCATGTTAGCATTCCTAAAGATTACTTACTTTTGCTTAATTTAACTTGCAAAATATCCTATCATACCGACCGATCATAAATAAATTTGAAGCCACCTGAATTTATAGCATAATTAATTGAAGTAACGTGAAGTTCAAGTTACAATTCATAAAAATTACTCATTTTTGCTGACCAACAAAAAAAACAACTTCCGAAACCTGATATCATACCGACGGACAATAATTAAATTGGAATACAGCTGAATACTAATTGAATTAACTTGAATTTCAAGTTAGCATTCCTAAATATTGCTTATTTTTGATGACCGCCAAAATATTTAATTTGCAATATCTCATATCATACCGACCTAGGAAAATTAAATTGGAATACACCTGAATTGATAGCATAATTCATTGAATTTACTTGAAGTTCAAGTTAGCATTCCTAAAAATTACTTATTTTAACTTGCGATATGGCAGAAAATGGAGCTCGCAAAATCTCATTACATACTGACCGAGCATAAATAAATTAGAATACAGCTGAATTTATACCATATTAATTGAATTATCTTGAATTTCAAGTTAGCAGTCCCAAAAATTACTTATTTTTACTGACCGCCAAAACATTTAACTTGCGACATCTCATATCATACAGACCGAGCATAACTAAATTTGAATACAGCTGAATGATTAATTGAAATAATTTGAATTTCAAATTAGCATTTCTAAAAATTACTTATTTTTGCTGACCGCAAAATTATTTAACTTGCGATATCTCATATCATGCCGACCGAGGATAATTAAATGTGTATACACCTGAAATTAGAGAATAATTCATTGAATTAGCTTGAAGTTCAAGTTAGCATTCCTAAAAATTACTTATTTTTCCTGACCGCAAACAAAATTAAATTGCGATATGGCAGATCATACCGACCGAGCATAACAAAATTTGAATACAGCTGAATAATTAATTGAAATAACTTGAATTTCCAATTAGTATTCCTAAAAATTACTTATTTTTGCTGACCGCGAAAAAATTTAACTTGCAATATCTCATATCATACCGACCGATGTTAATTAAATGTGTATACACGTGAAATTATAGCATAATTCATTGAATTAGTTTGAAGTTCAAGTTAGCATTCCAAAAAATCACTTAATTTTGCTGACCGCGAAAAAATTTAACTTACGATATTGTTAGAGCCCGGATGCGATACATACATTCGGTGTTTGTGGACTGCAATCGGAATTATGCTATTTGTAGTCAAACAGTAAATTTGTACACAGAATTCTTCACGAACTTCATATAACAGAATGACGAAGACTATATATATTTCATGAATGAGTTGCGAAGGGAAATAAGTAGTACAGAATTACGAAACCATATATCACCTTCTTCTACATTGTCTGAATTCAATTGGATTTAGGATATTGAGCCAATGTTGTCTTCTTCATGTATTTATGTACAATTATGTTATTTACAGCATGTATTACATAATACAGAATTCACACACGCATACACACCATTCATACATATCATACATCAATATCATAGATAGAATACAACTTAGTCTGTTTATGCTTCACTATTGTCACAAGTAATGATCATTGAAATTGGTATTTCCACATGGTAACACTATATATCAAAATACATGTAATTTAATCACGCACAAGTCACAGTTCCTTTGAATGTTTGATATACGTTAAATTGTACCCAAAGTGACCTCCTTACTACTATCACCACCTATCACCACCGTTAAATGTCTCACATACGTCCAAGTCCACGTCCGAAGTAAATGTTTTACATACATGTGATTCAATGACCAATGACTGAAGTATAAGTATACCCCAGCAGTCACCAATATTTAGTTCACTGCTGTCTATTTATATCGCCGCTGACGTCACTATAATGCCGTTCTTCGCAAAAGTCACGTCAGGAAACCTCAATAAATATATCCAACTGTAGATAGGCGATGCATCTGCATGCATCGTAGACCGCTATCTCTAATATCCGCCACTCTAATATCCAACTGTAGATAGGCGATGCATCTGCGTGCATCGTAGACCGCTATCTCTAATATTTGCCATCTTCCTGACTCTTCTATCGACTACATCTATGGATCCCGCTCTAACTACTCAAATGCCCTCTGGATCGTCCATCCGCTGAAATTAAAGAACGAGCCCGATATCCCATCTGCCTCTCTACTAAACTCCATGCAACGCACAATATTCCACGCGTATACAATACATAGTACCTATTTACTATCTAATTAAACATACCTGATCATCTTCCATCAGCATGAAATAATCCAAAGAGATTTTATGTATTTCTCCCTCTCTCTATGACCAAGCTGCCAGATATGCCTATTCACACAACCATCTCTCACAAACATCCAACACACACTGTTCTACAAGATTTAAACTCACTTGCGAACTACCCACAAGTACTAAAATAGCTCACTGACCACGGATTATCCTTGACCAGTAACAAAAGATTTATCTTCAATCAAAATTGGTCATTTACCCCCAGGCCCCTGTTGTACCTTGTAAGCTAATCCTACAGCACCTATCTCCCATTATCATTACATATATACTATTGCTGAATTGTTATCCTTACCAGCCTAGATCGCTATATACATTTGTATTTCTCTGTGACATAACTCCCCTGCAATGGACAAAAGTGTACCACACTTTTGTTTCACTCACAGAGAATCTACAATACCCTTGTCTCGTATTACACTCTAAAAACACAGTTTCCCTAGCTATTTCTGTGCTAGCTCTAGTCGACTTCGATACGACTGAGATAGTCTGCCCCCACATTGCTTTTACCCGCGATTGCTTATATGTTGAAACTTGTCATTCCACACAATCTTATTTGCATTACCTTTCTCCTCATCTGTACTTACCATTTCAACTGCTCCTGCTATCACTGGTTCTTGGTCTTCGACTGGCCTCTCGTTGAATATTTTCAACATGTTTGCATGGAATATTTTCTCCTTTCCATTCATGTTTACAATGTAATCCATCTCATTCCTTACCTGTTTCACTGGGAATGGTCCTTTCCACTTCATCAGTAATTTGTTGTTGTTAGTAGGTAACAATATCAAGACCCGCTGCCCAACTTTGAACTTTCTATCTTTGGCCTTACTGTCAAAATACCTTTTGTAGTACTTAGCAGCATCTCGTAGGTTGTTCTGAGCTAATTGACAAGTGTCTTCCAACCTTTGTTTCAAGTCTATCACGTACTGGTAAGTTGTCTGAACCTCACTATCATCTGATCGTTTTGACCACAGCTCTCTTAATACCGTCATTGGTCCACGAACAGTCCGACCATATAGCAACTCAAATGGTGAGAACCCAATACTCTCCTGTGGCACCTCTCTGTACGCGAACAACACTGCCCCTATATACTTATCCCAATCCTTTGGCCTTTCTGCGCTCATCTTACGTAGCATGCTCTTCAGTGTCCCGTTAAATTTCTCTACTAAACCGTTGCACTGCGGGTGATAAGGGGTTGTTGTTACCGATTGAATGCATAATAATATATTTACCTCTTTCATCATACCTCCCGTGAACTGTGAACCTCTGTCTGATAGAACCGCCTGGGGAACACCTACCCGACTAATCATATCTACCATTGCCTCAGCGACCCTCTCTGTTTCTATAGTAGGCAGTGCTACCGCCTCTGGATATCTTGTTGCATAATCGACCATAGTCAAAATGAAACGGTTACCTTTCTCAGATGCTGGGAAGATGGGTCCTATGATATCTACTGCCACTCGCTTGAAGGGAGTGTCCATGAGTGGCATCCTGCCTAGCTTTACCTTAGCAATTCTTCCCTTCGGTACTGTTAACTGACACGGCTTACATGACTGACAGAACCTTCTAATGTCAGTTTTACACCCTGGCCAATAAAACTCCGAAATGATCCTATCAGTGGTCTTACGTGTTCCCAAGTGACCCGCCATCATTGTCTCGTGACCCAACTTCATTACCCCTGTCCTAAGTGTCTTTGGCACTACAAGCTGATAGTGTTTCTTCCCATCTCTACATTGGAACCGCCATTACAATGTGCCTTCTATATATGTCCAGCTGGTTTCACCTGATCTTGTTTGTTTCACGATTTTATTTTTTCCATTTTCTCTACATTTGTCTAACGTTTCATCCTTACCTTGTAACTCTCTAATCTCTTCTGGACTTTTCTTCAGACCTACAATCTCTGGTACTTTCAACTGAGGATATTCCTTCTGCGCCTTATCGTACTGTCCTCTAGTAACTACAGCCTGTGTTACTGCTTTCAATTCCTGTATATCTACCTTCTCACCTATTTCTGTAACTCTAATTGCTGTTGTCTCTACTGCAGTAGGGACTTTACCCACTATCAAGTCGCAAAGAGGACTATCCATGACCCAAGCCTCCACCGTGCCCTGTAAGTATGGAGTATCTATGTGAATTCTATCAACTGGAACCACAATGTTTTGCCCATTTATCATTCTACATTCCACCTTCTTGTCTAACATCTGATCATCGTAGACTAGTTCCCGTTTCACTACAATGCCATTACAACCCGAATCTGACAACACATTCACTAATCTCCCATTGACCAATCCAGGCTTAATCACTAGACCTCCCATGGTATGGCCACTAGCTATCCCTCCTAAGATACCTCGAACTAAGATACATGCTCCCGTTACACCACCTCGACCTCCTCTTCGACTATTGTCCCGATACTGACCTCTGAATCGCTGTGATCCATTTTCCCATCCACGACCTCGTGACATTGGCCCATTACCTCTTCCCCGACCTTTTACCTGTGGTTCAAAACCATTCCCACGACCTCTTGATGGCGTTTCGAAATTATCGAATGACTGGTAATACTCACCTACTTCCTGACCCATGACTGATGCACCCCTGTGTCGTCCTGGACAATCTCGTGCAATGTGACCGTTACGTCCACAGGCAAAGCATAATATGTCACCCGGTCTACCTGTATGCCGGTTCGTCTTAGATGTCTGACTATCTCTATTTGCACTTACCCTTTGGTTCTCGTGACCCCGTGATCCTCTTGACACAACGTTGAAAGCCCCACCTCTGTTATCAGCATATCGGTCCGCCTGTCTCGTCATGTCACCAAAACTTTGTATATCACGTTCTTTCAGAAAAGTTGCTAAGTCATTACCACATGTTTGTAGGAACTGATCCCGTAACAAGAAATCATGTAATTTGTCAAAACTGTGCTCTACTTTACCCAAGTCTAACCATTTTGTATGGTAGCTCTTCAACCTCTCCCCAAACTGCTCAAAAGTCTCCCCTCTCTCTGGTTTACTTTCTTTTACCTTCTTCCGTATTGCTTCCTCGGTCACCTCAAACCTTTTCAGTAGGGCTGCTGTTAAACTGTCATAACTTAGAGACTGTTCTGAGGGAAGCCTGGCGTACACCTCAAGTGCCTTACCTTTTAGTAATGGACTCAGTTGTATTCCATATATCTCTGTTCCACTTCTCCAACTCTGCATATTTTTCAAACCGATACAGATAAGCATCAATACTATCTTTGGTTTCCTCAAAATATGGAAGCTTGGGACCCTTAATTCTGCATTTTTCTATCGACATTTGGTTCCCACCCTCAGGTAATCCCATTTCGGCTTTTGCTAATTCTATATCCCTCTTATTGTGTAACTCCCGCATTCTACAATCATACTGAAACTTTTCCATAGGCAACTGCAACTCTATCTTTTCTTTTTCTAATACTCGATCACGTTCTTCCTTTTCTGCTGTTCTAGCTAATTTTTCTAACTCTAGTTTCTCCTTGGCTGATTGCATATGTGCCTCTCTGTCAGCTTTATCCTGTTCTAGCTTACATAATCTCTCTAACCGTTCTACTTCTCTACACTCTTTATCTATCTCGAACTGGGCTAGCTTCACAACCCGTTGAGCGTCTACTGCAGCTAATCGTACCCTCTCGTCTGCTTCTAACCTTAACTTTTCCTCGTCTAACTTAGTTACTCTCTCCTCCTTCTCTGCCTGTAACTGAGCTAACTTTAACCTTTCTTCTACTTCCCTTGCCTCTTTATCTGCTTCTCTCGTCTCCAATCTAATCTGCCTCTCTCTAGCATGTTCCTCTGTAATACATGTCAATAGTGCTTCACCTTCCATACCTAATCCTTTACCCACAACAGACAACTCCTGGATAGACGACATGGTCGCTGGCAACTATTTATATACTAGATTAGATGTCACTTTCAAAAATTGATCGCACACTATGGTCACGATGACAGAGTCGTGGTGTGAAGAAAAATCCGTGGTATGCTGTTTCACCGTGACGTGTGATCAGTGACACTGGATATCAGTCCAGATGTGTGTGTTTGCTTTAGCTACGTGACTAGTCAACCTAACTATCTACCCTCAGATTTGACTAGATACCAAACACACCCGAAAGCCCACATGTAACCGCTACTTCTAATAGCCTTGATATACGTATCTAACCGAGAACTACCCCACTTCTGACACCAATGTTAGAGCCCGGATGCGATACATACACTCGGTGTTTGTGGACTGCAATCGGAATTATGCTATTTGTAGTCAAACAGTAAATTTGTATACAGAATTCTTCACGAACTTCATATAACAGAATGACGAAGTCTATACATATTTCATGAATGAGTTGCGAAGGGAAATAAGTAGTACAGAATTACGAAACCATATATCACCTTCTTCTACATTGTCTGAATTCAATTGGATTTAGGATATTGAGCCAATGTTGTCTTCTTCATGTATTTATGTACAATTATGTTATTTACAGCATGTATTACATAATACAGAATTCACACACGTATACACACCATGCATACATATCATACATCAATATCACAGATAGAATACAATTTAGTCTGTTTATGCTTCACTATTGTCACAAGTAATGATCATTGAAATTGGTATTTCCACATGGTAACACTATATATCAAAATACATGTAATTTAATCACGCACAAGTCACAGTTCCTTTGAATGTTTGATATACATTAAATTGTACCCAAAGTGACCCCCTTACTACTATCACCACCTATCACCACCGTTAAATGTCTCACATACGTCCAAGTCCACGTCCGAAGTAAATGTTTTACATACATGTGATTCAATGACCAATGACTGAAGTATAAGTATACCCCAGCAGTCACCAATATTTAGTTCACTGCTGTCTATTTATATCGCCGCTGACGTCACTATAATGCCGTTCTTCGCGAAAGTCACGTCAGGAAACCTCAATAAATATATCCAACTGTAGATAGGCGATGCATCTGCATGCATCGTAGACCGCTATCTCTAATATCCGCCACCTCTAATATCCAACTGTAGATAGGCGATGCATCTGCGTGCATCGTAGACCGCTATCTCTAATATCTGCCACCTTCCTGACTCTTATATTGACTACATCTATGGATCCCGCTCTAACTACTCAAATGCCCTCTGGATCGTCCATCCGCTGAAATTAAAGAACGAGCCCGATATCCCATCTGCCTCTCTACTAAACTCCATGCAACGCACAATATTCCACGCGTATACAACACACAGTACCTATTTACTATCTAATTAAACATACCTGATCATCTTCCATCAGCATGAAATAATCCAAAGAGATTTTATGTATTTCTCCCTCTCTCTATGACCAAGCTGCCAGATATGCCTATTCACACAACCATCTCTCACAAACATCCAACACACACTGTTCTACAAGATTTAAACTCACTTGCGAACTACCCACAAGTACTAAAATAGCTCACTGACCACGGATTATCCTTGACCAGTAACAAAAGATTTATCTTCAATCAAAATTGGTCATTTACCCCCAGGCCCCTGTTGTACCTTGTAAGCTAATCCTACAGCACCTATCTCCCATTCTCATTACATACATACTATTGTTGAATTGTTATCCTTACCAGCCTAGATCGCTATATACATTTGTATTTCTCTGTGACAGATATCTCATATCATACCGACCAAGGATAATTCAATGTGTATACACCTGAAATTATAGAATAAATAATTGAATTAGCTTGAAGTTCAAGTTAGCATTCCACAAAATTATTTATTTTACCAGACCACCAAGAAAGTTAACTTGCGATATCACATATCATACCGACTGATGTTAATTAAATGTGTATACATCAGAAATTATAGCATAATTAATTGAATTAACTTGAATTTAAAGTTAGCATTCCTCAAAATTACTTAATTTTCAAAACCGCCAAAAAATTAACTTGCGATATCTCATATCATACAGACTGATGTTAATTAAATGTGTATGAAGCTGAACTTATAGCATAATTAATTGAATTAGCTTGAAGTTCAAGTTAGCATTCCTAAAAAATTACTTATTTTTCCTCACCGCATAAAAATTTAACTTGCGATAAGGCAGATCATATCGACCGAGCATAACTAAATTTGAATACAGCTGAATAATTAATTGAAATAACTTGAATTTCCAATTAGTATTCCTAAAAATTACTTATTTTTGCTGACCGCGAAAAAATTTAACTTGCGATATCTCATATCATACCGACCGATGTTAATTAAATGTGTATACACCTGAAATTATAGCATAATTAATTAAATTAGCTTGAAGTTCAAGTTAGCATTCCAAAAAATTATTTATTTTTGCTGACCGTGAAAAAATTTAACTTACGATATCTCATATCATACTGACCGAGGATAATTAAATGTGTGTACACCTGAAATTATAGAATAAATAATTGAATTAGCTTGAAGTTCAAGTTATCATTCATAAAAATTACTTATTTTTGCTGACCGCTAAAAAATTTAACTTTCGATATCTCATATCATACCGACCGAGGATAATAAAATTTGTATACACCTGAAATTATAGCATAGTTAATTAAATTAGCTAGAATTTCAAGTTAGCATTCCTCAAAATTACTTGTTTTTCAAAACCGCCAAAAAATTTAACTTGCGATATCTCATATCATACCGACCGATGTTAATTAAATGGTGTATACACCTGAAATTATAGAATAATTAATTGAATTAGCTTGAAGTTCAAGTTAGCATTCCAAAAAATTACTTATTTTTGCTGACCGCGAAAATATTTAACTTGCGATATCTCATATCATACCGACTGAGGATAATTCAATGTGTATACACCTGAAATTATAGAATAAATGATTGAATTAGCTTGAAGTTCAAGTTAGCATTCCTCAAAATTATTTATTTTACCAGACCGCCAAGAAATTTAACTTGCGATATATCATATCATACCGACCGATGTTAATTAAATGTGTATACACATGAACTTATAGCATAATTAATTGAATTAGCTTGAAGTTTAAGTTAGCATTCCTAAAAATTAATTATTTTTCCTCACCGCATAAAAATTTAACTTGCGATATGACAGATCATACCGACCCAGCATAACTAAATTTGAATAAAGCTGAATAATTAATTGAAATAACTTACTTACTTATTTTTGCTGACCGTGAAAACATTTAACTTGTGATATCTCATATCATACCGACCGATGTTAATTAAATGTGTATACACCTGAAATTATAGCATAATTAATTTAATTAGCTTGAAGTTCAAGTTAGCATTTCAAAAAATTACTTATTTTTCAAAACCGCAAAAAAATTAACTTGCGATATCTCATATCATACCGACCGAGAATAATAAAATGTATATACACCTGAAATTATAGCATAATTAATTGAATTAGCTTGAATTTCAAGATAGCATTCCACAAAATTACTTATTTTTCAAAACTGCCAAAAAATTTAACTTGCGATATCTCATATCATACCGACCGAGGATAATAAAATGTGTATACACCTGAAATTATAGCATAATTAATTGAAATAGCTTGAATTTCAAGTTGGCATTCCTCAAAATTACTTATTTTTCAAAACCGCCAAAAAATTTAACTTGCGATATCTCATCATACCGACTGAGGGTAATAAAATGTGTATACACCTGAAATTATAGCATAATTAATTTGATTAGCATGAATTTCAAGTTAGCATTTCTCAAAATTACTTAATTTTCAAAACCGCCAAAAAATTAACTTGCGATATCTCATATCATACCGACCGAGGATAATGAAATGTGTATACACCTGAAATTATAGCATAATTAATTTGATTAGCTTGAATTTCAAGTTAGCATTCCTCAAAATTACTTAATTTTCAAAACCGCCAAAAAATTTAGCTTGCGATATCTCATCATACCGACTGAGAATAATGAAATGTGTATACACCTGAAATTATATGCATAATTACTTGAATTAGCTTGAATTTCAAATTAGCATTCCTAAAAATTACTTGTTTTTCCAAACCGCCAAAAAATTTAACTTGTGATATGGCAGATCATACCGACTGAGCATAACTAAATTTGAATACAGCTGAATAATTAATTGAAATAACTTGAATTTCCAATTAGCATTCCAAAAAATTACTTATTTTTGCTGACCGCGAAAGAAAAAATTTAACTTGCGATATCTCATATCATACCGACTGAGGATAATAAAATGTGTATACACCTGAAATTATAGCATAATTAATTGAATTAGCTTGAATTTCAAGATAGCATTCCACAAAATTACTTATTTTTCAAAACCGCCAAAAAATTTAACTTGCGATATCTCATATCATACCGACCGAGGATAATAAAATGTGTATACACCTGAAATTATAGCATAATTAATTGAATTAGCTTGAATTTCAAGTTGGCATTCCTAAAAATTACTTGTTTTTCCTCACCGCATAAAAATTTAACTTGCGATATGGCAGATCATACCGACCGAGCATAACTAAATTTGAATACAGCTGAATAATTAATTGAAATAACTTGAATTTCCAATTAGCATTTCTAAAAATTACTTACTTTTGCTGACCGCGAAAAATTTAACATGCGATATCTCATATCATACCGACCGATGTTAATTAAATGTGTATACACCTGAAATTATAGCAGAATTAATTGAATTAGCTTGAAGTTCAAGTTAGCATTCCGAAAAATTACTTATTTTTGCTGACATCGAAAAAATTTAACTTGCGATATCTCATACCATACCGACCGAGGATAATTCAATGTGAATACAGGCACCTGAAATTATAGAATAAATAATTGAATTAGCTTGAAGTTCAAGTTAGTATTCCTCAAAATTATTTATTTTACCAGACCGCCAAGAAATTTAAATTGCGATATCACATATCGTACCGACCAATGTTAATTAAATGAGTATACATCTGAAATTATCGCATAATTAATTGAATTACCTTGAATTTAATGTTAACATTCCTCAAAATTACTTATTTTTCAAAACCGCCAAAAAATTAACTTGCGATATCTCATATCATACCGACCGAGGATAATGAAATGTGTATACACCTGAAATTATAGCATAATTAATTTGATTAGCTTGAATTTCAAGTTAGCATTCATCAAAATTACTTAATTTTCAAAACCGCCAAAAAATTTAGCTTGCGATATCTCATCATACCGACTGAGAATAATGAAATGTGTATACATCTGAAATTATAGCATAATTACTTGAATTAGCTTGAATTTCAAATTAGCATTCCTAAAAATTACTTGTTTTTCCAAACCGCCAAAAAATTTAACTTGTGATATGGCAGATCATACCGACTGAGCATAACTAAATTTGAATACAGCTGAATAATTAATTGAATAACTTGAATTTCCAATTAGCATTCCAAAAAATTACTTATTTTTGCTGACTGCGAAAAAATTTAACTTGCGATATCTCATATCATACCGACTGAGGATAATTAAATGTGTATTCACCTGAAATTATAGCATAATTAATTGAACTAGCGTGCAGTTCAAGTTAGTATTCCTAAAAATTACTTATTTTTCATGACCTCGAAAAACATTTACGTGTGATATTTCATATCATAATGACCGAGGATAATTCAATGTGTCTACACCTGAAATTATAGAATTAATAATTGAATTAGAATTCAATTGATTAAAAGCTTGAAGTCTATTACTAGAAATAGAAATTAAATTATTGAATTAGCTTGAAGTTCAAGTTAGCATTCCCGAAAATTACTTATTTTACCAGACCGCCAAAAATTTAACTTGCGATATCTCATATCATACCGAATGATGTTAATTAAATGTGTATACACCTGAAATTATAGCATAATAATTTGAATAAGCTTGAAGTTCAAGTTAGCATTCCTAAAAATTACTTATTTTTCCAGACCGCCAAAAACTTTAGCTCGCGATATCTCATATCATACGGACCGAGGATAATAAAATGTTAATACACCTGAAATTATAGCATAATTAATCGAAGTAACTTGAAGTTCAATTTAGCATTCCTAAAAATTACTTATTTTTCCTGACGGCCAAAAAATTTAACTTGCAATATCTCATATCATACCGACGGAGGATAATTAAATGTGTATACATCTGAAATTATAGCATAATTAATTGAATTAGCTTGAAGTTCAAGTTAACATTCCTCAAAATTACTTATTTTTCCAGACCGCGACAAAATTTAAATTGCGACATCTCATATCATAATATTTGGCGAATAATTTGCCCCCGCCCCCCGGTCAGCCAAACGTCTGTGATTATGAGTGTGGTGTAGAGGAGAGGTGGGGGGGATAATATTCGGCGAATAATTTGCCCCCCGCCCCCCGGTCAGCCAAACCCTCTGTGATATGAGTGTGTGTAGAGGAGGTTCCAGGTTCCAGGGGGGGGGGGGGGAATATTGGCGAATATTTTGGCCCCCGCCCCCCCGTCAGTCAGCCCTCTGTGATATGAGTGTATTGTAGAGGAGATGGGGGGGGGGATATAATATTCGGCGAATATTTTGCCCTCCTTCGCCCAATCAGCCAAAACCTCTGTGATATGAGTGTGATGTAGATGAGAGTTGGGGGGGGGGGATAATATTCGGCGAATATTTTGCCCCCCCCCCCCACCCCTGAATGATGATGTAATTGGTAACTGATGTTACAGATTGTTTTATTCTACGAATATGTAATAAAACATGCAAATATGTAATTTGTAGAAAAGGAATTTAATATTTAATTTCTTACATATGTGCAGGTTTAAATTTGTAGAAAAAGGAAATTTATATATATTCTTACATATTGTGCAGGTTTAAATTTGTAGAAAAAGGAAATTTTAATATTTATTTTCTTACATAATTGTGCTGGTTTAATCTACAAAAAAGTAATTTGTAGAAAAAAAAACAATTTAATCTGTATATTTTCGTAATGAAACATGCAAATTGTGTTATCAACTAAAAAAACAACACATTATTACACAATTGTGCATGCATAGAATATGCGGATACACTAAATAATATACATTAAAATAATTAACAAATTATCAGTTTAACAGGTCATTGGAAAACTTTCTTTAATCATTTATTACTCAATTCGGTTGGCTGTATGATTGGCCAATCATAATTAAATGGTGTTAAATCATTTAATACTTCATAGGAATATAGTTTTGTTTGTGTCAGATGAATCCCAATTTTCTGGAATAGTGACAGTTTGTTTTGATAGCAATTAATGGCTTGGTCCATCATCATCTACTCAGTGACATGCCATAAAATCAATTTCTTGTTTGCTTTTTCAAAGGTGGAACCATGGAACCATATGAGTTTCCTGTTTGGTTTTTACAGGTGGAACCATATGACAATTTGTGTAACTTGAATTGAAAACCAGCTTAGAATATCCAAGCCATATTATTTGGGTTTACACTGTTTAATATGTGATATGTTTGTGACAAACTAAGTAGATAATAGGCACAAAGTTTGTAATTCAGACTATACTGTATAACATATATGCAACCATGCAGACTCATCTCACACTGATTGCTGGTTTCACATGCCGAGTTGTTTGTTGTTTTATATGATGCACATTTATTGGCATAGGTATATTTAAAGACAGGGCAATTAACCTTTGACCATTGACTTTCAGTCTAAGAACCGTGTCTCATAATTACATATATTTGCTCATTTACTATCGTTATATTAATTTCTGATTAACCGCAAGATATTTTAGTTAACTTAGCGTTCTAGTATGGATTCCGAGGTCTACAAAGGTATCGTCAACTACAAACAGAATGTTACATATCCTGGTGGTGGCGTATTCAGGTAAGTTTCTATAGTGATTTACATAAAATGACCCAAATGATTTACATTACTTTTTTCTGCCCCCCTCCCCTGGCGCTAAGTTAGGGTGCATTATGTTTAGCACCTGTCTGTGTGTGCATCCGTCTGTCTGTCCATCATACGTTTGGTTCACCTTGTTATTTAAGTCTGTTTCTTGTGACTTTTATTTTGTTTCTCTCCATATTTTGTGTGTAGTTATTTGAAAATCCATCAAACAGTTTTGTAGATATGGCTCCGGATGGACAAATTTGTCCCATTTTTTACCTTCGACTTCTAAGTGTGACCTTGACCTTGGACCTAGGGACCTGGCTCTTACGCATGCTTCGTCCTCCCATGATGTCGAACATTTGTGTATAGTTAGTTGAAAATCCACTGAACAGTTTGATAGATATGGCTCCGGACAGACATTTTGGTCCCATTTTTGACCTTTGACCTCAGTGGGACATTGACCTTGGACATAGGGCCATGGATCATGATGATGACGAACATTTGTGTGTAGTTATTCGAAGATGCAGCAAACTGTTTTGTAGATATGGGTGCGGATGGACAGACTGACTGACGGATGGACAACCCGAAAACTCTAGAGTATGATTATTTGGCATCAAATTATATATACATTTCATTCACATGTGTCAGCATTGCAGTTATATGGATCTCCCCTGTCTATATTGTACAAATACCCATAATGGAATCAGCTTGTCCGTCCGCCATTCCGTCCGTCTGTCTGTCCATCCGTCCGTCCGTGATATGAGTGTGATGTAGAGGAGAGGGGGGGGGGGATAATATTCGGCAAATAATTTGCCCCCCGCCCCCGGTCAGCCAAACCGTCTTGTGATATGAGTGTGGTGCAAAGAGGAGAGGGGGGGAGGGGGTGGGGGGATAATATTCGGCAAATATACTTTACCCCCCGTCGCACAGTCAGAACCAAACCCTAATGATCTGAGTGTGATGTATTTTGAGTCAGAGTGATGATATCGGCGATAATATTTTGGCCCCCCTAATCGCCCATCAGCCAAACCCTCTGTGATATGAGTGTGTGTAGAGAGAGGGGGTGGGGATATCATATTCGGCGAATATTTGGCCCCCGCCCCCCAGTCAGCCTAACCCCTCTGATATGAGTGTGATGTAGAGGAGAGGGGGTGGGGATAATATTCGGCGAATAATTTGGCACCCGCCCCCCAGTCAGCCAAACCCTCTGTGATATGAGTGTGGTGTAGAGGAGAGGGGGGGGGATAATATTCGGCAATATATTTTACCCCCCGTCGCACTAGTCAGCCTAAACCCATCTGTGATATGAGTGTGATGTAGAGGAGAGGGGGGTGGGATAATATTCGGCGAATATTTTGCACCCCATCTCCCAGTCAGCCAAACCCTCTGTGATATGAGTGTGATGTAGAGGAGGGGGGGGGGGATAATATTCGGCGAATTAATTTGACCCCGCCCCCAGTCAGCCAAACCATCTGTGATATGAGTGTGATGTAGAGGAGAGGGGGGGGGGATAATATTCGGGAAATATTTTACCCCACGCCCCCCAGTCAGCCAAACCCTCTGTGATATGAGTGTGGTGTAGAGGAGAGGGGGGGGATAATATTCGGCAAATATTTTACCCCCACCCCCCCCCCCCCCCCCCGTCGCACAGTCAGCCAAACCTCTGTGATATGAGTGTGATGTAGAGGAGAGGCTGGGGGGGATAATATTCGGCGAATATTTTTGCCCCCCATCTCCCAGTCAGCCAAACCCTCTGTGATATGAGTGTCGTGTAGAGGAGAGGGGGGGGGGGATAATACACAAACTCATATCACAGAGGGTTTGGCTGACTGGGGGGCGGGGGGCAAATTATTCGCCGAATATTACCCCCCCACCTCCTCTCTCTACAACACACTCATATCACAGACGGTTTTGGCTGACTGGAGGGCGGGGGGCAAAATATTCGCCGAATATTATCCCCCACCATCTCCACTACACAACAATCATATCACAGAGGGTTTGGCTGACTGGGGGGCGGGGGGCAAAATATTCGCCGAATATTACCCCCCCCCCCCCCCACTCTCTACACAAACACTCATATCACAGAAGGCTTGGCTGATTGGGGGGCGGGGGGGCGGGGCAATTATTTCGCCGAATATTATCTCCCCACAACCTCTCCTCTACACACACTCATATCACAGAGGGTTTGGACTGGATGGCTGAGCTATCGGCGGGCCAAAGATTCGCCGAATAGGGGGGGTACCCCCCCCCCCCCCCACCTCTCCTCTACACAACACTCATATCACAGAGGGTTTGGCTGAGGGGGCGGGGGGCAAATTATTCGCGAATATTATCCCCCCACCCTCTCCTCTACACAACACTCATATCACAGAGATGGCTGACTGGGGGGCGGGGGGCAAAATATTCGCCGAATATTATCCCCCCCAACCTCTCCCTCACAAAACATTCATATCACAGCGGGTTTGGCTGACGGGGCGGGGGGCAAAATATTCGCCGAATATTATCCCACCCACCTCTCTGCTACACAACACTCATCATCAGAGGGTTTGGTCTGACTGCGGGGGTGGGGGGGGGCAAAATAATTCGCCGACTTAATCATCCCCACCTCTCTACTACACCAACATCATATCACAGACGGTTTGGCTGGACTGGAGGGCGGGGGGGAAAATATTCGCCGAATATTATCCCCCCACTCTCCTCTACACAACACTCATATCAGAGGGTTTGGCTGATGGGGGGCGGGGGGCAAAAATATTCGGCCGAATATTATCCCCCCCACCTTCTCCCCTACAACACTCATACCACAGAGGGCTTGGCTGACTGGGGTCAGGGGCATATTCGCCCCGAAAAATTATTATCCTCCCCACCTCTCCTCTACACAACACTCATATCACAGACGGTGGCTGACTGGGGGTTTGACGGGGGCAAAATATTCGCTGAATATTATCCACATCTCCTCTACACAACACTCATATCACAGAGGGTTTGGACTGGGGGACTGGCGGGCAAAATATTCGCCGTAATATTATCCCCCCCCCACCTCCTCATCTACACAACACTCATATCACAGACGGGTTTGGCTGACTGAGGGGGGCAAAATTATTCGCCGAATATTATCCCCCACCTCCTCCTCTACACAACACTCATATCACAGAGGGTTTGGCTTGACTGGGGGGCGCGCAAAAAATATCGCCGAATATTATCCCCCCACCTCTCCTCTACACAACACTCATATCACAGAGGGGTTTGGCTGTCTGAGGGCGGGGGGGGGCAAAATATTCGCCGAATATTATCCCCCCAACCTCTCCTCTACACAACACTCATATCACAGAGGCTTGGCTGACTGTGGGGGGGCGGGGGGCAAATTATTCGCCGAATATTAGCCCCACAACCTCTCCTCTACACAACACTCATATCACAGAGGGTTGGCTTACTGGGGGGCCCCCGGGGGGCGCAAATTATTCGCCGAATATTACCCCCCCCACCTCTCCTCTACACAACACTCATATCACAGAGGGTTTGGCTGACTGGGGGCGGGGGGCAAAATTATTCGCCGAATATTATTCCCCCCACCTCTCCTCTACACACACTCATATCAGCAGAGGGTTTTTGGCTGACTGGGGGGGGGGCGGGGGGCAAAATATTCGCCAATATTACCCCCATCTCCTCTACAAAACATTCATATCACAGAGGGTTTGGCTACCGGGGGCGGGGGGCAAATATTCGCCGAAATTATTATCCCCCCACCCATCTCCTTCTACACAATCATATCACAGAGGGTTTGGCTGACTGGGGGGCGGGGGGGGGCAAAATATTCGCCGAATATTATCCCCCCCACCTCTCCTCTACACAACACTCATATCACAGAGGGTTTGGCTGACTGGAGGGGGCGGGGGGGAAAATATTCGCCGAATATTATCCACCCCCCCGGCATATACACAACATATTATCACAGAGGGTTTGGCTGACGGGGGGGCGGGGGGCAAAATATTCGCCGATATTATCCCCCCACCTCTCCTCTCACAACATATTACCACAGAGGGCTTGGCTGACTGGGGGGTCAGGGGCCAAAAAATATTCGATGAATTATATCCCCACCTCTCCTCTACACAACACTCATATCACAGACGGTTTTGCTGACTGTGGGCGGGGGGCAAATAGGGTTTCGCGGGGGGCGACCGATTTATTATCCCCCCCACTCAGATCCTTCTACACAACACTCATCACAGAGTGTGGGGGGGGCTAGACTTTGGCGGGTCAAATATTCGCCGAAATAATATCCCCCCCCCCACCTCGGGCTCTACACAACATCATATACAGCGGGGGGTGGCTGACGGGGGGGCCGGGGGGCAAAATATTCGCCGAATATTATCTCAACCATTTCTCCTCTACACAACACTCAAAATCACAGAGGGTTGGCTGACTGGGGGGCTGGGGGGCACAAAATATTCGCCGAATTATTATTCCCCCCCCCCCACCTCTCCTCACACACTCATATCACAGAGGGTTTGGCTGACTGAGGGCGGGGGGGGCCAAAAATTTTATTCCGCGATATTATATACACCTCTCCTCTTACACCACACTCATATCACAGACGGGTTTTGGGCTGAACTGGGGGGTGGGGGGCGGGGGGCAAAATTATTCGCCGAATATTATCCCCCACCTCTCCTCTACACAACACTCATATCACAGAGGGTTTGGCGGCTGGGGGCGGGGGGGGGGCGGCATCGCCGAATATTATCCCCCCACCTCTCCTCTACACAACACTCATATCACAGAGTGCTGACTGGGGGGGCAACAGGGGGGCACATTCGCGATATTATCACCCCCAACCTCTCCTCTACACAACACTCTATCACAGAGGGTTTGGCTGAGGGGGGGCGGGGGGGCAAAAAGATTCGGGCCGAATTTTTTTTCACCTCTCCTTATTACACAACACTTCAATATCACAGAGGGGTGGGCCCCCCTGGGGGGACTGGGGGGGGGGGGGGCAAATTATTGCCGAATATTATTTCCCCCCACCTCTTCCTCTACACAAACACTCATATCCAGAGGGTTTGGCTGACTGGGGGGAGGGCGGGGGGCAAAATATCGCCGAATAACCCCCCATATTCCCCCACCCCCCAACTCCCTCTACACAACACTCATATCACAGAGCTTTTGGCTGACTGGGGGGTTCGGGGGGCAAAATATTCGCGTTTTACCCCAACAACCTCTCCTCCTTACACAACAACTCATTCACCCCCCAGAGGGTTTGGCTGACTGGGGGGCGGGGGGGGGGCAAAAATATTCGCCGAATATTTACCCCCCCCACCTCTCCTCTACACAACACTCATATCACAGAGGGTTTGGGCTGACTGGGGGACGCGGGGGGCAAAATATTCGCCGAATATTATCCCCCCACCTCTCCTCTACACAACACTCATATCACAGACGGGTTTTGGCTGATCTGGGGGGCGGGGGGGCAAAAATATTCGCCGAATATATCCCCCCACCTCTCCTCTACCAAAAACCATCATATCACAGGGGTTGGCTCACCGGGGGGCGGGGGGCAAATTATTCCGCCGAATATATCCACACCCACCTCCCTTCCCATTTACACAAACACGGGCATATCACGAGGGGTTTGGCTGACGGGGGCAAAACAAATATTCGAATATTATCCCCCCCACCTCTCCATCTACACAACACTCATATCACAAGACGGTTTGGTGGATGGAGGGGCGAGGGGTATTCGGCCCGGAATATTATTCCCCCCCCCACCTCTCCTCTACACAAACCTATTTCTCAGAGGGTTTGGCTGGACTGGGGGGCGGGGGGCAAAATATTACGCCGATATTATCCCCCCCCACCTCTCCTCTACACACACTCTACACAGACTCGACTTTTGGTCAGGCAAAATATTGCATATCTTTTCACTCTTCCCTACACACACTCTATCACAGACGTTTGGCTGACGGGGGGCGGGGGGGGGCAAAATATTCGCCGAATATTATCCCCCACCTCTCCTCTACACACACTCATATCACAGAGGTTTTGGCTGACTGGTGGGCGGGGGGCAAAATATAGCCGAATATTATCCCCCCCCACCCCCCACCTCTTCTCCTCTCCTCTACACAACACTCATACAGACGGTGGCTACCGCCGGGGGCAAATTAATCGCCGAATATTATCCCCCAACCTCTCTACACAACCACTCATATCACAGAGGGTTTGGCTGCTGGGGGGCGGGGGGGGCAAAATATTCGCCGAATATTATCCCCCCACCTCTCCTCTACCCACAAACTCATATCACAGAGGGTTTGGCTGACGGAGGGCGGGGGGGCAAAAATTCGCCGATTTTATCCCCCCACCTCCTCCTCTCACAACGACTCATATCACAGAGGTTTGGCTGTCCGGGGGGGCGGGGGGCAAATATTCGCCGAATATTGTCCCCCCCCACCTCTCTCTACACACAATTGCATACCCCCCCATCAACCAGAGGGTTTGGCTGTCTGGGGGCGGGGGGGCAATCGCCGATTATTACCCCCCCCCCCCACCTCTCCTCTACACAACACTCATAATCAGAGGGTTTTGGCTGACTGGGGGGCGGGGGGTTTGCAAAATATCGCGATATTATTCCACCCCCACCTCTCCTCTACACAACACTCATACACAGAGGGTTTGCTACTGGGGGAGCGCAATATTCGCAAATATATTCCACCCCCCACCTCTCCTCTACACAACACTCTATCACAGAGGGGGGGGGGGCTGACTGAGCGGGGGGCCAAAATATCGCCAATATTATCCCCCCACTCCTCTACACAACACTCATATCACAGAGGGTTTGGCTGACCTGGGGGGCGGGGGGGGCATTCGCCGATAATTCACACTCTCTTTTCTTACCCCCCCACACTCTGGGGGGATACACGAGGGTTTGGCTGCTGGGGGGGCGGGCAAAATATTCGCCGAATATTATCCCCCCACCTCTCCTCTACACAACACTCATATCACAGATTTGGTGCTTGGGGGGATCGCGCCCCCCCCATATCACGATATTATCCCGGCACCTCTTCCTATTACACCCCCAACTCTCAGGGGGGATCACAGGGTTTGGCTGATGGGGGGCGGGGGGGGGGCAAAAATAACGCCGAATATTATCCCCCCACTCCTCTCACAACACTCATTATCACAGAGGGTGGCTGACTCGGGGGGCAAAATATTAGCCGAATATTATCCCCCCCACCTCTCCTCTACACAACACTCATATCACAGAGGTTTTGGCTGTCGGGGGTGGGGCGCAAATATTCGCGAATATTATCCCCCCCCACCTCTCCTCTACACAACACTCATACAGAGGGTTTGGCCTGACTGGGGGGCGTGGCATATCGGGGCGGGGGGAAAATTATCCTACCTCTCCTCTACACAACACTCATATCACAGAGATTGGGGGGCTTGACCTGGGGGGCGGGCTATCGGGGGGGCACGAATATTATCCCCCCCCCACTCCTCTACACAACACTCATATCACAGAGGTTTGGCTGACTGGGGGGCGGGGGGCAAAATATTCGCCGAATATTATCACCTCTCCTCTACACTCACACTCGGGGGGAAATATCACAGAGGGTTTGGCTGACTGGGGGGCGGGGGGGGGGCAAAATATCGCCGAATATTATCCCCCCAACCTCTCTCTACACAACACTCATACACCAGTCTGACTGGAGGGGGGCGGGGGGCAAAATATTAGCCGAATATTACAACCCTCTCCTACACACTATATCACAGAGGGTATTGGCTGTTTCTGGGGGGGGCGGGGGGCAAAATATTCGCCGATATATCACCTTTCTCTCTACCCCCCACAACACTCATATCACAGGGTTTGGCTGACAGGGCGGGGGGCAAAATATTCGCCGAATATTATTTTTCCCCCCCCACTAAAACACTCCTTTCTACACACCCCCCCCCACTCATATCACAGGGTTTGGCTGACTGGGGGGAGGGGGCCGGGGGGCAAAATAAACGCATATATCCAAAACCTCTCCTCTACACAACACTCATATCACAGAGGTTTGGCTGACAGGGGGGCGGGGGGCATTCGCCACATATTACCCCCCCCACCTCTCATCTACACAACACTCATATCACAGAGGGTTTGGGCTACTGGGGGGTGCAAAATTATCGCAAATATTATCCCCCCCACCTCTCCTCTACACAACATCTATCAGAGGGGGGGTTGCTGACTGGGGGCGGGGGGGGGGGCAAAATATTCGCGATATTATCTCACTCTCTTCCACCCCCACAACAAACTCATAACACAGACGGTTTGGCCTGAATCTGGGGGGCGGGGGGCATTATTCGCCGAATATTACCCCCCCCCCACCTCTCCTATACACAACACTCATATCACAGAGGGTTTGGCTGACTGGGGCATTCCGCCGATTACCCCCCACCTCTCCTCTACACAACACTCATACAGAGGGTTTGGCTGACTGGGGGGCGGGGGGCAAAATATCGCCGATATTATCAGGGGGCATTCCGATTATCCACCCACCTCTCTCACACACTCATATCACAGAGGGTTTGGCTGCTGTCATTGGGGGGCCGGGGGGCAAAATTTATTGGGGGGCGGGGGGCCGAATATTATCCCCCACCTCTCCTCTACACACACATCATCACAGAGGGTTTGGGCTGACTGACGGGGGCAAAATATTCGCCGACAACACCTATCAGAGTGGGGGGCTTTCACAGAGGGTTTGGTCTGCGGGGGGGGCGGGGGGGCAAAATATTGCCGATATTATCCCCCCCCATCTCCTCAACATCATATCACAGAGGGTTTGGCTGACTGGGGGGCGGGGGGAAAATATTCGCCGAATATTATTCCCCCCCCACCTCTCCTCTACACAACATCTATCACAGAGGGTTTGGCTACTAGGGGGGGGGGGGCAAAATTATTCGCCATATCATCTCCTCTACAAAACCTATCACAGAGGGTTTGGCTGACTTTGGCGGACAAATATTCGGGGCGATTATATCACCTCTCCTCTACACAACACTCATATCACAGAGGGTTTGGCTGACGGGGGCGGGGGGATTCGCCTACGAGGGTTTGGCTGACGGGGGGCGGGGGGCAAAATTATCCGGCCGAATATTATCCCCCCACCTCCTCCTACACAACACTCATCACAGAGGGTTTGGCTGCTGGGGGCGGGGGGCAAAAATATTCGCCGTATTATAACCCCCCCCCTTCCTCTACAACATTCATATCACAGAGGGTTTGGCTGACCGGGGGGCTGGGGGCAAAATATTCGCCAATATTATACCCACCTCTCCTACACAACACTCATCACAGAGGGTTTGGCTGACTGGGGGGTCGGGGGCAAAAGTTCGCCGAATATTACCTCCTCTCCTCTACACAACACTCATATCACAGAGGGTTTGGCTGCTGGGGGGCGGGGGGGGCAAAAATATCGCCGAATATTATCCCCCACCTCTCCTCTACACAACACTCATATCAGAGGGTTTGGCTGACTGGGGGCGGGGGGGGGGGCAAAATATTCGCCGAATATTATCCCCCACTATCTACAAAAACAATTTATATACATGGGGGGAAAAATATTCGCCGAATATTATCATACCCTATCCTCTACACAACACTCATATCACAGAGGGTTTGGCTGACAGGGCGGGGGCAAAATATTCGCCGAATATTATCCCCCCCCACCTCTCTACACAACACTCATACATAGGGTTTGGCTGACGCGGGGGGCTTGGGGGGCCGCAAAATAGGTTCGACGGGGGGAATATTATCACTCTTTCTCTCAAAAATACACAAAACCACCATATCACACAGAGGTTTGGGCTGACTGGGGGGCGGGGGGCAAATATTCGCCAAATATTATCCCCCCACCTCTCCTCTACACAACACTCATCACAGAGGGTTTGGCTGACTCGGGGGCGGGGGGGGGCATATTCGCCGAATATTATCCCCCCCACCTCTCCTCTACACAACACTCATATCACAGAGGGTTTGGCTGACTGGGGGGCGGGGGGCCAAAAATATTCGCCGAATATTACCCCCCCCCACCACTCCACTACACAACACTCATCACAGAGGGGTTTGGCTGACTGGGGGGCGGGGGAAAATTATTCGCCGAATATAATCCCCCCCACCTCTCCTCACACAAACACTCATATCACAGACGGGTTTGGCTGGGGGAGCCGGGGGGACCGGGGGGCAAATATCGCGAATATTATCACACACTCTCTACACAGCAAAAAAGGGTGGCTGAGGGTTTGGCTGACGGGGGGCGGGGGGGGCAAAATATTCGCCGAATATATCCCCCCACCCTCCTCTCTCTACACAAACTACAAAAATATGCTATCACAGAGGGTTTGGCTGACGGGGGGCGGGGGCGCAAAATATCGCTGATGGGGGGCGGGGGGCAAAATTAATCGCCAATATATCCCCCCCACCTCTCCTCTACACCAACACTCTCAACATATCAAAAATAAAGACAGTGTGGCTGACGGGGGGGCGGGGGCAAAATATTTCGCCGATATGGACAAAATTATTCCCGAATATTAACCCCCCCCCACCTCCTCTAACACAACACTCATATCACAGAGGGTTTGGCTGACTGCGGTGGCAAGGGGGCAAAATATTCGCCGAATATTATACCCCCCACCTCTCCTCTACACAACACTCATACACAGAGGGTTTTGGCTGACCGGGGACGGGTGGCAAATTATTCGCCGTATTATCCCCCCCCCCACCTCTCCTCTACACAACACTCATATCACAGAGGGTTTGGCTGACTGGGCGGGGGGAAAAATATTCGCCGATTATCCCCCCCCCCCCCCCCCCTCCCTCACCCAACACTCATAACACAGGGGCATGAGCGCCGATATATCACTCTCCACCCCCCCCACCTCCCTCAACACAGAGGTTTGGCTGATTCGCCGAATATTATCCCCCCCCACACCCTCTCCTCTACACAACACTCATATCACAGAGGGTTTGCTGACTGGGGGGCGGGGGTCAAAATATTCGCCGAATATTATCCCCCCACACCCTCCTCTACACAACACATATCACCAGAGGGTTTTTTTTGGCCTGACTGGAGGGCGGGGGCAAAATATTCGCCGAATATTATCCCCCCCCCCCACCCCCCCTCCCTCCTCTACACAACACTCATATCACGAGGGTTTGGTGCTGGGGGAGGGGGGGGCTGGGGGCAAAATATTCGCCGAATATTATCCCCCCCACCTCTCCTCACACAACACTATATCACAGAGGTTTGGCTGACTGGGGGCGGGGGGCAAAATATCGCCGAATATTATCACATAACAGTAATGAAAGTCAGGAAAAATAAAAAGGGGGGGGAGAATATTCCGGTGGAGGGCAAAATATTCGGCGAACATTCTACCCCCCGGGGGGGGAAAATATTCGTAATGAGGGGGAGATTATTCGCCTGGGGGGAGAATATTCGGCGAATATTCTGCCCCCGGGGAGGGGAAATATTCTGGTGGGAAAATATTCGTTTACACCGGCCGAGCATAATTAAATTGGAATACAACTGAATTTATAGCATAATTAATTGAATTAACTTGAATTTGAAGTTAGCAGTCCCAAAAATTGCTTAATTTTGCTGACCGACACAAACTGTAGCTCTCAAAATCTCGATCATTACATACTGACCGAGCATATAAATTTGAAATACAGCTGATTAATTAATTTAATCAACTTGAATTTCAAGTTAGCATTCCCAAAAATTACTTATTTTTGCTGATCGCCAAAAAACTTAACTTGAACTTGTGAAATCTCATATCATTCCACCGATCATAAATAAATTTGATTACACCTGAATTTATAGCATACCAGTAATTAATTGAAGTAACTTGAAGTTCAAGTTAGCATTCTAAAAATGACATATATTTGGTTACCACAAAACAATTTAACTTGCGATACCTCATATCATACCGACCGAGCATAATAAGTTTTGAATAGAGCTGAATTTATAGCATAATTAATTGAATTAACTTTAATTTCAATGTTCGCTTTCCTCAAAATTAATTATTTTTGCTGACTGTCAAAAGTATAACTTGCGAAATCTCATATCATAACAACCGAGCATAATTAAATTTGAATACAACGAAATTTATTGCATAATTAATTGAATTGACTTGAATGTCAAGTTAGAATTCCTAAAAATTACTTATTTTTGCTGACAGCCAACAAATTTAACTTTCGGAATCTCATATCGTAGCGACCGATCATAATTTAATTGAATACACCTAAATTTATAGCATAGTTAATGGAATTGGCTTGAATTTCAAGTTAGCATTCCTAACTATTAATCATATTTTGGTTGACCTCCAAAAAATTAAAATTTAACTCTCATATCATACCGACCGAGCATGATTAAATTGGAATACAGCTGAATTTAAATTCATAGCATAATTAACTTGAATTTCAAGTTAGCAGTCCCAAAAATTACTTAATTTTGCAGACCGCCAAAAAATGGAACTCGCAAAATCTCATTACATACCGACCGAGCATAATTAAATTTGAATACAGCTGAATAATTAATTCCATTAACTTGAATTTCAAGTTAGCATTCCTAACTATTAATCATATTTTGGTTGACCTCCAAAAAATAAAATTTAACTCAGGCTTGCGGAATCTCATATCATACCGACCGAGCATGATTAAATTGGAATACAGCTGAATTTAAATTCATAGCATAATTAACTTGAATTCCAAAAAATTAGTTATTTTTGCTTACCGCCAAAAATTTTAACTCAGTTGCAAAATCTGATATTATACCGACAGAGTATAATTAAATTTGAACACATTTAATTTTGACTAGCCGAATATCGAATGGCGGTCGACAAAATATTTTATTTTGAAGTCTCAAATCTCACAAACCGAGCATAAGTCTTGCAAAATATCACATTCGTCATGTTCATAGAAATTAATTATTCATGCCAGCCGGCATAATATTTTATTTGTGAAGTCTCAAATCTTACAAACCGACCATAATTTTTGTAAAATATCGCATTCATAAAAATGATTTATGTCGGCTGACAAAATATTAATTTGTGAACACTCAAATCTTAAAAAACAAGTTTTTTTTTTGGAAAAATGGTCGCATTCATAACTGAAAAATAAACTATGCATGCCGGCCGACTAAATATTTCATTCGTGAAGTCTCAAATCTTACAAACCGAGCATAATTATTGCAAAATAATTAATGATGTTCTCAGTGGTTTGTTGCAGAGACTAATTAAGCATTTGTTTAATTTATATTGGAAAACTGATGAATTTACATGAAAAATTAGTTATTTTTTTCTGACCACAAAAAAATATAACTTGTGAAGTATCCTAGTATTTATCATATAGTATTATATTTCCAGAAGATTGAATTATCTTATGCAACTTGTCTAAAACTCTAATTAAGCAACAGTTTAAATTAATTAGGCAACAACTGAATTTAATTAGTCGAAGACACTAGTTATGCATCAATTTAATGTCTATTGGCTAAATATTCATAACAAATGAATTATTTACTATGCCAGCCGACAACTATTTCATTTGTTAAGTCTCAAATCTTACAAACCAAGCATAATTTTTGCAAAATATCGCATTCATAAAAATTTATTATTTATGTCGTCGTACAAAATATTCTATTTGTAAGTCTCAGATCTTACAAACCAAGTATAATTTTAATGATCTTCTGGCTTGTTGCAGCGAGTACTTAAGCATCTATTTAATATATATTGGCAATTATTGCTGAATTTACATAAAAAAAACATGTCTGCTCACGCCAAAAAATGTAACTTGTGAAGTCTCATAGCATATCGACAGAGCATAATAATTTTTTTTGGATTATCTTAATTCAGCTTGTTGAAAACTCTAATTACAAACCGAGCATCATTTTTGCAAAATATTGCCATAAAAATTAATTATTTATGTCAGTCAAAAATATTTCATTTACTCTTATAAGTAGAATCCCCACTGTATCCATACTGATTAGGGACTACACTGATGTACATTATTGCCGGTAGTCTAATCAGCCTTGGTAAATATGCAAGCTGATCAGGGACTACTAGTGCATGTGCTGCAGTGCATGGTGTCGTTTGTCTGGTCAACCTAGTTAGATATGGAGGCTGATCAGGAACTACGTTGGTATACATTTTGTCGGTAGTCTGATCAACATAGCTAGTTATGCCGCGTGATCAGGGACTACACTGATGTACATAGTGTCGATAGCCTGATCAACCTAACTAGATGTGCCGCCTGATCAGGGACTACACTGATATCGTAGTGTCGGTAGCCTGATCAACCTAGCTAAGATATGTCGCCTGATCAGGGACTATGCTCGTATACTATATCAATGTAGGACAAAACCCCCTTGGACATAACGCCCTTCGTGTGAAAATGACAACATGGACAAAATCCCCTTCATGATTTTGATAGGGTGGACATAACCCCCTTAATGATTTATACATGGTGGACATAACCCCCTTCATGATTTTTACAGGGTGGACAAAACCCCCTTCATTAATTCCCGGGATGAATTTAAGTACTATAGAGGGAGTCAAAATGATACCCGCAAACATTCTGTCGTTATTGAGTGGTATTGTAGCTCCCACCACCAACAAAAAGTTGATGGTGGTATTGAATGAGAAAAAGTGTTATTGTAGTCCCAATTATAAATTTTATAATTAATTTTCTTAAATTAATTATAAAATATCACAATTCCCTCCAATCGCGATTGGAGAAATTGGATGGTATTGGGTTCAACGGAGTTGAGGGATTTGGTGTTGTAACTTTTCCCCCTACTTTATCTCCCAGTTTTAGCCTAAATTTATTCCAATCAGTATTCTCAATCTTGGGAAGTGTGGCGCGCGCCTTAATTCTAATAGTATTTTTTAAATCCTCATATCGGGACAGCTCCTCCACCACCGACTCAAATTCAGCGTCTGATATATTGTTATCGGCCAACGCTTTGGACACGATAACGTTGATGCTATTTTTCTTAGACCTCGCGAGAACCGATATTCTGTCGTGCTTTCTACTTTCATTTTCGAATTTTCTCCCACTACTCTGAACGTCATACATAACAACCCCGCCCCAGCGGCTACCCCACTGAAACCCCCCGCAATGTCAATTGGCACGACTGTAGACTAATGCGGCTGTTCCGACCCCACCCATTATCTAAACGGCGCTCGCCCCCTCCAATATATTTGCCGCTCGTCTATACGTTTTAGCATTTACCCTCAGAGTTTCCCCCTCTCGTTTTAGAATATCCTGCATCTCTACGATATTTTCCAACCTAAAATCTGAACTTCTTTCGCAAAAACCAATCGAGATTGGAAGCGTGCTCAGGAGTGGTGATTCGTTCATATTTAAATTTTACAAATCAAGTTCAATTAACAATGTCACAATAGTGGAAGAACTCGCTGGGTCAGCGATTTTCGTAACAAAGTTAATAACACTACCTTCGGAAAGTCTAATTGGATCGTCACCGGCGAACAAAACCACCGATGAACTCTGTCCAGCGAGCTTAGTGACTCCAACCGCCCGTTCTTCGCCATCCAGTACGAGATTCACGGCGACCACGCCCACAGATTTACCATTAGAATTAACCGAGCAGACCGCCATTCGGAGAAGTGTACCTGGAGCTGTCATGGCGTATCCCCCATATTTATTGCTCGCTTTGGCACAGAACGAATATTCATAGAGCCCCTCATTCAATGGGTCCCGTTTCTCAGCCCAAACTGTGATGGCACGTTTTTGTGTTTGCAATAACTTAAACTGCTCTACAGATGTGTCCAACAATGTAGCAAGCTGCGCGATAGCGGTATGGGCCTCAACACGAACCTTTTCAGAGGTCTCCTTAAGTGCTTTGTTCGCGGCTCTACGAACACGTTTCAGTTTATCGGAAACTTCCATAAACTCTGTATGGGTCTCTTCCCGAAATTCAGTAAGTGCTGCATGATCCTCTTCCCCAACTTGGATTATTTTTCCGCCGAGATCATTAAGTCCTGTATGTGCCTCTTCGCGAACTTGTGCAGTCGCCTTCAGGACGTCTACTCTAAGCTGTGCTATACTCCTGCGAATCGCGTTTGTGGCCTCCGATATAGTCGTATTGATCAAGGCCTTTGTTTTTCCGGTAGTTAAAAAGTCGCTCTCTGTCGGGATGAATCCCCCTTCTGCCGGTTCCAAATTCTTTGAATTTGTATCTGTCACCCAATCGCGATTGGAATTGGAAGAACTACCTGGTCCGTATATACTCATAATGTTGGTTGTTATAAATTATATTACGAACATGCGTTTAATTCTAAATTTCTTAAAATTAATTAATTTGAAATTTCTAGGACGACCGAAATCGGGTAATAGTTATTCAACTTTCTCGCTTGATCATCAAGAATATTGAGACCGTTAATTCATGGATATGTACCGATTCCAAAACTTTCATCTCGGGGAGTGGGAAGTCTAAGGTCACAGTCTCCCCAAAGAAACAATCACTGGCTTGCACGGTTTTCAGTAATGTGCTGGGGGATCCGTCTACCATGTTGTACGATGTGTTCACCCGATCCAGGTGCACCCTGAGAGTTTTCGTGAAGGCGAAGATCACCGACGTACTCACCCGGGGCAAACAATCCTTTAATCGCGGAGTATGTCTCTCTAAATCCGAGTAGAATACGCAACGTCGGGGAGATCCTTACCCGGCTGTCTGGGCCGATGGTCATTGTTGCGAGCCCGGTAGCCTTCGATACTGTGAGGTTGGCTTTACCGTCAAGCTCTGAGTTCACAACTTTCTTTTTGAACATTAGTGATAGTAGCAAACATAATAATATCTTTCAATGGATACCAAACCATTTAGCTTTAATTCTAATGCAAAGTACGCGGTCGGCGGGGTATACACTCAAAAGAACACCATTGGTGGGCCCAAATAAGAGCCAGTTTGGGCCTGGGTTTCAATACCAATTTCCCTAACATGTTTCAAAAGTACAGACTTCCTAAAACCATTACACAGGATGTCATAACAAACTGGAACAACAACTCTATGCAGTTCTGGCAGAACCAACTAAATTTTGCCGTGTGGTGTGCCACAACCGGGTGAGGCGTCTCATTCAGAGACCACATAAAATACAGGAACAGCATGCTGAGCAGTAGTGTCTACAACTTTCATGTGTATTATACTATTAGGATGATTCTCAAAGAACTAGGTACTCCACTACCTCAAGACGACGGCTGGAATCCAATTTCCAACACATACAACCGTAAGGCGTTCGAACGGATATGTGACAAATTTAACGTTTCAAAAGATTTGGATTGGAGACAGAAAGTATACCCGAACAGCAACAGCCTGGGCACCTTTCATCTTAGGGGTTTAGCGCACGGGACATACTATGCCAGAACTAAACCTGCATTTACAGGGTTGGCGGTCGGGGGTTATACTCCGAGTTACACAGCACCACCATTCAGAAACACGGTAAATTGGACGGAAAACAAGTTTAATACCTCCAACATGACATTCGGGACTGAAGTGGCTAGACAAGACAAGAAGTACAAGACAGAAACGTGCAGAAGGGTATAGAAACCTTTATATTGGACGACGGTCTAGGGTTTACGCAGGCCGGTGTTACCCGCCTCAACGACTCCATTCACACATACGTCTGGGCCATCTCGGCGCACAGAAGCAAACGCGCAGTTCTATACTGGGTACTTGAACGGCGTTTGACGCGCAAAAACAATTCTTGGCACTTGTAGAGGACGCCATCTCAGCTAAGGTGGACCTGGAGAAGGCGATCCAGAATTATCAAGACGTTTAATGCAGCACCCCAGTAGACAATGTATTTGGAATAGGTCTTTATATGTGTCAAGGTAATTACCAAGGTCAGGAATGATCGAGACAAATTGTCATATTATCATATTATCATATGAACCAAGTATACTTCAATTGTTATGACGTTATGGCCAATATAGCTTGATCTGACGAACGAAAAGTGGTAACAATGCAGTTGAAGTGTAAGGGATAGGCTAGAGTAGATAAGTACACGTAGTCACTTAATCACTTATAATGTACACTATATTACATGGGGAACACACAGGAATACATGATACATTGATATGCGAACATCACTGTACTGTGCATGATACTATTCAATTACTACAAGGTTGTAAGCCAATCGACTGTTATACTTTAACGCAACTTAAAAGCTATAGACGAATAAACTCGGTATGTGGTATCTCAATGGTCCCGAAATGGACAATAGTATGAATGCACAAGTACTTTGATGATCGCTAATCAAAGTGAAATAACATACAAGTATAACATGGCAGAACGAACATTGGAGGACAAATGACAATCATCTGAGCTACCTCAGTGTTGGCGTATCTCAATAGATAGTGGTAATCAAGGTCCCAAGGTCTACCTCACCCGCAGTATGAGGTCTAGTCAACAATATGGCTATAATCCAACTTCAAGTGGATTAATCCATAAACAATATATGTAGTCTTACTACTATTTCCACAGGTAGTATTATTTCCGGAAATGGTGGACCAGATGTAAAGTTCCTATGGTATCACTCGACTGTAGCAACCCGGATGTGGTGGACCGGATGTAAAGTATCCATGGTGAATCAATGGGTTGTAATACCGGAAGTGGTAGACCGGATGTAAAGTTCCGATATAATACAAATGGCGATTATCACGTTGGCTAAGACGCCGGGAAAAGTTCACATGGGTGACATTCAACTCGGTGGTAGTATAATGATATGATATGTGTGTATGGCGTTTCACTTCACTAATCTATGGCTGTGACTGTCTGCTGTACGCGATGTAGCTATCACACACTGCTCTATACAGGCCTGTACCCGGAGCTGCTACACACACTGCGCCAGACAGACGTACGGACATTCGGACGACCTGATACTTTGCACTGACTGGGGTCTGCCCTCAACGAGTGGACCAAAACGTCCAATGTTGCTCGCTGGAGCCATCTCAAGAGGCTACAAAATGAAATGAGTCTCCAATTACTGGACGAATACGCACAGACAGACAGGATGCACAATGGACTAAAACGGGAATCGAACAACGGCAAATCACAGCAGAAATAAAATGTTGTAGGTACATACCAAAATCCTCCGTGTCACTGGTGAATACAGTACTATCCTTCTGTTACCAGAAAATATGTGTCCCACCAACACATAGCGAGACATCGCTTATATATGCACCAGTGAAACCATGCACTGAATAATAAATATGCTTACCCCTCGTTCGACATCTCACATAAATATTACAAAACCATGGCTTTTGCCATTTCACCCGTGGGTTATATTTGGCATAAATATATGTTCCCACGCAATAAATTCAACCAAACTAGTGTACAGCCTTCGCGGAATAAATACCATCCAACATGGTATATCCCACACTACCATAAATCTGCACACTATAGACCCAGATCTCATAATCCGAAATCTACTCGACTGGTCTCGACAATGCGAAGGTCGCTTTTTGGCCCCGCCAAACCCCTCCATATCGGTCCTACGGGCTGTACACTCAAATGAGAGTGTAGCACATACTAAACTCAAATATCGTGGTCATTTACGGAAATATCACGACACAAAGCATCACCAGTATGGGATCTGATATATCCGTGTTGGCCAGTACCAGGCTATGCTGAAACACTAACCCGTAGCATACATAACAGGGCAGACCATGGTATGGTCTGCGTTATATATGGCTTCACCTACAGAAGGTCCCTATCTGTGAACAACTGACACGCGGACAAACTCGGCTGGCACGGATAGTGGACATCCGTAATACTAAAAGGGGTCTTTTCCCTAGCGAAACCAGCACACGCAGTCAACGAGTTCTCTACCACACACATGCATAGTCTGTGGCAAATATGGCGTGACATCAGTAAAACATTGCTCCTAAAATGGACGTGTATTTAAATCCGCAAAAAGGACACGCATAAACGTATTTCCACCAATACAACATAAGCCCCGTTATTACACGCACATTGTACATGGGAAATGTACATGCTAAATCACAGGTATGTAAAAATCACAGGTGTGTGAAATCACAGGTATGTGGAATCACAGGTATGTGAAATCAATAATACGCACAACAATACAACACAGTGCCACACATCACAAATATACAATTATACGGAAATCCCGAATGTACAAGAATGCCCGTGTCACGCGACAATATGACGCCGAGCAATATGATACTGCTCGGGTTCAACAGTGGAAGTGGAAACGATTTCATAAAACCCCCAATTCACGAATTGGATACACCCACCCCAGTACCCCCAATCCAATCATCAACCATGTTGAAATTGGAAGAATTTGATGCACCATCAAGTTCCACCAGTCCACCCAATCCAATCGCGATTGGAAGAATTGGAACAGGAGCGGGAACTAGTGTCACAACTCACGAGGAGGAGAAATTAGGGCTCATCGTTGCCCTTATGGCGTTCGGACTATTTGCGCTTTGGTTTTAGGAACTCTCGGGCGGAGAAGAGTAGGAGACCGGCGATTGCCACGATTAAAGCCCAAGCATTCTCGGCGAGCCATCCGGCCGTTTTTGATAATATAGATAACAAGTAGGAGACGACACCCCCGACAAGCCCAGGCAGAGCGGCAACCGCCTTTTCGGCTAATTTAGCCAGGAGACTGACGGGGGCTTTTAGATGTCTTTTTACCCACTCCTTGGCTCCACCGGATGGCGCGGGCGCTGGCGCGGGTGTAGCCGCCGCACCGCCAGTGAAAGCTAGAACTATGGTTGATATAGTAATGCCGACAGCTGTGAGGATGCTTATTATCGTGACGCCCTGCTCTCTGAACAGAGTGCGAATACGCTCACCAAGTGTCGTCTCCTCGTGCAGAACCCTCGAGATTGTTTCGCGGATCCGACTTATTTGGGTGCGGAGAGCCTCACGGTTAGCCGATGCAGCCTCCAAGCGAGCTGCTTTCATCCCGCAACGACCGCAGGCGTTCGGTGATCCGCTCGGTAGATTCTCTATCATCACGGACTTCCCCAAGTTTTCTTTCTCCTAGTGCGATATGTTCATCCAGCGCCGTGAGTTTGGAAAGGTTATGAACCAATTCACCCCGGACCGTTTGCAGAGCCTTATCGAGTCCCCAGAGTTCGCGAAGAGGTAACGATGTGTCACCGTTCGAACCTTGGTCGAGGTTGAATATTTCGTTTTCGCTGAACGTGGTCTCCATTGTGCGAATAGCGTCGGTGGCTACACGAGGGACCTCGCTGAGCTCGACAGTTTCTATCGCGGCCGTTGTCTTCACCATCGTTTCGTCGGTAGACTGTAGGGCGTCTACAGCGCCGGTGGGCATAATTCTTCCAATCTACGAATCCTAGTTCGTTCTTTATGATTTGGCCACCGCCCCGGGTTTTTCCGGCAATGGTGCTCAGTGCTAGGGGTTTTCCGGTCTTCATGTTGACGATCTAGACATTTGATGCTTTTAGCCGCAACCTACCACTCAGATTGGAGTAGTCGCGGCCGACAGACGGGACCACACATTGTTCTGCCAAACTGTTGTAGTAGTCGTCTACAGGTCCCTCGAGTAATTCCCGACTTTGACTAATGGTGTTGGTAGCGCCACCTCCTTTTGCCAATTCATCCCTCAACATTGTTGATGATTGGATTGGATCTGGAGTCTCTATGACGGGTGTTTCTTCGAAGGTCGTGAGGGAATCCTCGAAGACATCATCCTCATCGATGTCATCATATCGGACATCGTCTCTGCCGAATTCGTCCATGCCAATATCGTAACCAGCCATCTTTAACGATGTATTAAAGACAAAACCATACGGGTTTTTATAGAGTATTTAGTTTCACTCTTAGTTTCTTCGAGTCAATACGGTCGCAAACTCAATCCATATCGCAGACTGCGTGAGCCCCTCGGGGCGAAAGGCGTGAGACAGAGCGTCGTCATTACGAACAACCCATCGACGATCGACCAGAACCAGCAGCTCTTAGTCCGCTTCCCCAACCTCGGAGTTAGCAACGTCATTGTGCCGGGGACTGTTCGCCTCGCTTTCACTATTTCGCTGACGTCGACGGACGCGGACCGAACCGTCGTTCAGAACCTGGGTTACGCCATCGTCAAGAAGACCATGATAAAGATTTCTGGTAATGAGGTGATGTCGATCGACGACAGCGACGTCTACCATTGCTATCAGGACATGTGGAAGACGGCTCAAGAGCGCGAAAATGCGGTCTATCAGGGTATTGACACCAGCCGAAATAAGAACGTAACCAAATTTAGAATCGGGGCTGGTGACAAGTCAGATAACGTCGCGAGTGACAACGCGATCGCGGCCACTTACGGCAACCGCTTCTACATCCCGCTCGACTTCGAGTTGCTGGAGAGTCACATGCCCTACTATCAGAGTGCTTTGGCGACCGCCTCGAATATGAACTAACGTTCAACGACTACGGCCGAGTTCTCATAGCCACCGACATAGCATCGACGTATACGATCGACAATGTGTCGCTGGAGTACGACATGGTCACGATGCCCGAACTTGCGCGATTGATCAGATCCCAGTACGCCGGGCGCGTTGCCATACAAGAAAGACAAAAGCGACACATTGTGGAATATTAACGTCAACGTACCCGCCCGCTCGATGAAAGGTATACTGATTATAACCCCAAAATCACAAAGGTAGAGGTGACGATCGAGGGAGTCCCCAATCAACTCTATAGCGCGGGTCTTCGCGAGCACCAGCAGTGGGACGAAGTCAGAAAGCAGTTTGCTGTCGGCTCTAAGCGATCCCCGGAGGTTGCCGCGGTTGCCAAAGACCTGCAGCTCTCGGACGTCTCCCTCGCGGAGTTCCTGACTACCAAATACGCGTTATGGCTAGACATGCGAGCCAGCGACGACGACCAAATGCACGGTAGTGGACGCCAAGTTGAGAACGCTAGCGAGGGTGTGACGATCCAGATAACCAAAGAGGCGGATGTAGCTGGGCCATTGAACGTGTATCTATATATAATTACAGACGCACAAATCAACATCGAAGATGGTCGATACGTCTCAGCGCTCTACTAAATCTAACGATTTATTAATAAATCAATCCATAGATTTAACTCTACCGAAAGATGCCCACTCTGCCATAATATGCAGACAGGATGCGGAAAAATGGTTTTCATCCTGGACTTGCTCGAGGGGTCCTACCACGGTGCCTTTCGACACATTGTGATCCTGTGTCCCATTGTGAGGCACAACGATACTTATCAGCGGCGCCCGTGGATATGGGCCGACTCTGAGATATGACAGGCTTCACGATTGGTTCCGTGTCTTCTACCAAATATTCCAGGGCGAGCCCACCCTATACGTGATTGACGACTGCTCGGCCAAGGCGGCGATGACCAAAAAGAAGGACATGCTCTCCGAGCTCGCATTTTCTGGCCGCCATACGGGGCAAAGTGTATGGATCTCCACTCAAAAGTACAACGCCGTCCTCAAGGATCTGCGCGAGCAAACGAAATGGGATGATCTCTTTCACTGCAAGGACCGACACTCATTCGATGACTGTCTTCGAGAGAACGACGTTATCCCAACGCGCGAGGAGCGCCTGGAGGTTCGACAGATGCTTTCGGAAACTAAGCACGCCAAGTTTCTGCTAAACACTGATCAACCAACTACTTATTAAGTTATCAATTAATTATTGAGCAATTATTAATCAATTCCTTAGATTGTGCTTAACGCTCGTTAGTAACTGCTGAACAATGCTTAACAATGCTGAGCAATGCTGAACAATGCTTAACAATGCTGAACAAATGCTTAGCAATTGCTTAACAATGCTGAACAAATGCTGAACAAATGTTGAACAATGTGGGATTGCTCCGCTTAATAATTATTTAGCAAGTATTGCTTTGTTGCGAGCATAACGGTGATCATAAGTATCGGGTGGTGCACTTGGCAATGTGTTAGACTTATGAGACTTATCAGAATAGTACACCCAACACTGTTGGAATAAATAAAATAATGAACTGCGACGAACTTCTCGATCAGCTAATGGAAGAAACGCTCGAGCCGATATCTTTCCTGAAAGATGGTACGACTGCCGACACAACTGAAACTTCTTTCCTGAAAGATGGAACACCAGTTGGTACGACTGCCGATACGGTATCTGCCCAACCGCACCCCCAATCCAATCGCGATTGGAACAGGAGCGGCAGTGGGATGAGAGAAAATGAAAACGCGGCGCTATGCGAGCGGCTAGCTGCGCTGGTTGCTGGGGGACAATCGGAGCATTATCTCGGTGGGCGTCTCCCAGGTGGATAAGATGTCAGATGCGGAGATTGATAAAATGTATGCGCGATACGAATCTAGGTTAGGTGCAGAGATGACAAAAACTCTTGGATCGGCGGCTATTCATTTGTACGCTACCGCTGTTAGTATACTTCTCCCTATACCAAACACCACGGGGTTGATTCGCGATCTAGAGACTGACCCTTTTATAGGACACACTCTTAGAACAGCCTGCTGCTCAATTTATCACAAGATTAGAATGTACTTAGCTCCGCTGACAACCGTGTTGACCACGGGTAAACACTGTCAATTTGGACATATATGCCCACGAACTATAAGCTCAGAAAATGATGACACAAGACGCACCTGCGAGAGTGACGGAACCGCAATCTCCGATTGCTCCAACACTGTTGAACCCGATTGCAGCACTTCCAACTCCGATTGATCCTCCAACGGAGCAAGCTCCGGGTGCACGACATAAAAACCCAAAAAGGCAACTGGGCGGGCAGCGGCTGCCGTCCGAAAAGTTAAACAAGATAAAATACTCGCCGAGCTTCGAGAGGCCAGACGTTCGTTGCAATCCCCGATTGCTGTTCCTGCTGTTGAAACAGCAAAATGCCCGGTGGTTCCACATCCGAAGTCAGCTGTTTCTCCTGTGGATCAATCCCCGATTGCTGTAGCTCTTATCCCCTATTACATAGAAATCATCCCGTGGGTTGTTGGTGGTGGTCTCTCAGTTGTAGGTACCCTGTGTTTGCTGAACTACCTTTCGAAACAACCCCCATCAATTCACGAATTGGAGTTAGAGGCGGTTCCGAAGAAAGCTACGAAACCGATTGCGCCCCATTTAAACATTGATCGCGATCCCTTTTATATGCAATAATCATAGTTATCAACAATGGCTGAAAACGATGGCAAAATAATAGTGAATGCTCTTTATAACACCGTGGTGATATCGGGTCTCAGTATCGGGTTTGCTCGACTATCAAAGATGGCCTTCGGAGGGCCCGCTCCCAAATTGGAAATGACTGCGAGAGACGTAGGGCTCGTGACCTTGAATGTAGCGGCCGCAGTTGGGACTCGAGATTATCTAGTTAAAGCTGTAATTCTACCTGCTAATATATGGAAATAATGGCTTCGATCGGACTAATGATAGGTGGTGCAGTCGTGAGCGCTGTGGCGTTCGGCGGTAGCAATTATTACTCGTTAATAGGAAAATCGGACGAGGATGAGGAGCGCAAGCGTCACGATTTAGCTGAAGAACAACTCAAGAGCGCAGACGCAGCATGGTCGAAAAAACGAACCGCCCATCTAGACTGGGTCAACGAAGAGCTTCGCCGCGAGTATCACGCCGCGCAAACTTTCCGGAACGTTGAAGAAGCCAACCGCGAGTACGCGCTTGCATATCCGCAGAGAAATCTCACACCGCTGGATCCCGAGCCCCAACTTTCAGATTTCTATGTACCGTCAGAGGCCCAAAAAGACCGCGAGATCGCGTTCATCATCGTGGGAATGGGTGTGGTGGGTCTCGTCAGCTACTATATATCGGCGCGAATCAATAAACAATAATTTAAAAAAAAAGCAATAATTGTTTTAACTTTTTTTTAACATATATATATATAGAACGATGTTAGTTGACGAACTTTATTTTGCTCTGTTCGATGTAGGCTACACTGCCATTAAACACCGTTTAGCTGGCGCAAAGGGTCTGATTTGTCTGGCCCAAGATTCTCTCGTGACGTGGCGCGAGGACTAAAAAAGCGGCCACTCTTTTCGCAAAGCGGATGTTAGATTCCTCCGAGTTAGATTCCTCCGAGTTAGATTCCCCCGAGTTCCCACTCCAGTTCCAATCCAATCGCGATTGGGGTAACCTAAACTCCAATTGTGATTGGGGCTGCAGCGAAACTTCCAACAAAGGTTTAGTATCGACGACGCAGTTACCAGACGATCTGGCGAGGGCATGTTGGAGACTGCTCGACCTACTAGAATACCTCGCATACGATGGACACGCGCAAGCTTGATAACAAACTATCGGTTCGCCTAGCGCGCAAGCTAGCGAACACGTACTACAGCCCCAGCGGCTACTGGAAGGTACTCACGGCCATCAAGAACCTCGCGGCGGCGACCAAGCTTTTCGAAAACGCAGCCAAGGAATGGCTCAAGAGGCAGGCCCTCTGGCAGATTTATTTACCCGCGCCTCACAATATTCCGCGCCCGAAATTCGACGTGCCGGTGCCGAACGAAGTCCACCAAGCAGATCTCCTGTTTCTCCCTGACGATCGAGTCGGTCGCAAGACGTACAAGTACGCACTGACAATCGTTGACGTAGCGAGTCGGTATAAGGGGGCTGAGCCGCTGGCCACGAAAGAGTCTAAGGAGGTGGCCGAGGCTCTTTCCCGAATCTTCTCCAGGTCGATCCCGGCCGCGAGTTCATGGGCGCGGTCTCTCATCTATTGGCTAAACACAACATTTCTGTTAGACGCGGCCGCGTCAACATCCACCGGGACCAGGGGTCGTGGAGCGGTTCAATCGAACCCTGGCTGAGAGGCTGTTCGGACACCAATATGCCAAAGAGCTTGTAGACCCTCATTCGCGATCGACCGAGTGGGTGAGCAGGCTACCCGCCATGGTCTCCGCACTGAACGGCGAGGTGACCAGATTGATCGGTAAGAAGCCCGTATATGCCATCAAGTCAAAAACGGTGTCGCACAAACCATCCGCCGTCTCGCGCGGGCGACCCGTTGGTTTAGCGAAGAAACGGCTTCCATCGGATGTTGCCGTCCGGTACCTCTATCAACCGGGAGAGCTCGAAGGTGACCGCTGCCGCGCGACTGATCCCGTGTGGTCTCTCAATGTATATCATCTAGATCGATCTATTACCAAACCCGATGAGCCCATGCTCTACTATTTGGATGATGGTCCATCGCGTGGGTTTGTTCGCGAAGAACTTCTTGCGGTGCCTTCTGACACCCAGCTACCCCCGGACCGTCAGAGTCTTTTGTATTCTCCCCTTTTTTAGAGTCCTTTTTGTTTACCTATATTAGAGGCTCTGTGTGTACCCCGTCTTCCATCACTCTACTCTTGTCGTGGTACGCCGACTACCCCAGTTTACTATGGGTGTATGTTTTCATTACTCCACCTTTCATACGGAACCCTATATTTTAGCCACGTCTCTATGGCCTTCCAACGCGTTCTTATATCTATCCCAACTCACGCTGTTGGTTCTCTTAATCATTCCCTTAGAGGAATGCTTCACTACGCCCGGGATTTCAATTCAAATCTCGATTGGAGTTGGTTGTGTGGCCAGCGTGCGTTGTTGGTGCCTGGCCGGATGCCACTTGGAGTCTTCGCTCTCAGCCAGCTTTTCTACGAAGTAACACTTACTGGATAGCGCTATAGCTCTATCTCCTTGGAACTCCATCTTGACCAGCGCAGGTTCCCTGTTACTCCATTGGTCCCATGCGAGCCAGTTGCGCTTATCTTTCTCGTATGTCGCACGTTGTATAGGCTTCACCAGCGCGTCTAGGCTTTCATCGTTAGCTGTACTATCCGGTTTAGCACTCACACCTATGTACATGCTGTCCAAGTCCATCTGAATTAGTTCAAAGTCCTTTCTCGATACGTACTTGTCTAGGAAGTCGTAATAGAACTATAAAATTCTCAGCTTGGCTAGTTGGTACATGGCTATCCCACAGTGGAACGGTCTCTTGACAGCACACTTAGCCTTCTTACTAGATATCTCATACGCGTCTCCGATCTCTTCCAGATCTTCGAAGAACGCTGAGCGTAGTGCTTTATCCACACAGCTCTCACTTTTACTGTACGTAGTGTTAAGGTGTCTCTCTGGTGCCTCAATCATCTTACCACAACACGAATTACCAACCAACTTCATTATTTCAGCTACCGGCTTCTTCGATTCATCTACGTATCCGGTCCTCCTAGCCGCAGTCACCTCTCGACAAACCACGCGAAGGGTTTTCCAGCTTCGTAGTCTAGGATCCTGTGGAGGCCTGTTATCACTAGCCCGTGCTCTAGATACCACTTCAACAGCGGGGCGTACAGCAGCATCTTTTTTGCCGACAGCGTGCCCACTAATTCTTTTCCGTCTCCTCGATTCCTGCCTGTGTTTTTCAGATACTGGAGTATGTGCTCTGGAACCTCCTCCTCTTCAACTACCCTGTTTATGAACAGCGGAGACATCTCTTCAAACATTTCTCTCAGGCTCTTTGGGACTTCTATATCCACATCGGCGAACCAGAACCAGTAATCGCTTCCAGTGTACCCGTTGGCAGAACTTGTCTATGATATTTTGGTTGTGGGGTGTCTTATTGTGGTGTATAGTTTCCTTACCGCACGGCATCTCTTTTTTGAGTGTCGACAGGTACAGGGCGTTAGCGTCGTACCCGAGGACTGCATGACACGGTTTCCCTTCACCCTTACTGTTTGGGCGTATCTTAGAAACACCTGCCTCGGCGTATCTGATACACGATAGACGGTCCTCCGACTAGAGCTCCCTGTACCACCTCGTACGTCTCTTTCTCTGGGGCGTACAGCTGGTCAGTCTTCGGTCCGGATCCAGATTTTCCTGGGATACCAGCACTTGCCGACGCCGTTCCCCGCATCAGATATTGGATGGCAACTCCTGGCAGGGTAACGGCGTCTTTGAATATATCTACTCCTCTATGTTTGTAAAAGTCACACATCTTACCTAATGTCTCTAGAAAAGGTAATACGTCGAGATCGTTGTAGTATCTCACCCAGTCCTTAAATGTTCTCATTCCCTTCTACTCGAAAATTCTCCTGCACTCCTCCAGCTGCTCCTCGGTTACCAGCATCTCACATCTGAGTTTGGAATACCAGTGCTCTATGTCAGGGAGCCCTTGATAGTCTAGCTTGTCTACAGAATCAAACCACTCATACGGAAGAAGGACTTTTGAGATGAGCAGTCGTATGCCTTAATCCACTTATCGTAACTGACTCCCGGACCAAGGTACAGGAGAACGTCTATGAATCTGAATTCCGGAGTGAATATAAATATTGTGTCGTTAGTTCGCTTGCCTACCATAACTTTCGTGGTCGTGTCTGCCAGCTTGCCCACCAGATGTTTCTTGATGAGGTTGATGTCATACCTACCGCAGTTGTAACCCAACACTGGGACCTGATCTATCCACCTGTTTATCTCATCCACTTGGCGAGGCCTGAGGTGCTCCGTGTCCTCGAACCTGTACCGGCGACCCACTTCTTCGCGAATGTCCCTACCCCTCTCCTGCAGATCTTCTATTAACTTACTTACCAGTTTGGTAGGATCCGTGTCACAGATGTGAGATACGGTTCCGTATAGGTTGTCCCCTATGCTAACTCTTACGGGCACGTGCTCTGTCTCGTACGATAGGTCTGGCGTTTGGTAGGTCCTCCCTTCCTTACTCAGATACGCTTCAAAATCGTATACTATCTGGTACGGGTACAGTGTGGTGGGACATCCTGTCTTAATCTTAGTGCCGGTTCTGTTATACTTACACTCCCACATTATCACTAGGTTAAATCCTGCGTTATGGATCTCTTTATCCCGCTTGTTGCTGGTGCGAAACTCGTAGGATCTCGCCGGGTGATGTTTCGGACAGCCGTGCCAGAAACACCCGTGATACTGGTACACAGTGTTATTTTCCTTGCAGTATCCATCTACTGGAGATCCACAGATCCACCTCTCCCCGCTGTGCCCACACTGCTCGTGGTGGAAGTGCACGTTCTCCTCACTCTCAACAGACGCCATCCAATCAAGTGCCCCTAGGCTTCCAGCACTCTTTGGGTAGAAGGCCTTCTCGAACGCGGAGCGAGGGCGCTCTATAACTTTTCCTTCGCATACGGCGTGTGTCTCGCCCTTCATGCACTTGGGTCCGTGCCGAGTAACGTTACTATCCTTCGTGAACCTCTGTTTGCAAGTGTCGCAGGCGTACGTTTTCGACAGACCTTTTAAGTTGGTTATCAGGAACGCGTGGTTTTTGTTGATGCCTATCGTCATATGCTTCGTACCTACCTCCTCATAGTGTGCTGGTGCTTTCCTCAACCACCATATTCCACTCTCGGTTGGCTGATATACTTCTATACCCACCTTAAACTTCTCCTCAACCTTTTTCAGCTAGCTCGTCTAGCGGAATAGGCCCAGGCTCTCTCTTACCGAAATACTTAGCACTCATCTCTCTGGCTTGGGCGGTACACTTGTCTGGTCGCGCCCCGCCGTGAATGGCCAGGCACCTGAATAGACACAGCTCATCGTTGTATTTATCTAACGAGTACATACCTTTCTTATTCCTCAACCAGTTTGGGAGAGGTCCACCAGCCGCGTGTTTGGAAGTCAGCCCGAGATCTACTCCTCGTGTTCCCTGCACTAGTTTTATATAAACCTGCTCCCACCTCACGAACGTCAATTTCGTGTTGGGCCTCTCGACTTTATCTATACCCATCCATTTTTTCTCGTTATCTTTCGCCCATTTCTCTACTTCACCTAAGGAGTCCATCCACTTACTCCCCCCAAGATTCTTATTAAATATTATCGTCTTCGCGCGACCTCGGTGATCTTTTTCCTTTATGTGTTGTAGTTTGTAGGAGAACGAATATTTTAGGTGAAAGTTTGTTGTCAGATGAGAAGTTAATTTCCCTATTATCCTACTAGGTATTTCCTTTCTACGTGCTTCCTAAATGAGAACGCGAACGTGCGTCTAACCTGCTCGACTTTCTCCATCTCGCGTGTAGGACGGCTTTTTTAAGCTTACGCTTTGGTTTAATTAAGGTGGGAGAATCCTGCATGGCGGCCGTTCTCAGTCCAACTATACTCTCTACTTGTAGTCTTTTTCCTATTTGAGCGGTTAACTCCTGAAACCACAAGACGGGTTTTGTGAAGACACCTCTGGAGTATGTCCTACCTACTCGACGTGTAAAAGCCTCATTCTTTGTGGCGTTTATCAGCTTGTTTAACCCAGGAACATGCAGACGGTTACCATAGACAATACAGAGAGATTTAGCCTCTGCTCTCAACGTTTCAATATTACCCCCCTTCTTTGTTGCGTTTATCAGCTTATTTAACACAGGAACGCGCATACGATTGCTATAGACAATGCCAAGAGATTTAGCCTCGGCTCTCAACGTTTCAATTTTAACCTTATTAATTGTGGTAATCATTTTTTATATCAGTATATTTTTGGTATATATACTTTGGTGCGATATAACCTATGATATTTTTATGTTCAATTGGATGTCACAATTATCTTATGTAATTGTGACATCCAATTGAACATATATATACATATACGTATATATACATATATACATAATGGAGTGTGTTACATGTTATAAAACTTTTGCGCGACCAGACTACCTGCGAAGGCATCTAGCAAGGCAGCGGAAAGCTCCTTGTGTCGCTCCACATTTCCAATGCCCCAAATGCCCTTGTAAATTTGTTAGTGCCCAAACTCTTTGTAGACACAAGCAACTGCGCTGCCAGGTGGCTAAAGGTTAACGTGGTAGACTAGAGCTGTTAGAATTAGTTGCTGATCTACGAAATAAATGATTAAATTGGAGAAGGAAAATGCGGTGTTGAAATGTAAACTATCACGCGCGGACGCGCCGTCTCTTACTTGAAATAAGTATGTTAGCAAATAAACTTTTTATTTTTAATTAATTAATTGGCTCTGACCAAATGGTATAAGAGATACAACTCTGACAAGGAAGACCCGCTTTAGAAGTACGCAGTTGTCTAACTTGGCTCTGACGAAATGGGCTGGACTCTTATTATATAGGTGGTCCGCACTTAAACTATCATGCGTGGACGCGCCGTCTCTTACTTGAAATTTATTTTTTTGGAAGAGTTTTCCTCGTTTATTGCCAGAGTTTTACTACAGATTATAGAGCGGGTATCATTTTGACCCTCTTTATACTTTTTTTCAAAAAATCCCAATCTCCAATCTAATTGGGACTACAATAACACTTTTTCTCATTCAATACCACCACCAACTTTAGTTTTTTGTTGGTGGTGGGAGCTACAATACCACTCAATAACGACACAATGTTTGCGGGTATCATTTTGACTCCCTCTATACTACTATTTAACATTTGTTTGCTGTTTATTATTATTGATGGTATTGTTTTACTAAAATTTAAAAAAAAATCATAATATACAACAAACAAATATTAATATAGTGGCTAATATATAGTGTCGGTAGCCTAATCAACCTGGCTAGGGACTACACCGGTGTACGGATTACCGATAGTCTGATCAACCTAGGTAGATATGTCGGCTGCTCAGAGATACAACGGTGTACAGATTACTGATAGTCTGATCACCCCAACTGGATATGCCGGCTGCTCTGGGACTACACCGGTGTACAGATTAATGATAGTCTGATCAACTCAACTGGATATGCCGGCTGCTCTGGGACTACACTGGTGTACAGATTACCGATAGTCTGATCAACCAACTAGATATGCCGGTTGCTCATGGACTATACTGGTGTATAGATACCGATAGTATGAACAACTTAGCTAGACATGCTGCCAGCCTGATCAGGGAACTACTAACACCGTGTACAGATTACCGATATTCTAGTCAACCTAGCTAGATATGCCTGCTGCTCAGGGAATACACCGGTGTACAGATTACCGATAGTATGGCCAACCTAGCTAGATATACCGGCTGCTCAGGGACTACACCGGTGTACAGATTACCGATAATTTGGTCAACGTAGCTAGATATGCCGCCTGCTCAGAGACTACACCGGTGTACAGATTACCGATAGTCTGGTCAACCTAGCTAGATATGTTGGCTGCTCAGGGACTACACCGGTGTATAGATTACCGATAGTCTGGTCAACCTAGCTAGATATGCCGGCTGCTCAGGGACTACATCGGTGTACAGATTACTGATAGTATAATCAACCTAGCTAGATATGCCGGCTGCTCAGGGACTACACTGGTGTACAGATTACCGACAGTCTGAAAAACTAAGCTATATATGCCGCCTGACCAGGGACTACACCGGTGTACAGATAACCTATCTAGATATGCCGGCTGCTCAGGGAATACACCGGTGTACAGATTCCTGATAGTCTGATAAACCTTGCTAGATATGCCGGCTGCTCAGGGAATACACCGGTGTACAGATTACTGATAGTTTGATCAACCCAACTGGATATGCCGGCTGCTCAGGGACTACACTAGTGTACATATTACTGGTAGTCTGATCAACCCAGCTGGATATGCCGGCTGCTCAGGGACTAGACCGGTGTACAGCTTACTGATAGTCCGATCAACCTAGCTAGATCAACCTAGCCACTGGCTGCTCAGGGACTACACTGTTGTACATATTAGCGATAGCGTGGTCGTCCCAAGTTGATGAGCATCTGACTGATCAGCACTACACTGGTCTACAATTTGGTGATATTATCAGCAGCCTGTGTGTATATGCCAGTTGATCAGGGACTATACTGATCTACCGATTGTCGATATTCTGATCAGCGTAGATTGATAATTACTGCGTTTATGACATTTTAATCCATTGTTTGCACCAAGGTGTGATACCCGGATGTTTATTGTTAATTGGTGATTATACAACTGGTACCTTACGATATAGCCTACCAGTATAGCCCAATATCACACTGCGCTTCCCGGCTGTCTGATCAGGCCATACGCTGGTGGTCGTTGAGACAATACAGCATTTGCTCTGTTTATTAGTAACAATCTGCTGAATGTAAAAGTAAAATAATTATTATGAGTAGGGTATACACTGCAAACATATATGTTCTAAGGTCACTCTTCTTAATTGACGTCACAGTTTCGCACCTATAGTATGCAGCTGCTGTTCATAAATTAGGAAAATATGCTGATTATGACAGGCAAAAGAGTAAGAAAACATGTTCATATTCGTCTTATGATAAGACAACATTATTTTTGCAATTATTAAAATATCCTTTGTTAATTTTGTCACCATTTCAGCATTCAATTGTTGTTGCATACGCGCGAAAACGCGTCAGCTAATGAAAACCTGACTATCCAAATTATCCGACCAATGATAACTACGCTTCCAGCGGGAAGAAATTTCTGTCAGCCAATCAAAACTAGACATTGAGAAATGTTTCGTCCAATGAAAACCATACATTGAGCCTAAACCCTGGTTTAAGCTCAAACCGCGGTTTAAGCTATCAGAAACCCTAGTTTTAGAGTCCAAACGGTGGTTTCTGCCGCCAAGTGCACAATAATTGCTCAAACCAGGGTTTAATAAAACTACCGTTTGGGATCACGATTGGCAGTTTTTTTCTTAAACTGTGGTTTGGGTCCAAACTAGGGTTTAGGCTTTTAATTCGATTACGACCTCAAACGTCAGTTTCTGGCCAAATGCACAATAATTGCTCAAACTGGGGTTTAAGAGCCTAAACCATGGTTTAGACTCTCAAACTGGGGTTTGGGGAATTATTGTGCATTTGGCGAGCCTAAACTAGGGTGTTTGGGCAGTCCAAACTGGGGTTTGAGCTCAAACCGTGGTTTAAGCTATCAGAAACCCTAGTTTGAGCGTCTAAGCGGTGGTTTCTGCCGCCAAGTGCACAGTAATTGCTCAAACCAGGGTTTAAGAAAACTACCGTTTGGGATCACGATTTGCAGTTGTTTCTTAAACTGTGGTTTGGGTTGGGGTCCAAACTATGGTTTAGGCTTTTAATTCGATTACGACCTCAAACGGCAGTTTCTGGCCAAATGCACAATAATTGCTCAAACTGCGGTTTGAGAGCCTAAACCCTGGTTTAGACTCTCAAACTGGGGTTTAGGGAATTAGTGTGCATTTGGCGACCTAAACTAGGGTTTGGGCAGTCCAAACTGGGGTTTGAGCTCAAACCGTGGTTTGTTTAAGCTATCAGAAACCATAGTTTGAGCGTCCAAACGGTGGTTTCTGCCGCCAAGTGCACAATAATTGCTCAAACCAGAGTTTAAGAAAACTACCGTTTGGGATCACGATTGGAAGTTTTTTTCTTAAACTGTGGTTTGGGTCCAAACTAGGGTTTATGCTTTTTATTCGATTACGACCTCAAACGGCAGTTTCTGGCCAAACAAATGCACATTAATTGCTCAAACTGGGGTTTGAAAGCCTAAACCCTGGTTAATGTTGCCTTATCATTTAATATAAGACGAACGTGAAAATGTTTTCTTACTCTCTTGCCTGTCATAATCAGCATATTTTCCCAATGTATGTATAGTTGCTGCATACTATAGGTGCGAAACTGTGACGTCAGTTAAGAAGCGTGACCTTAGAACATATGTTTCCAGTGTATACCCTACTCATAATAATTATTGTACTTTTACATTCAGCAGATTGTTACTAATAAACATAACAAATCGAGGGTTCAGCGCAATACGGTCGTAACTCACTTTTTTGTAAAATGTTCTGGAGAGCCAAAAATATTTCAAAAACTAACAGTTACACTCAGTTATGTACCATTTTCCCTTATGTTTTGTAATAACAGACATGAAAAATAAATAACCTTATGAAAAAAAATTCCAATAAATAAAAAAGTGATATTAGCAAATATTTGAGTTACGACCGTATTGCGCTGAAAATAACAGCCAAAATGCTGAAATTATTCAGCGCAATACGGTCGTAACTCGGAATAAATTTTTAAAAATATCCTTGATGAATTTGCTTTTCTGAGCATAACATGTTATTATCATCAAGGTCATGACCTTGAACCTTGACCTTCAGTGGTCAGCTTTTTTAGCTCATAAAGCATGTGTCGTGTACATATCTGAAGTTAATGTGTTTCACTAATATCAGTACATACACAGATGCAACTAGTACTGCTTATTTATGAACTTGCAGATATACACTTTACATAATTACATTATCATTAGTGTCATCACCTTGACCTACATTTACATCTGTAATTATCATACATATATGGTAAAAAATAATATTGAAATCGAAAGTATTTTTTTATTTCAATTTGAAACTACTGACAAACTATTTTAATTATATTGAGCCATTCTTGAGTTTAACAGACACCCATCATCAGTAATAATATGTACAGTTATTAAAGGTACTGTGTCTCAGATGATGTTTCAGATACTCAATAATTTGTGTTGTTTTTCGTGTGATGTTCTGCACATAACGTTTACCAACCACATCATATCATTTGATAATAATATTTTACTGATCTGTTTTCTGTGCATATCTGATACCTAGTGCTTTTAACCATAAGCATAGCCATTTATAAAAATTCATGCATTATCCAAGCTTAAAAATTGCTGATTAATTTTGGAAAAATACAATTTTAACTCTAGTTACGTCATAAATTATTTGGCTTTCTCGCTTAACTCGTATTACAATGACACATGGATATTCCACATAACCATGTTTAGCCTTGAATATTGGAATGAAATTATATAATCAGTTTTACATTATTGTGTATTGAAGATATATTTCCATGATTTCTGTCACTAGAAATTATAGATTAGTATAAAGTGTCTAATAAAACAATGTAAACAGTAAATTATATGAAAACACGGTTTGAGAAAGACATAGTCAACAACACTATTTATGAAACATAATAGATTTAGGAAAGTAAGGGAGTATGTATCTGGTAATACTCATGCATGTGACACTGAATTAGCTGCTTTGTAAGACCATGATAAAGCCGCTGGCACAAACATAGTCTAGTAATTTTAGACTTCCGCGCCAAACTACTAACATAATTCAGGTACTCTGTAACAAAGCATTCTTATTTTTACAACACCATTTATAATATTATAATAATGACTGTCTTATGTTTATCGCTCAACAGATATGAACCTTTAACAGCAAAATAGGCTGTGAAATCATAAAATATTGATGTGAAACAAACTATGCTGACTATTTCAATCATGTTTAAGTGACTTAATTCATTCATGAATGTCTGATCTCTATAAGTAAAGATTTATTAGAAAATATGACAATTCTATCATATGCTCAGCACAGGAACTCCTAAATCTTCGGCAGGAAACTGTCAGTGCAGCTACAGCCAGTGAAATCACACCTACCGGTGACGAAATTAGGTGTAGTTTCTTTGTTTACTTAAAATGTGACAGTCTCCTCCAATTGAATTGAAAGTATCTATTATAAGATACACACACTAACATAATACTACCCGAGATTAGAAACAAATCACGGAATTGACTGTGACAATTTGAACAAAAAATGTAATTAATACACATTTTCATAAATACAACTTCCGGACTAGGCATATTCCGTTCAGATTGCATTTAAGATTATAAAAAATAATGTTTAAATCTATTTTCCTCCTGACCATGAGGTCAACCTCATGTTCAACTATATACAGTACTACTTATTTCTCCCTTTATTTGCAATTTATATTGAACAATTAAATAAGATTTAAAAAAATATATATTTTTTTGGCTGAACTTATTTGGCTTCGTCAGTGAAACATTGTTTAATTTTATAAGTATTTTTAAATGTTACAGCTATATGCAACATGCATTAATACTTTTTAGCATTAAATATTGAAATTACATGTCATTTATATTACATGTGCTCATGGTGTCATGTTTATTAATGTAAAATAAAAATGGAAAATGCCAAGAAAAAATTTAAAAAAATGTTAACGTATTGCGGTTTTGTCAGTTAAACATTATTTTCAATCTTATATTTTTTAAATAAAAAATTTTTAATTTTTAAATGTAATATTATTTTGTGACAAACTACAACTTGATCTTTATTTATATATCAAAATATCATTGTGGAGCTACAATACTATTGAATAAAATGCAGCTCAAAACTGTTGTACAAATAACTGGAGTTACGACTGTATTGCGCTGAATTTGTTTTTGCATTCCGAGATTATATTTTTTTCCAAACTTGCAATTGTTTTTAAATGTTTAAATATTTTTTATGTACTATGTAATATCATTTTTTTTAATAAATACAAGTCCACAATTATTTATAGTTAAAAATTGCACTATAGATCCACCATAATTCTTTATAAAATGCAGCACAACTACGTTGCACATGTAATTTGAGTTACGACTGTGTTGCGCTGAGATTATTTGGCGATTTTGAGTTACGACCTTATGCCAAATGACTATTTATAGTCTTAAATATTGAAATTCAATTCTAATCTTTTTACATATGCTGTATTACTAGAAAATACATTAGAAAATGCAAAAAAGTCCATTTCGAAAAAAAAGTGAGTTACGACCGTATTGCGCTGTACCCTCGAAATGCTGTATTAACTGTATTAAGCGCAGTGTGATATTGTATACTCCAGTGTAGTCCCTGATCAGGCGGCATATGTAGCTAAGTTGTCCAGACTATCAGTAATCTGTACACCAGTGTAATCCCTGAGCAGCCGGGATATCTAGCTAAGTTGTTCAGACTATCGGTAATCTGTACACCAGTGTACACGAGTGTAGTCCATGAGCAACCGGCATATCTAGCTGGGTTGTTCAGACTATCGGTAATATGTACACCAGTGTACACCAGTGTAATCCCTGAGCAGCCGGCATATATACCTAGGTTGTTCAGACTATCGGTAAACTGTACACAGGTGTAGTCACTGAGCAGCCGGCATATCTAGCTAGGTTGTTCAGACTATCTGTACACCGGTGTAGTCTGATCAGGCGGCATATCTAGTTGGGTTGATCAGAATATCAGTAATCTGTACACCGGTGTAGTCCATGATCAGGTGGCATATTTAGCTGAGTTGTTCAGACTATCGGTAATCTGTACACCAGTACAATATCCCCCACCCCCACCCCCACCCCCCCCCCCCCGGACATAATCCCCCCATGATTTTTGACACAGGAGGACACCCCCCCCCCCGTCTAACATCACAGGTAGGACATAATCCCCCATCAAAATTCAAGGTAGGACAAAATCCTCCCCCCCCCCCCCCCCCCCCAATGAAAATCTAGCCTAGGACAAAATCCCTCCCATCATATTCAGTACTTTTATTTGCATAATAAACGTCAAGCATCAAGCACATTTAATGAAGTATCTTCAGTTGCACAATCAAACAAGCACATTTAATAAAGTATTTTCAGTTGCACACTAAATGTCAAACAAGAATATATGTATGTAACGTTTGTACATTGGTCAACTGATGTCGGTCTCAAACAATATTGTTTTAGTAAAAAAATCGATTACCATTTCAAAGAATTATTCGCCAAAACGATACTAGATAAATCCTGTAACAATCATTCATTTCTGTTTGTTTTAATAAAACGTAATCCTTAATAAACTACTTGAAATAAATCAGGCAATTCAATTACCCTGATTAAAGAGGATCAGAGGGTGAAATTTGAAAACCAATTAATGCAACATTCTTTCAAAACATATTGATGGGGGGGTGGGATTATGTCCTACCTGTGATTTTGGACGGGGGAGATTTTGTCCTACCTGCATTTTAGACGGGGGTGGATTTTGTCCTCCTGTGTCAAAAATCATGGGGGGGGGGGGTGATTATGTCCGTGGGGACGGGGATTGTGTCCGTATCCCATATTAGGTCCCATCGAGGATTTGGTTATTGAATGAAACACAACTGGCACGTAAATGTGCACATGTAGCTAAATTAACAGGACAGATATATGTTTCTTTTTAATAATCCAAACTGTGAAGAATTTTAAGCATTTATTCTTTTTGTTTAGAAAAAATAAGACAAGCTGTATATTTGATACAGTCAAACCTCCCGAACGGCCACATCTCTACAACATCACCCTCTCTATAACAGCTGCTATTTTATATCCCAAATAGATGATTTGACATGTTTTAACAGCACTTTAGAATCATTTCGATTGGAAATAATTCTAAAATGTTGCCAAAGCATGTTTTTGTTGAATGGTATCGAAGAAAGTAAGTAAACAGCGGGCGACAAAATTTAATTTAGCATTAACCTCCCTACAACAGCCACCTCTCTACAACAGCCAGTTTTGCGTCTTCCCATGGATGGCTGTTGTAGAGAGGTTGTACTGTAGTAACCTGCTGTTTCATAAGCGGGCGCATAGTATTACCCAGTTTGCTAATATTACAGAGACAGTCGTTAATATAAAGATACATTTCATTTCAGGATCGGCCAGATTGGGTTCCACCAGTAGACGCCAGGTACATACTATGTGGATGTGATAGGAGAAATGGCGCTTAATACGTTTCTGTAGCCTATTTCACCAACATTGCAAAGTATACTTATCCTGCTAAGTACACTTTCAGGGAGAAATTTTCAATTTAATGATGAACTTATTATTTTTTATTATACTGAATTTAGTACATTATCACAGCCATTTTGGCTGTGATAATGTAATACATTCAGTATAATAGTTCTGCATACTTTTAATCATCATATTTTTGCAATCGTTAGTTCTATATGAAATAATGCATTTCGGGAAAAATATATGATTACTCCCTTAAAGTAAATTTGTTAGATAAGTATACTTTGCAATTTTTGTGAAATAGGCCACTTGTCAGTCTCGATCTGATTGCACACTCGTGCAGTCTGTCCATGCTTCTTAGAAGCATGAAGGCATTTCACTGATTGAGTCGCGAACAGCGCATATACACAGATGAACAACTCGGATCTGTGACAAGATACCAATTGAAGACAAAATCCGTTGCCCCACCCGTTTGTTGTTAACCATAGAAACGCAACATACAATACGAAAAGAATTGGGTGAGATAATGGGATTTTTTTTCGAAGGACATTGTTTATATCACAGGTCCGAGTCTTTCACCTGTGTGCACACCCTGACCTACGGAGCCCCGACGTTCTACGTATAATTCTGTTTTATTAATTCGTTCCCACTAAATAACAATTCGTTCCCACGAAATAGCAATTCGTTCCGTCAATTTAACAACTCGTTCCCACGAAATAAAAATTCGTTCCCACGATATAACAATTGTTATTTCGTGGGAACAGAATTGTTATATCGTGGGAACGAATTGTTAATTTTATTTCGACGGAACGAACTGTTGAATTGTTAAATTGAGGGAACGAACTGTTAATTCGTGGGAACGAATTAATGAAAAAAATTCCATGTTCCTGCGGGGCTCAATACTGACCAGACTGTGTGGGTTGCGCAATCTGGCCTGGGACTACATTGACCACAGATGCCAAAAAGCCCAATTTCTCCAGTCACATTCCCATATAATAAATGTAATTGACCTGTCGATATACGTGCCGATTTTCCAACCGCATAATACACTTTGTCTCAAATGATGTCTCAGATTTATCCCGTCAACACAGTGCGTATGTGCCGTGAAACATTTTTGATATCCAGTCAATACAATTTTTGCATTTTACAGCCATTTGTAGGTGTTGACGGGATAAATAGAATAGTAGGTTAGTGCCGTGAATGGGAAAATATATCTGGCGCGGCACGGAAACGGTATGTGCTCGGCAAAGCCTCGCCCATCCCGTTTCCTGAGCCTTGCCAGATATTTTTTCCCATTCACGGCACTAACCTACTATTCTCTATATTCACTATGTGATAGTTCACGGACACTGTAAAAGATCCAAACACACCATTTTATTTGATCGAATTCCCCCCAAAAAATACATTTTTAAAATTAAACCGGTGGAGATAATTGGGCTATCCATGTTCGCTATATCGGCTATATACGGTATATTCAGCAAGAATAATTTAAGAAATGAAATTATATTTTGTTGTGCAATGATCGTAAAATACCATTTTATGATGTACGGTTGATGAGACGTTAGTAAACAATGTATGTATACCATATCTAGAAATACATTTCCATTAGAGGCACTAGTTTAAGTAAATTAATAAATATAAATAAAAATATACCACGAACCCCTTCAATTCCACCGTGATTAGCTCAAGTATGTATTTTATTATCTTATATTTAAGGGTAGGAATTGGCTCGAGGACCTTCCATCCCGGGCATTTGAACCCAAAAATGGCAGGCCAATGACCGTTGGCCCGCTTGTTTCCGAATTTACTAATATCTGCCATACAGTCAAAATAAAGGAAATGAAATAAAGTTAAATGAAGGAAGCCAAGCCGGTATTTAAGACCGTGAAAAAGGCTGAGTGTGAGTGCATGTGATATATGGAGACTCAGCCGTAACAGTGTTATCCTATATAATGATGATATTTGACGGTTGGTCAGGGCAAAACATATTAGGCAGGGAATGATCGATATTGGGTTATACAAAGTATGAACTAATATGTTTTCGGGCCCAGCTACTGTCATTTCGCGGTTTATCGTTATATACGAGATGCTGTTAATCTAGTTCAAGTGCGGCGTTTATCTGTTGTTATTTGGTTAGTTGACAATGTGTTTAACATATTCTGAAGACGAAAGAACAATAGAAGATAATACACGGCGGTATAGTAATTGGCCATATATTAGTGAGTGGCGTGTGTGTACAAGTATCAGGCTGACATTTGTTCTGCCAGTTTATAGTTTCGTGGAATTGATAAGGAAATAGTCCAACATTTTAAAGTTTGATTTCAAGTATGTTGCTGCAATTACCATTTATTGATGCGGGTCTACGGAGCCCCGCATGGGACGTAGAATTTGTTTTTTTATTAATTCGTTCCCACGAAATAACAATTCGTTCCCTCAATTTAACAATTCGTTTCCACGAAACAACAATTCGTTCCCACGGGAATTAATTGATATATCGTGGGAACGAATTGTTAATTCGAGGGAACGAATTGTTAAATTGAGGGCACGAATTGTCATTTCGTGGGAACGAATTGTTAATTCGAGGGAATGAATTGTTAAATTGAGGGAACGAATTGTCCTTTTGTGGGAACGAATTGTTAATTCGAGGGAACGAATTGTTAATTCGAGGGAATGAATTGTTAAATTGAGGGAACGAATTGTTATTTCGTGGGAGATTAGTAAAACAATGGGAAAAAAAGGAAAATGACTCCGAAACCTGGCTCGATAGCTTTGGAAATGATCTAACTAAGAAAACACAGGTTAAATTTTGAAAATCGGTCCAACATTTCTGAAATTCTAAACCTCCCACCCCTCCCACCCACCCCCCCCCCCCCCCCCCCCACCCCCCCCCCCCCCCCCCCCCCCCCCCCCCCCCCCCCTTCACTTTGTGAAAATGTCTATGGGGATTTAACATGGGGAAATTGTTTTTTCGCAAAGGAGATGCGGGAGATGCAGGAGATGCCGGAGATGTCGGTGATGCCGGAGATGCCGGAGATGTCAATGTCGGAGATGTCAATGTCGGAGATGCCGGAGATGCCGGAGATGTGGCACAAACTGCAGAAGCCGAAGATGCCGGAGATTCGGCAGATGCGGGAGATGCGGCGGGAGATTCGGCTGGAAATGTGGCGGGAGATGCGGTGGGAGATGCAGGAGATGCGGCGGGAGATGCAGGAGATGCGGTGGGAGATGCAGGAGATGCGGTGGGAGATGCAGGAGATGCGGCGGGAGATGCAGGAGATGCGGTGGGAGATGCAGGAGATGCGGCGGGAGATGCGGCAGATGCCGGAGATGTCGGAGATGCCGGAGATGCCGGAGCTGCCGGAGATGCCGGAGATGCCGGAGATGTGGAAGATGCCGAAGCAGAAGATGCGGGAGCGGGAGATGTGGGAGATGCGGGAGAAGTGGCAGAAGCTGGAGCTGAAGATGCGGAAGGTGCATGAGATGTCGGAGATGTCGGACATACCGCAGACGCCAGAGATACTGAAGATGCTGGAGCTTTGGGAGATGCGGGAGATACGGGAGATGCGGGAGATGCGGCTAGAGATGCGGGATATGCGGCTAGAGATGCGGGAGATGCGGCGGGAGGTGCGGGAGATGCTGGAGATGCTGGAGATGCCGGAGATCCAGAAAAAGTCGGAGATGCGTAAGATGCCGATGCCGGCGTATACGGATATTGATATGTCGGAGATGTTGGGTATGCCAGAGATGTGGCAGCAGGAGATGTGGGTGATGCCGAAGTTACCGCGGGAGATGCCGCAGATGTGGAAGGAGATGTGGAAGGAGATGTGTGAGATGCGGAAGACGTGGGATAGGCGGCGGGAGGAGATACTGGAGATGCGGCGGGAGATGTGGGAGATGTGGGAGATGTGGCGGGAGATGCAGCGGGAGATGCAGCGGGAGATGCAGCGGGAGATGCAGCGGGAGATGTGGGAGATGTGGGAGATGCGGCGGAGGATGCGGGAGATGCCGGAGATGCCGGAGATGTCGAAGATGCCGGAGATGCCGTGTTCTTGGAAGATGCCGGAGATTCGGGAGATGCGGGAGATGCGGGAGATGCGGGATATGCGGCTAGAGATGCGGGAGATGCGGCGGGAGATGCGGGAGATGCCGGAGATCCAGAAGAAGTCGGAGATGCCGGAGATGCCGGAGATGCGCGCGGGAGATGCCGGAAAGAAGCCCTTCGAAGCCTTATAAACGGGGCCCCGCTGGGGACATGGATTTTTTATTAATTTGTTCCCACGAAATAACAATTCCTTCCCTCAATTTAACAATTCGTTCCCTCGAATTAGCAATTCGTTCCCACGATATAACAATTCGTTCCCTCGAATAAACAATTCGTTCCAACGAAATGATAATTCGTTCCCTCAATTTAACAATTCGTTCTCTCGAATTAATAATTCGTTCCCACGATATAACAATTCGTTCCCACGATATAACAATTCGTTCCCACGAATTAACAATTCGTTCCAATTCGTTCCCACGAATTAACAATTCGTTCCCATGGGAACGAATTGTTATTTCGTGGGAACGAATTATTAAATTGAGGAACGCATTGTTAATTCGTGGGAAAGAATAGTTAATTCGTGGGAACGAATTGTTAAATTGAGGGAGCGAATTGTTAATTCGTGGGAACGAATTGCTAAACTGAGGGAACGAATTGTTATTTCGTGGGAACGAATTAATAGAAAATAAATTCTACGTCCCCTGCACCTTCTTTGATGCATTGCAATACAGTTAATTACTGGCTGCATATTTGCTTGACTGTATACATACTGGAGAAAACACGATGTCATAGTTTGTTCAAACAGTATTCATTAATTCATGTAAATTAACAAGATAATACATGGATCTGAAACACGTTTCTACATTGTTTATATGGCCGTAAAAGTTGGGCAGCTTCGTGAAACAGACAATAGTAACCAGTATAA
>CM055271.1:76333717-76628907 GCA_029237695.1 Conchocele bisecta | reverse complement strand
GTAACCAGTATAATGCAATAAAATTGCTCCGGTTACTAGACGAAATAGCACCAGTATACACCATATATGTATGTGCCATACTTGGAATGTGGCTAAGTTTCTTATAAGTTCGGTTTTATTTCAGGAAACGGCTACATATTTTCCATTTATTCTTCTGATAGGGCCTATGGGATTTGTGACGAGTGTAACTCCTGATAAAATACTACACTCATGTAGCCTGTTAGCGATCTATATTGTGTGTTAGAAGCATTGCGGGTGTTTTATGGATGAACTGGCCAACGTTGCAGATCTTGATTAGACTGCGGATGCACAAGCTGATATGGATCTACACTGGCTACAAAACATATAAGCCCAATTTCTTCAGACACATATATGTATATACGGCTTGTTGACTGATTTCAATTAACTGGGCAGTCTCTTTTTTTATGAAATCACTTAGCTAAAGTTTGATAAATATCATATTAAATCATCACTCATGTAGCATGTGAGACGAGCCATGTGATCTGTACCTATACTAAGCAGATATGCGATATCTCCTGAAATTTGTTTTAAATAAAATAGGATATTTTCTGTCACTGACATCGAAAGCTGACGAACGTTTCAGCGAAAAAGCGGAATTGTATGAACATCTCGTAAACTTTCGACGTCATTTACAGAGAGTATCACAGTTTCTGAAACTACTTTTAATGAAACATCACACATCTTATAAAGTAAAAATCTCATATGAGATACGTCATATGAATTTGTACCTTCGGACATCTGCGTAATTTCATTAAATACGTTTACAAAATTTACAATATCTTTCATAAATACAGTCAAAAGTTGACAACATTTTATAATATAATTCCGCATGTACTTTTGTCGCCATTTAAGGAAACTATTGTGGCGTGACTCATAATGTGAACGTGCATGTGCAAATATTATGTTGCTGTTAGTTATTGTGCTTTCCGTTGGCAATGACAGGATGGGTATAAATGGCTGAATGAAAATATGTTGTTTACATCACGCAAGGTGGCAAATATTTCACACATCCTCGTGCCATAAATAGGAAGTCTTGTCTGTTTGGTATTTTGTTTTCAATTAAGGACGTCATATGCCAATTTTATAATTTGATATTATGTTTGATGTATGCCACGTTTGTTTATTTCCATTCTGCGCTTGTTGTCAGCAAACTTTAACCCTTTCAGTAAATGGGATGGATTTTGGTTAACTATGCAACCAATCCAACCGTCACAAAATTATTTTCAAACTAGTCCATTTATGAAAAGGGGGTGTTACTTGCAAAAAGGTGCAGATCCTGATGAGACGGCTCGTCACGAGCCGGCTCATATGGATCTACACTTTTTGCCAATACCACTATACAAGCCCGTGGTGTTGAACGGGCTAAAGGCACGATGTCTCAGATATTCATTTGTTTTCGCTTCATACACAGTAATTGTATGGGAATTTAACATGGGGGGTAAAAATAAAAAAATAAATTAATATCTTTTTCATTTGTTGATCGATTTTCAAAATCTAACTTTTGTCTTCTAAGTTACATCATTTTCAAGCTATTTCGCCAGGTTTCGGAGTTAAATTCCAAATTTTTTCGTTTGTTGATCCTTCAGAATAAAAAAACGAAAACTTTTTGAAATTGACTTCCCATGTTAAATTCCCATATGAAAATCGTTTTTTCGCAATAAAATCAATATTTGATGGAATTTCATCAAATATTTTTTTTTTTGGGAGGGTGACTTTTGTTATTGATGAAAACGTACTTACTTTCAAATATTTTTTAGATTTAATGTGTTTAATGGCCAAAAGTTCGTCGCCAGCAAAACGTGGAACAGACAGTAGTATATTTGTTCTTCAGTGGAACTTCTCTAAACCGGACACCCTGTGAGATAACACACCGCGCCAGTGGGCATACTCAATGTTTTACAAACACAATATCTAGTTTCATGTTTGCTAAGCTGGTGTAGTGACAATTGCAGTACTATTTTTATCGACACGTATGCGACCAGCATTGCCCCAGATCGCGCAGTCTGATCTTGGACAATGCTGGTCAATGTTCCATCCGTCGAACATTGTTTACATGTTGATATATATATGGATAACAGATTTAACCTTTACAATTCTCAATTAATTTTTCGTATGTTATTGTCCCCTTGCCGGTAGGCAAGAGGGGATATAGCGTTAGTCCATGTATGTTTATGCGTTAGTAACACCTTTCATTGTTCAATAACTCATGAACCACTTCACCGATTTTGATAACATTTGGTCAAAATGTGTGTCTATGGATAATGCTTTGTTTTGTATACGACCCACGTCCGACCGTCCAATTTCAAGGTCACTCAGGACTTATGTTCACATTGTTTGTACAGCAAAATATTAAAGTATGTGTTATTATTATTATCAAGGCTAGCAGCGAGGGGATTAGCTTAGTGATAACGATGTCCTTGTTTATTATTTTTGTTTTACATTTTTTGCCATCAAACTAATGCTTTGACAACATGTTAGATTCATTCCAATGGAAATGAATTCTAAGGTGCTGTCAGACCGTGGTTTTATTGAGACAGAAGACACAATATAAAACAACTACGGACGATTTTTGTTCCGGCATTCTAAGGGCTAATAAACATTCTTGTTGTTCACTATTAACCATACGATTGCCATGATGTACAGTTTCTCACCAGGAAGCACAGGACGCCCCCCCCCCCCCCCCCCCCATTTGTACATGTACTTGAACATGCACATGTACAGATAATATATGGGATTTAGTACTAAACTCATTGACCCGATCTTAGATGACCATAGCTGTTGATAGGCCGTTAAACCCCAACAAACAAACAAACACACAAATTATCCACAGGTGGTTACGAAAACCAGGCATGGTACGGGTATAGATCGGGGTTTGACATTTGTTTCGAAATTTCAACTTTTGGTGGTATATGAATGATATGGCGAGTCGATAAGACAGGAAATATCACGGGCCTGGTGATTTCGTATTGTTTATGCGTATACATACACTGTGCGATTTAACATAAGCATGGCGTACATGATAACTGGTCCAACGTTTCTGATACTTACATTGCTGAATGTTGTCGTCTGCTATATATTTTATATTTTCCCCATTCAATATATGTATTGACAGCACATGATAATTGTCTCCAATGGAGACAATTATCATATGCTTTCAAAACATATTTTGTTGAAAAATAAGTAAAAAATGAAAAACAGCAGACGACAGTATTCGGTTCCCGCCTTTTAAGGGACAAGCATGTATGGATGATGTTGAAAACTTAATGCAACACATATTTGAAAACGTTTTGTCTTTGAACCTGTTCCGATCCTAGTTTCCTAAAAACATTCAGTTTTATGGTTTCCATATTTTACGGATCGTGTTAAAGGTACATGCCCACTCAGTAGGCACGAACTGTTCTTTATAGGAATTAAATAAGTGTGTAATTGTGTCACTGTTCCACCAGTTCCAACAATTACGAGTGCCTGTTATACAGATATAATCATTTAGTATTATTTATTTTACTGATAGTGACGCGCGGTGGTATCAGGCTATTTCCATATGCAAATCAGGCATGATATGTTTTAATTATTTATACTAATTAAATGCGTCACCTGAAAAAAAAAGATATTGTCGACAGATTATAAAGTATGATTATTGGACATCAAAAAATAAATGCAGATAAAAAATTGTAATGTCCGTTAACATTTTAAGAAAACACGATTATCGCACCTGATAGCAGTGTGGAAATTTACGTCTGATATAAAATGTATACTAATGCCAATCAATACGTGAGGTAATGGTGAATGAATGCTTATTCTGCCAGAAAATGTCTCAGATGATGTCTCTGATATAATATAAAGAACATGTTGTGCCTACTGAATGGGCATGTACCTTTAACTATTTTTTATTTCCACGAAGCCATGTGTATGGTATACGTACAGCATTGTGCGCAACTAAACATCGCAAGAATACATTTTGCATTAAATACTGGGAAATTGTTATCTATGACTTATATACATATGAACAATAATTAACACTAACACCGCTATCTTATTTGTTTTGTGTCGTCTGCTGTTTATTTCTATTTTCCATTTTATCATCAAAAACATGCTGGACAGCACTTTAGAATAATTTACAACATGCTTTGACCGCACATCAGAATCATTTCCAATGCCGGGAAATGATTCTGAAGTCAAAACATGTTTTTATTTAGAAATAAGGCAATATATAAAAGCAACCACAGACGACAATTGTTGTAGCGGTCTAAGGGTTAAAGTAACGACTTCACCATGAAAAGACATGTTGTTTCCATATGTATTCAAAAATATTCATCATACATACATGTGTGCATATATTAGTATGACATGTAAGTATAAATAACCATGACAACCACTTAAATTGACATGATTGTACATACATTAATACTATGTTATTACATATTATGATCTCCAGGAGTTTCACAACACGATGTAATAAATAGCATAATACACTAGTGTAATACATTCGCAAATAACTACATGTATATAAGAACGAATAGCTTAATTATACTATTCACAATGCTACACAGATTAGACTGAGGGTGACGTCACGTCAAACCTAAGTAACAAAGGTTTTACTTTCTAAACAGATGTATTTAGGTATTTACTACTTCATGTTATTACATTCGCAATCCCATAATGTGTAGTAAAAATAATCTAACATTCGTGATAATTTATTATTTATGAAATCCAGGCAATAAGATTGCCAAATAGAGGGTCACATGATTGCGGACATATATGATATTCACCTAAATATCAGTCTCAGACTCGTCTCGCTTGTGAGAAGAGTCCGGGAGTGATATTCTAAATGTGATATTGACCAGGACGCGCGAGTCACTGATCACGCAACGGAAACATGAAACGGTTCAACTACGAGCCAATCGAACAAAACTACGTAAATGATCTTCGCACGTGACAGCAAAACAACAACAATGGTTGCAAACTGAAGCATTATTGTACTTAAATATCAGTCGTGTTTCAGCTAAACCATACGTAATATAATAAACTAATTATCGTCTTTTGAATCGATGTACACGAGATTTACGGACCTTTGAAAAGTCAGTATCACTGTTCTCACGTCCGTAAATCTCGTTCGGCCTTGGTGAATATGATTCTTTATAAATCTCGTGTACGCCTCCTCGAAAGTCAATAATTGTATAATAATTTATGTACTAAACTCATTAAAGGTACATGTCCACTAAGTTGGCACAAACTGTTCTATATATCAGATACATCATCTGAGATATTTTCTGGCAAAACAAACATTGTTTCACCATTACCACACGTATTGATTGGCATTATTATACATTTTATTTCAGACGTAAATTTCCACACTGATATCAGGGGCGATAACAGTTTTTCCTTAAAATGTTAACGGACATTACTATTTATTCTCTGTATTTATGTTTTGATGTCCAATTATCATACGTTACAATCTGTCGAAAATATTATTTTTTCGGATAACGCATTTAATTAGCATAAATAATTAAAAAATATCATGCCTCATTTGCATATGAAAATAGCCTGATACCACCGCGAGTCACTATCAGTAAAATAAATATTACTAAATGATTATATCTGTATAGCGGGCACTTGCAATTTTTAGAACTGGTGGAATAGTGACACAATTATACACTTATTTAATTCCTATAAAGAACACTTTGTGCCGACTGAGTGGGCGTGTACCTTTAACTGACTACCTAATATATTATGAAGGGCTTCGTTTCTTATGCCATAAGTAACACCGTTTAACACGTTCAACACTACATACCTCTATAGCAGTGTTTGCAGTTTGCTCATAGTGTATACCCAGATGAGCCGGCTCGTAACGAGCTGTCTCATCAGAATCTGCATTTTCTTCTTTTTTAGAAAAAATGGCATCCCCTTTTTATAAATGGACTAGTCTGTAACTAATTTCGTGGCGATTGGATTGGTCGGAAAATTAGCTTATCACTGTCCTGTAAAGTTATTTAGTGTTGAAAGAGTTAATAAGTACCATAGTAAATAATGTCCCTAATAAATTCTACTTTTACACTCGTATGTTTTTATTTAATTAAGCATATATCATATGAGACACGCCATGCGTTTTTGTACCTTCGGACATCTCGGTAATTTCATTAAATATGTTTACAAAATTAACTATATTTTTCATAAATAAAGTGAAAAGTTGACAAAATTTTCAGAAGTGCATGCGGAATTATATTGCACATGATATTCCGCATGTAAAATATTGTAAATTTTGTAAACGTATTTAATGAAATTACGCAGATGTGCCAATGTACAAAATCACATGGCGTGTCTCATATGTGAAAATAATGTATGTGACCAAAGACATATAATATATCACTTCAGTCACACAAGTACTGATATTACCCTGGATTAAACAAACACTATAGCCTGTGCTATTTTTGCCAATATTTGTCCATTTCTTTGTGTCAAAATGAATTAATATTGTGCTGGAAATCAAGCATCTTGATTGATGAGCTTGAGCTGTGCTACAGCTCAGGCTCAGGCGATGAAATTGCTTGATTGCGAGTTGCCATTGCCACTGAAGCACAGGTTGAAGTAACTGACCAAGGTATGTACTTACATTAAATATACATACAAGCACCAATAAGTGAGAAATAAACAGGCTAACATTGTTTACTCCCATCTTATAACGCATTATAATGTGTTATAAGAGGGATAAGAGGGATTAACAAATATTTTTTTAGATTATTTTGTTTCCACTTATTGATGCTTCACTGAAAAAAATATATGGCGCGGCACGGAAACGGGATGTGCTCGGCAGAGCCTCGCCCATCCCGTTTCCTGAGCCTTGCCATATATTTTTTCCCATTCACGGCACTAACCTACTATTCTCTATGTAATGTGTTATAAGAGGGATAAGAGGGATTAAAAAATATGTTTTTAGATTATTTTGTTTCCACTTATTGATGGTTCTCTATGGGCGAGATTAACACAAGCGGTTGTGTATGTGCCAAGATATAACACTCTATGGCTAGCCTATCTGACCGCCACTCAATCGCTGATTCGCTGTGGCTATAATATATCAAGTACATATTATTTTGTTAATTTCAAAATACTTGAAGTCAATTAATACGTGTGCTTGAAGTCAAGCTACAGTTCAGGCACAGCCAATCAACCTGCTTGATGGCGAGTCGATTTGCCAATAGATGCAAGATTAACGCGGGCGGTTGTAAAACCCAATCCACCCATATGCATCTACGTGCACAGTGGTGATATAAATATGTGTCTGCAATGGAAATGCTACATTAATACAATCCCGTATGCAGTATACTAGTATACGTACATATGAAGTGTATTTGAAATAGAGAACACGACACCAGAATGAGATTCATGACTCCATGTAAAGAAGAAACAAACGCAATATATCATGACAAACACATAACAAGCCATACAAGCCATAGGGGTGACGAGGCATAAACATACACTCCAGGGGTGGTGGGGGGGGGGGGCGTTTCATTAAACCTCGTACGACTAAAATGTTTGTAAGTGCAATTTCGAAATTTCAATTGATGGATTTACATGTATTGAGCATAGGCTGCATGCACAACCTATGCTCAATAAATTTAAATCCAATAGGTGTTACAAGGAAACATTGTTAATGTGAAATTTACAGACTATCATAAGTTTGCACTTACGAACATTTTACTCGTACGAAGTTTAGTGAAACGGCCTCCAGGACCAACGGTGAGCGGTCCCAAAAGGCAGCGGAATGTGGGATCCATAAAAAATAAAGCAAATTCAAGGAATCCAACAGCGGCAATTCTCCTAATGAACTACCGAGAACAAAAGCAGTCCAGGCGTAAAAAACAAATAACAATTAACCCCTTCACCCCTGTAACTGGAATATATTTTGATATGTTAATTTTGCAACCAATCAAAACGTCACAAAATGATTTTCAGATTAGTCCATTTATGAAAAGGGGGTGTTTTTGTTCTCAAAAATAAGAAAATTACTTGCAAAAAGTGCAGATCCTGATGAGACGACACGAGCCGGCTCATCTGGATCTACACGTTTTGCCAATACCACTATACAGACATGAGGTGTTGAAAATGTTAAGTACAGTACACGAAGACATGAAAACAAGTTCTTGGAAAGGCCAGTGAACAAATCCAGTGGGGAAGGGTTAAATTGTGGTACGGAACCCAGTCACCAGTTCTTAACTACAATACATAATAAACAAATACCTACTAAGACAGTAACTTCCTATGAGGTGGCAGTGTGTCTTCAAAAGTCACATGCCTTGCAAATGATGATATTCGTATTGTGGTGTATTAAGGATCTTGATATAATCATGACAATGAGAGAAATGAAATACATATGTTTTGAAAAACATATTAAAGAAAAATATGTGATAACTGGTAAATTGGGCGGGAGAAACTTCACAATGTGGACGATAAAGATATATATTAGTGTTGTTCTTACATTCGATTTTTCATCCGACTTGTTTTTAAAAGAATGAAGTAAAATATGTGAATAAAGTATGTTCACCGTGGTACATGTATATTCGAGTGTAGGACAAAATCCCCTCTGGACATAATCCCCCCCATGATTTATGACACAGGAGGACAAAATCCCCCCCCCCCCCTGTTTTAATAAAACGTAATCCTTAATCAACTACTTGAAAGAAATCAGGGAATTGAATTACCCTGATTAAAGTGGATTAGAGGGTGAAATGTGAAAACCAATTAATGCAATGATTCTTTCAAAACATATTGGTGGGGGGGGGATTATGTCCTACCTGTGATTTTGGACGGGAGGCATTTTGTCCTACCTGAATTTTAGACGTGGGGGGAGGGGGGGTGGGTGTGTCCTCCTGTGTCAAAAATCATGGGGGGGGGGATTATGTCCGAGGGGGATTTTGTCCGTATCCCAAAATAACACCCATTACTACATTGTTAGCAATTTAGCGAAATTTATTAAAATAAAAATGAACAGTTTTTATTTTCTTATATATTCGTTATGACATCCCACTATGCTATGTGAGATGTATTATACCAAACGGGATATATTACATTGACATGGGGAGGACTTTGAATTCCGACCAAATAAAAATATAATTTGTTAATATAACTTTCATATAACTAATACATGTAATAAATGTAGATAAACACCCTCTTGTCCATCATATTGTGAAATAATTAAAGGAAAATGCAAATATTGAGAGATTTCAAATGTTTAGACCGTTTGTCCAATAATTATAGGTTATTTGATTTGTATGTGTATATATGTACGAGTTCCGCAGCGTGCAATACCTTTTTATAAATAAAATAAACAAATTAGTGGTGATTTAGAAGGAACTATTTTGCGATGTGAAGCGTCGTTCTGGCATTGACCAATATGAACTCACAAGACGTCAATATGGAAAAAATATTGACGCTTTGCGTTGCATTGTGTTTTAATGGGAGACGAAAATATGTATATGACAATTGGTAATATATCTACACAATATATTTTCAGAATTGCATATCGCATAATTATTTTGAGAAATATGATTACAAGAGATTGGTTTTGGTTATTTTATGGATGAGTAAGCGGTTATGATATGTTAGGAGCTTAAACATATTGATCTTCCAATTGCTTGCAAACACTAAAAAAATAAAAATTTGCGAATACATGTAATGCAAATGCTATTTTATTTTGTTTACAATGTTGACTACCTTTCTGGATGTTTATGGAAACGTTATTTTAAAACGAAGTCATCCAATAAATACCTGTTATATAATACCCCTCTTGTCTATATTGCGGAATAATTAACCATCCACATATTATACAATATCTGAAGATTTTATTTTTAAGACCATTTTCCAAATACTTTGAAATATTTCTACAAAAATGTATTTTCAATCAGTTTCAAATAGCATACTTGTTATCTGCGGACACTCACTCCGTGATGACACCCACCAATATAGCTCAAATTTCCTCACCTGTGGTGGACTGCATTCGTGGTGCAACTCCCATTCCATCAGCCAGGATCAGAAAGCCCTCATCAAAATTGACAGCCAAATCAAAATCAGATGACTCTGTTGTACACAGGACATACATAATCGACATTGAGAACAAGGTCAAACAGATGGAGTCCACCATCGACTTATTGCAGAAATCAAAAAGTATGTACACTCAACCGGTCAGTACTCCACCAAATGATACACAGCATACGCATGAACAGTGACGCAGTACTATGTCATGTAAATGTTCCGAGGAGCTGGATCACAAGCTCTTGACAAATAGGATACAGCTCTTGGAGCACCAACTTGTCCAGAACATGTACATCACGACTTTACTGCATACGCAACTTGCGCTTCAGTTGAATAGGGAGTGAACATACCCACAGCATTGGGGGCCACCACACCGCCACAACCGTATCTACAACCACAGCTATATCAATATCCACAGGTACATCGTCAGTTCCAGCCATACCCTCAGGCACCTATGCGTCCTCAATGGCAAATGCAATACCCATGGTACCAGCAACCCCGTATACCGATACCTAGTATGTACATGCCCCCTACATATTATGGTCAACCTGGAATAACACCTTCAGTACTTACACATTTACATAATGCACACAACCAACCTTATCAAAACCCAAGCCCATATGTCACTATCGCCATGCGCATATGTATAGGCAGACGGCATACACTAATGCAAACCTGCATCCTCCAGCTAGGTATAGTCACCCAAGCAACCATATACCTGTACACATGGCACCTCCTACTTGTGAGGCACCCAGTCATGGGGTATCACCAACCCCAATACATACACCCACTGAACATGCGTCTACAAGGGGCGTGCCAGTACGCGCTAACAAATCCACTGAAGTACAAATTGGGCAGTCAGAATCGAACCCTATCACTCTGGGTATACCAGTAACTGTAACAAACACTATAGCCACCAACCAAACATCAGAAAAGTGTGTAGAACAATCTGAAATGAGTGCTCACACAATGAATAATGAACGTAGACTCAGCTGAGATGAGATGCAGGAAGGGGATCGTCCACCGAGCCGATCGCAGGAGCGGGACATGCATAGTGAATTTCCGCCGGCATCAGTAGCTCCTGGAGAGCCAAGGAAAGACAATGTTAATTTCTTACGCATCCCAGGCCTCGTCCAGAAACCGCCGGACATGGAACCGCTTCTGAAGGCGACAGCAACAATCCGACAATCAAAGCAACCTTCTTTAACGTTGAAGGATGCTTGACAAACGCAGCATATCTACAAACATTACTAAGCAAAAACACAATTATCTGTCTACAGGAGCATTTCTTGTGGGATTTTCAATCTAATCAGCTGAATCCAATTATACCTGAATACGATAGTTATTTACGATGTCATGACTCATTTGAACCACTCTCTGGACTGAAACTACCAAAAGGTCAGGCCGGTGTCGCAATACTGTGACCGACCGAAAACGTGGACTGGATACATTAAAAAGCTACCGGACGGTAATGAATGCATCATATGCATATCTATTAATACTGCTGAGCAGATCTGTCTCATTAACGCTTACATGCCGATAAACAATCCAAGTGTGAAATCGAGTGAACAGCATCTTGAATGCTTAGACATACTGCATAATATCGTAACAAAATATCAAGCTACCCATAATATTATTCTATGCGGAGATCTAAACGGAACTATGTTACCTCCTCGTGACAATAACACGCATGATAGACTTCTACACACTTTTGTATGTGAACTGAACATACAGCAGGCTACTAAAACGAATAATCGTACATTCATCAATCATAACGGAAAATCGCAGTCTCAGATAGACTATGTATTGTGCCATAACTTTGACATTATGTCCGAGTACAGCATAGCGGATCACGATCATATTAATCTCTCTGCTCATTTGCCAGTAACGGCTAGTTTGGCAGTGAAGACACCAATCGCGAAATCCAAAGTACAGAACAAATACTCAGACTCTCGAAAACATATACAACTGTGGGATAAGGTCGATTCTGGTAAATTCTGTCAGTCAGTACAGGAAAGCCTGAGTTCGCAGTTTACTGATGGTATTGAAAGTGGATCCACAAAAGCAATGTGCCTGGTTGACTGTCTCATTAAGGCTGCAAATTGTTCAGTTCCGATGAAAACTACTATTCTGAAAGGTCCTACATGGAAAGCGTCACCCGTAGTACGTGAATTGCAAAGTAAATGCAAAAAATACTATGACATCTGGAAATCTGAAGGAATGCTTCGCAACAGTACAGCATATGAAATAATGCGTCAGTCAAAGAGGGATATGCGCTCCAGGATCGGGCAGGAAAATGTATGGCTAGAAAAGATCTCTGCCAGGAGTTAATGAGAAAACCAAGTTCTAAGCTGTTCTATCGTCTTATACATCGTAACAGAAATGGTAGAAAATCCAATACAGCATCTATATCTCACAACGGCTCAGATATTGTCTCGCCAGTGGAGCAACTTCAGTGTTTTGCTCGTTACTATGAAGACTTGTCAGTTCCGAAGGACTCCGGGTTTGATAGTGATTACATGGATCTAGCGTGTATCCGCCACAATAGTATTAATGAACTATTTGAGAACAGCCGTACTCGTTGGATCCAATAAGGCACGAGGAAGTCCAGAAGGCAATAAAAAGTTTGAACTCCGGTAAATCTGCTGACGAATACCAATTACCTGCTGAACACTTGAAAACGTCAAAACCGGTGATAGTTCCATACATAGTTAGTACATTTAACACAATACCCCGTGAGAGATGTGTTCCAGAGTCATTTAAAACGGGAATCGTAACCCCAGTTTTGAAAAAAGGCAAAGACTCAACCAAAATGGATAACTACCGAGAAATTACCGTTACAGCAATTTTGGCTAAACTGTTCGAATTTGTAATCGTGAACCGAATAACAATATCTCAGTCTGACCTACAGTTCGGCTTTACTAAAGGACTGTCACAAACAATGGCAAGCTTGATTGTGTCTGAGGCCAATATTGAAGCGGACTTGAATTATGTTCCTCTCTATATCGCAACATTAGATTTGCAGAGAGCCTTTGATGTGGTGGACCACCGTATCCTTCTAGATAAACTCTATTATCAGGATATTCATCCTGATTTGTGGTTGATTGTCAAAAATATGTATGAAGGGCTGACATCCAAAGTGAAGTGGGTGAATGAGCTTAGCTCAAGCTTCAGGATACAGCAGGGAGTCCGACAGGGCGGCGGACTATCCACGCACTTTTACAAAGCGTACATTAATGACTTGCTCCACGAGTTGGAGCACCATAAGATTGGCCTCCATATCGGAAACGTGTTCGTTGGTTCTCCGTGCTGCGCCGATGATGTTGCCCTGCTGTCAAATGATGAGGTTGAGCTGCAGATCATGCTGAATGTTGCTGCCAGATATTCCAGCCAGCATGGGTACAATCTCCATCTGACAAAAAGCAAAGTAGTGGTAAAAGCAAATAATTGTCGAAACTCAGCAGCCTCGTGGACAATGTGAAATACTATAGTAAACTCTGAAGACAGAACTGAACATTTAGGCCTCTTACGAACCAATAAAAAGAAGAATGATATTAATGTTGATGAACGGATTAGTCTGGCCAGACGAACCCTATATAGCTTAATCACCACGGGTGTGCACGGTACCAATGGGCTCAACCCGAAAATCAGCTATAAGATATATCACACGTTCGTTTTACCGCGACTACTCTATGTGCTGGACGTCTTGCCTCTAAGCTCCGGTAACATTGAATCACTACAAATATTTCATCACAGCTGTCTACGGAGATCCCAGTCATTGCCTATAAGAACTGCACTTGGTGCCCTTCATCTCCTAATTGGAGCGCTTCCCATCACGGCAGAATTACACAAACGTCAATTCAGCCCACTCTACTCTGTATTGAACTGTAATAGTGATACAATGAAAAAGATCCTGAACAGATACCACGCGCTCAACTATAACAGTGCAAAGAGTTTCTTTACGATAATAGATTCAATCCTACTAATGTATAGCCTACTGAGTATTGAAAAGCTCCAGGATCAACTCCCGGCAAAACGAGTGTGGAAAGATATGGTGCGCAAATATGTGAATCTCTATAGGACTCAATCTCTGAAAGATGACCTTGTCAATAAATCAACAGTGAAATTCATGAACATCTCTGTTCTTGAAATTGGTAAAACACACCACTCGTGGGATATATTAGATACTACCATCACAGAAGTTCGTAAGAGAATTACCTAAGTCCGTATGCTGACTGGAACTTACATGCTGCAATCAAACAAACATAGATTCAGTAACCACACGACTCCGACCTGCCGGCTATGCCAGCTGGAGGACGAGGATATCGTCCACACGATCACCAAATGTCCTGCCCTGGCATCGCAGCGCTGCCAATACATTCCCAAGATAAAAAGCAGAATTGAACCGTATCCTGGGCCCGGATGTACTGTCACAGAGTTACAACAATAGAGAATCAATAACCAAGGTTATCCTGGACTGTTCCTGGTTCCTGTTTCCATTAATAACACTGCAAACATACACCTACTATCAACAGAATTATGTAATAAATTCCATTTGGAAAGAGCTAAGTTACTGAGGGAATGATGGTTGCCGGTATACAGAGTGATATTTAGCATTATCTACAAGGGCTATCAACAGATGGGCCTTGGTGTGCCTATAGAGAGGCAGAACATACAGAGAAAATAAAAGGTTATGAGGAATATTGTTATCAGACACTGGTTGTTGGTAATTGTATGGGTCAATACATGGTTATGACATGTTATTAGTGTGAAATACTTATTTTCCAGTTGCTTGGAAACACTGAAAATCGAAATTTTGGAATAAAAGTAAAACATATTTAAGCGACCTAGCCAGCGAAGCATCGCTATACACGCTTGTGTATTGCGTATTTCTCGCTACGAATTTATCACACATTTTGGGCAAGAAAACACGTCTGCATATTTGTGGACACAACTTACCACGATCTCTGATGCATGCCTGAATGTTCACACTTGCCAATAGTTTATGATTGTCGTATTCACACACCAGGAAACTTGTTTAGTTTGTTATAATTCACAATAGTTTGTTGGCATTTCCTGTGTGTGTTGAATGCAGCCGCCATGTTTACTGGATGTGCTTGTTTTGGCTCGTATCTGATCGGAACTGTCCGTCCTCACAATCCAGCCAATCACTGTGCGGGATGAATATTACGGAACTTGTCCAAAATCTACGGAACTTCTCCAAAACCTTATGGAAAATCACGGAACTTGTCCAACTCGGCCTGACAAAACCTATAAATAGGAGTGAAATCTGTCAGTTGGCGACTTTGTCCCCAGCGACACATGTCGAGAGGCAACTCACGTTTCAGAACTCCCAAGGCCCAAATATCCTCCCCCTTAAACATTACTCACCGACGATGTTACCAATGGTCCGTTAGTTGTGAGATGTGATGATTTTAACATGATTCTGGCCTTATTGATTATTAATATTGGCTGGAACCATGATAATGCCAATATCCCATTACCCCACCCACTTTTTCCCCATTGCGATACGATTCCCAATTCGAGCTTCGTGACCCCCCTGCTGTGTGACGCCTCACCCTAGCTTCGTGCCCCCCTCCCATCGCTGTTAGGTGATCCCATGTAGCCCTATAGTCGGGCAGTTTGATACCGTAGAGACGGAAAGCCTGTAACCCTAGATTCGGGAATGTTGATACCATATAGACGGGCAGTTTGATACCCTAGAGACGAAGAGACTGTAACCCTAGAGTCTGGCAGTTTGATACCCTAGTGACCGGCAGCCTGTAACCCTATAGTCGGGCAGTTTCATCCCCTAGTGACGAGCAGTTGATACCATGGAGACGGGCAGTTTTAAAGCCTGTAACCCTAGATTCGGGAATTTTGATACCATATAGACGGGCAGTTTGATACCCTAGAGACGGACAGTTTGGTACCATAGAGACGAGCAGTTTGATACACTAGAGATGGACACTGTAACCATAGAGACGGGCAGTTTGATACACTAGAGACGGGCAGTTTGATTCTCTAGAGACGGGCAGCCTGTAACCCTAGAGTGATACACAAGAGACGGGCAGTTTGATACCCTAGAGATGGGCAGCCTGTAACCGTAGAGACGGGAAACTTGATACCATAGAGACGGACAGCCTGTAACCCTAAAGTCGGGCAGTTTGACACCCTGGAGACTGGCAGTTTGATACCCTAGGGACGAGCAGCCTGTAGCCCTAGAGACGGGCAGTTTGATACATTAGAGACGGGCAGTTTGATACCCTAGAGACGAGCAACCTGTACTCCTAGTGATGGGCAGTTTGTTACACTAGTGACGGGCAGTTTGATACCCTACAGACGGGCAGTTTGATACCATAGAGACGGACAGCCTGTAGCCCTAATGTCGGGCAGTTTGATACCATAGAGACGGACAGCCTGTAACCCTAGAATCTGGCAGCTTGATACACTAGAGACGGGCAGCTTGATACACTAGACACGGGCAGCTTGATACCATAGAGACGGGCAGTTTGATACCCTAGAGACGGACAGTCTGTAGCCATAGAGTCGGGCAATTTGATACCCTAGAGACGGAAAGCCTGTAATCCTAGAATCGGAATGTTGATACCATATAGACGGGCAGTTTCATACCCTGGAGACGGACTGCTTGTAACCCTAGAATCTGGCAGTTTGATACCCTAGTGACCGTCAGCCTGTAACCCTAGAGTCGGGCAGTTTGATATCCTAGTGACGAGCAGTTGATACCATGGAGACTGGCAGTTTGATACCCTAGAGACGGCAGCTTGTAACCATACAATACCCTAGGGACGGGCTGTTTGATATCATAGAGACGGGCAGTTTGATACCCTAGAGATGGGCAGCCTGTAACCGTAGAGACTGGAAACTTGATACCCTAGAGACGGACAGCCTGTAACCCTAAAGTCGGGCAGTTTGACACCATGGAGACTGGCAGTTTGATACCCTAGGCACGAGCAGCCTGTAACCCTAGAGACGGGCAGTTTGATACACTAGACACGGGCAGTTTGATACCATAGAGACGGGCAGTTTGATACCCTAGAGACGGACAGCCTGCAGCCCTAGAGTCGAGCAATTTGATACCCTAGAGACAGAAAGCCTGATGTTATTTCTTAGTCTATTTTTTGAAAGACAGACACTTCCAAGTCCGAGTCGGTACAACCCTTTCCGATCCCAACGAACAGTAAATGGGTGTGCCGCAGGGCAATATATTATCTGTTACTCTTTTTAACATTAAACTCAATTACATTGTAAATGCCCGCAACCAGGTGTTAACTGTTCGTTATATGTCGATGAGTTTCTAATATGTTACAAATCAAAGAACATGCAAACCATGCGCCAAACACCACTGAGCGTTAATGAAAAATAACAAATGGGCCACAGAAAACGGTTTTAAATTTTCGAAATCGAAAACTAATTGCATGCAATTTGCAAAAGACGCGGTATCACCCTGATCCCGAACTTAAACTGGGAACACAACCCATCCCCGTTGTTCGAGAGCAGACATATCGTGGTCTTATCTTTGATCCTAAACTCACTTTTAAACCTCATCTGCGATACTTGAAAGCTAACTGCCAGAAAGCACACAACTTAATGCGAGTGGTAGCAAATCATGACTGGGGTGCAGACCGAAAGGGGCTGCACCGCCTTTACATCGCACATGTTCGCTCAAAACTAGACTACGGATGCAATGTGTATGGACCTGCCAGTAAATCAGATCTTCGGATGCTCGATGCAATACATCACCAAGGCTTAAGATTCGCACTGGGTGTATTCCGCACGTCTAACGCACAGCGCCTATATACTGAAGCAAATAAGCCTTCTGCACGACAGACGCACCAAATTATATTTTCAATACGCCACTAAACTACTTCCCAATCCGTCTAATCCAGCTTATGACACTGTCTTTCATCGAACTACAGATGCTGGAAGGATCAATCCTTTGATAAACGATGCTGGCTTAGATATGTCCCGGATACTCCACCGTGGCAGTTTGACCAGCCCAAGGTGATCTTCAATCTTAAGACAGCACACGAAAGCAACAACTGTTCCATCCATCACTTTTTCTTGAAGTTAAAGACAGGTACAACGCATACACCCCACTTTTCACTGATTGCTCCAAGCACCCCGAGGGAGATCTTCAATCAAGACTCCTAGATAAATATTCTATATGTTCTGCGGAATTCAGGGCAATTGTACTTGCTCTTGATTTTGCGAAAATATCTTGGAGAAAGCAATTAATTTTATTTTCCGAATCACTATCTTCACTAATAATAAACTGCATGCTGTGAAACCGACTCTGGGCGAATGGACTCCTGGCTACAGACATCCTGGCTACAGCCAGGATGAAGTTGTACTTATTCGATTGCGCATTGGACATACACGATTAATGCATTCGTATATGCTCAAAGGCGAGCCGCGTCCATGGTGCATTCCATGCCACAGCGCATTTACCGTGAAACACATCCTACTGGACAGTATCGACTTTGCCGATATTTTACGCAAACACTTCAATGTTATTCCAGGTGGAGAACATTGATGGTCTTATTAGCTTTCTCCACGAAACAAGCTTGTATCGGAAGATCTGATTTTTATCATGTATATATGTTTCTCATTTCAATAATTTTATCATTGTATACATGTTGCTCATTTATATTCTTCATCATCATGATCATATTAATATTGTTACACTAATCATCAGATTACCTACCACATCTGACATACTATTTTACTATTATTGTTAATGTTCATCTACATTGCTTGGGCGTAAATGATACTCTTTTGCGTTGATGGACCGTTAAGCACCATTCAATTCCATTCCATTCGTACACACGTTATTATCATACGAAGCTTAGTGAAATAGGCCCTTGGTGTTCTCTTTAACGTAACCAAGCATTATCTCATATAGAACAAACGACGGAATGTAGTTGATGATTAAAGGTACATGCCAACTCAGAAGACACAAAATGTTCTTTATATCAGAGATCTTCTGGCAAAATAAACATTCATTCACCATTACCCCCGGCATTTATTGGCATTAGTATACATTTCATATCGGACGTACATGTTCACACTGATATCAGGGACGATAACCGTGTTTCCTTAAATTGTTAACGGACGTTACAATTTATTATCTGTATTTATTTTTTGATGTGCAATGATCATACTTTATAATCTGTCGAATATATTATTTTTTCAAGTGACGCATTTAATTAGTATAAGTAATTAAAAAATAGCATGCCTCATTTGCATATGAAAATAACCTGATACTACCGCGCGTCACTATCAGTAAAATAAACTTTACTAAATGATTATAGCGGGCACTTGTAATTTTTAGAACTGGTGGAATAGTGAGACAATTATACACTTATTTAATTACTATAAATAACAGTGCGTGCCTACTGAGTGGGCATGTACCTTTAAAAGTATGCAGAATTATTATACTGAATTTATTACATTATCACAGCCAAAATGGCTGGGATACATGTAATGTAATAAATTCAGTATAATGAAAATTAATAAATTATCCTTAAATTGACAATTTCTCCCTCAAAGTATACTTTGCTAGATAAGTATACTTTGCAATGTTGGTGAAATAGGCTACTGGTCAACAGGATCTAATCTCGTCAGCAATTTATTGCGCCTCGCCAGAGGCTCTGTGCATGCATTGTGCAAGACTCGTTTAATAAATCTCATATTTAAAGATACATGCCCACTCAGTAGGCACAATATGGTCTTTATATAAGACACATCATCTGAGACATTTTCTATCAAAATAAACATTCATTCACCATTACCCCACGTATTAATGGCATTATACAGTTTATATCAGACGTAAATTTCCACACTGATATCAGGGGCGATAACCGTGTTCCTTAAATGTTAATGGACATTACTATGTATACTCTGTATCTATTGTTTGATGTCCAATTATCATACTTTATAATATGTCGAAAATATAATTTTTTTCACGTGACGTATTTAATTAGTATAAATAATTAAACAAGAAATGCGTCTGTCGAACGCGGATGTCACCTGCAGCATATTTGAGAAACTGTGACAAAGTGGTTAACCGAAAAGTGTGACGGACGGACAGACGGACGGACAGACGGACGGTCCAAACACTTTATGCCACCCGTTTCTTCGAAACCCGGTGGCATAAAAATACCATGCCTCATTTGCATATGAAAATAGCTTGATATCAACGCGCGTCAGTATCAGTCAACTAAATATTACTAAATTATTATATTTGCATAGCGGGTAATCTTTAGAACTGGTGGAATAGTGACACAATTATACACTTATTTAATTCCTATAAAGAACCGTTTGTGCCTACTGAGTGGGCATATACCGTTAATAGTAACTCGTTTGAGCAGTGCATGGAGTGGTTGGATTGGAATTATTTCCACGTATAAACTGACTACTGTTTAGCAGAATATTCTGCCAACTTGAAAACTACGGCTGTGGTGGGACGTGGGCAATTGACAATCTGTTGTTTTCAGCGTATGGGATCACGTGAATTCTGAACGTTTATAAACCTGATTTTCCGACATGACGTAATATGTGATGTCATTGTGTAACAGTATATTTTCTTATAACAATCGGACCGATTTTGACGATATATAACGCATAAAAAAATGTTGTCTGATGTCTTTTATGGGTGCTCTAAAATCACTTTCACGAAGAATCAAGTACCATTTAATTCTTTCATTCACATTCTCTAGATTTTTATTTACATTGATTTTATTTACATCAATTTTATGTATTTATTTACATAGTAAAAACGACATAATTAAACTAACTATACAATAAAGGGCAACCGTTTCTGCAGTTGTTGCTCTATGTGTCATAAAAGTGTTTCATTCCGTTATAAAGGCATTGAAGGAAATCTAGAGTAAACACATCTAAAATATATGACGTCGTGCCGTTCAGAAACCACGTTATCCCACACCCTGGTGTTTATATTATATACATAATTTCAGGCATAATACTTTTCCACTCGTCAAGATTGGATTTCAACTCCTACATTCCTATATGTTTTAATGTACATATTGCAATCTCTCTTCAAATTAACACTCGTCCAGATCGAAAATTTACTCGCCAATACGAGTGGACGAGTGGATTGTCGAGACTTGTTTCCGATTTCATCAAAATTGCAAAGCATACTTATCTAGCAAAGTATACTTTGAGGGAGTAATCATTTATTTTTCCCGAAATGCATTATGTCATATAGAACTAACGACGGCTGTGATAATGTAATAAATTCAGTATAATAAACATTAATAAATTTATCTTTAAATTGAAAATTTCTCCCTCAATGTATACTTTGCTAGATAAGTATACTTTGCAATGTTGGTGAAATAGGCTACTGGTAATGTATGACCTCTTGTCTGTCCTATAATATACAACATAATCACTTGTGCATATACATATAGACACAGTGAAACCTCTCTAAACCCGACACGCTGGGAGCCTCTATGTGCGTAATTGCGGATGTGCGTAATTCAATAGATGCTGAAAACATTATACATGTTTGGAAACTAATACCTTTGTATTTGTCTTCAAAACTGCCCTCATTCGTCTGGGTAAGCTCTGGTATGAACGTCTTACATATGTTACAGTAAGACCCGTCCAACACTCATTCACTACGCTCATATGCCTGGTTTACATTGGAACATCACTAAGGCCATAAAAAGAACACCTACTTTGGTTCTCAGATACTGCCGCGTCAGAAAACTCCCTGTACAAGGTGGCGAAGGTCACAATATATACGCCCATGGAGGTATAGCCAGTACACAAGGTGGATAACTCTACTGAAAACGAAAAAAGTAACACAAATGTTTAATCATTTTCCATTGACCTTAAACACAGGGACCGCCGCATGGGTGGCTATAGAATGAAACTGTGGATGATGACAAATAAGTATATGAAGTTTCAAGCCAATCCTTGCAGAGCTTTAACTGATAGAAATGTGCTTTTACGTGTTTGGCTTTCATGGGGCCGTTTCACTAAACTTCTTAGGATAGTCTGGAAAATATCAAACTATTCAGTAAGAAATAAAACGCTGAAATTTAAAGCATAAGGGAACCGGAATCTGTATAAATAGATTTGCAACGGGACATAACTAGCAATAAACCCTCATTTGACCAGAGACCCTGGGAGATACTTAAACCGTATTCGAGGATGGTTGCAATCTATAAAGTTGTGGAGTGTTAACTTAACTGTCCAGTGTCCGATGTCCGATGTTCCGATGGTCGGATTTGTAGAACCGGGTTCCAATCATATCATGGCTTTTTGTTTGCATTATTTTAATATTCACAGGTTGTTTTAGATGTCGATAAACAGTCCTTTTAAGCATGGTACTTACTTTAAATCTTTTATAAAATATTTACTTTACACTATCTTTAATTATTTTCCTATATTAAACTATATTAAAATCATGATAAAAGGCATTATTCTTTTTATTTGTATTTTTACTGAAACGTAGTGCAGCACGTGTGGAACAAGTTGTTCCTTTCCTTTATTGCATAGTCCTGGTTTAATTCTCATAATTTCTGTCGTTTTCTTGAACCAAGAATCGGTTACCATCAATGTAAATAAGCAATTTAGGCACGTGAATGTGGGAAATAAGAGGTACTTCTTCGATTCTTCGTGCAAAGTTATCCATTGTTATTGTAAAGAACGCAATAGGGAGCATCCATAAAACACGAACGAGCCAGTTCATTTTATCCTCACTATACTTCATCAATCAAAATCCGTTTGTTATGGAAGATAAGTAGAGTTTTTTTCGTACCCACCGATAGTGGTGAGACATAGCTGGTCAAACATTCCACATCCGTCGTTGACATTAACAACTTTTGGAAACGTAAACTTTGGACCAACAAGTCCGAATAATCGCATATCACTTTGACACCCCCCCCCCCCCCCCCCCATTGAGGCACCACATACCCTCCCCTTCCAATCCATCCAAGAGACACACATACCCCCTTCCCTCCTCCTTGAGAACACACGTTACCCTCCCAACCTCCATCCCAAGGAGACACACGTTGTTTGTTTTATTAGTGTTTGAACGGCCTTTATCAACAGCAAAAGGTCATGTAAGGCCGGGCAAACGGGTTATGATCCCATTTTAATTAACCTGCTGCATTGGGGGGAAAATACCCTCCAAAATCAGAACGGAATATTTACATCGAGAACAAACAATATTTTCAGCCCTGAAATTAGAATAACCCCACCAAACCAAGTCACTTGGGCCCCTTCCCCTTAAAAATAGGTTTACGAATATCATAATACTCCACATAAGGGGTATAAACCAGTTTCAACTGTCACATACAAAATGCCAAAGAACCGTAATGTGAGGGTGCCAAACCAGGTCTCCAGTCGGGATTTCGGCAAGGGAAATGAAACCCCGTCGATAAATTTACCCATCGAATGCTTCCCACCAAAGAGGACATACGTACCCCTCCCTTCTCCCCTTGAGACCACACGTACCCTCCCATCCTCCTTTAGAACCTCACGGTACCCGCCTGGCCCATTCCTCCTTGAGACCTCACGTACCCTCCCCATCCTCCAAGAGACCCACACGTACCCTCCCATCCTCCGTGAGACAAACACGGTACCCTTCCCATCATCCAAGAGGACACAACTTAACCTCCCATCATCCAAGAGAACACAAGCACACGTACCCTCCCATCATCCAAGAGACACCACGTACCCTCCCATCACGTACCCTCCCAATTCCTCCATGAGACACCACGTTACCCTTCCCATCCTCCAAGAGACACACGTTACCCTCCCAATCCTGCCAAGAGGACACACCGTACCCCCCTCCATCATCCAAGGAGACACCACGTACCCCTCCCATCCATCCAAGAGGGGGACACAACGTACCCTCCCACCATCCTCCAAGTAAACCCACGTACCCTCCCATTCATCCCAAGGAACATACGTACCCTCCCCTCTCCAATAGCCAAGAGAACACACGTACCCCTCCCTTGCATCCAAGAGAACACCCACGTACACCTCCCATCCTCAACAAGAGCAAATAACACACGTACCCTCCATCAATCCAAGAGACACACGTACCCTCCCATCATCCAAGAGACACACGTACCCCCCTCCTCATCCAAGAAGACACACGTACCCTCCCATCATCCAAGAGACCACTCCGTTACCCTCCCATCCTCCTGAAGACACCACGTACCCCTCCCATCATCAAGCGACACACGTACCCTCCCCATCATCCAAGAGCACACCACGTACCCTCCCATCATCCAAAGAAGGACCACGTAACCCTCCCATCATCCAAGAGGACACACGTACCCTCCCATCACCAAGGAGACACACGTACCCTCCCTCATTCCTCCTTGATACACACGTACCCTCCCAATCATCCAAGAGACACACGTACCCTCCACCATCCTCCAAGAGGACACACGTTACCCTCCATCATCCAAGAGACAACACGTACCCTCCCATCATCCAAGAGACCACACGTACCCTCCCATTCAATCCAAGAGAACAACCACGTACCCTCCCATCCTCCTTGAGACACACGTTACCCTCCCATCATCCAAGAGACACACGTACCCTCCCATCATCCAAAAGAGACACACCGTACCCTCCCATCATCCTAAGTAGACCAACACGTACCACTCCCATCCTCCAAAGAGGACACACGTACCCTCCCATCATCCAAGAGACACACGTACCCTCCCATCCCCTTGTTGAGACCAGTACCCTCCAAGAGGACACACGTACCCTCCCATCCCCTTCCTTGGCGACACCAAATCGTACCCTCCCATCCTCCAACTAGAAATGGACCGCTTGTTCCGTCAAGCGCATGTGTATCCCCCTCCCCAGAAATACACAAGTTAAGTTTGAAAAAAGGGGGTTTTTGGGGGGGGGGTTCGAGTTATTGCTCCGGGAGACAAAATCAGGTGACGGAAAAAAACAATGGGAGATAACTAAAAAAAAAATTAAAATTAGTGAAATGCAAGAGTTGTTCATTCTTGCGTGACCACACCTTTATGGGTTGTGGTCTATGCATGTGTGAAAGTTTCATGGAAAATTATTCCAAAGGGGTGTTCGTGTTATGTTAAGCTCCAGACACGAAATCAGTGCACGAAAATCAACAAACGGGAGATAACTAAGGAAATTAACGACGCAAGAGTTGTCAGTTCTTACCGTGCGGGACCCACCACCTTTGGGTCGGTCCTTCCTCTGCATGGGTGTGAACGTTTAATCAAACTTCGAAAACTGGTGTTCATAGAAACACTGGAATGTCCCACATATCGCATTTGATACTAAATGAGGCCCAAATTCCAAGTTCAAAATCTTCCTTTTACCTGAAGTTAAAGTTTTAAAGTTTTTGAAGCACCAAGTATGTGACCTTGACCACTGGGCGTTGGCGGGGGCAGGGACAAAAACGTTGGATTTGGCACCAGGGAGGGCTGGTAGAAGACCATTAGAGCAATTGCGTATATGAAATATGAAGCTGATCCGTGAAAAGAAAAACAAAATTAAATTTTAAAGATATTTACCCGAGCGTTTAAACGTTTTTTGAAGCAACCAAGTATGGTAAACCTTGACCCTGGGCTTGGCGGGGGCAGGACGAAACTGTGGAATTTGGCACAGGGCGGTAGAGGACCAATTCGAGCAATGGGTGTATAGGAAATAATGAAGCTGGATCCGTGAAAGAAAAACAGAAATTGATAATGATATTAAACCCGAGCGATTAAAAAGTTTTTTGAACGCACCAACGTATGGTGAACCTTGCACCTGGGCTTGCCGGGGGCAGGACGAACGTGGATTTTGGGCATAGGGCGGTAGTTGAACCATAAGGAGCAATGTGTATATGGAAATATGGAAGCAGATCGGTCGAAGGATGAAGAAATTATGAAGACATTTACCCGAGTGTTAAAGTTTTGTGACTGGACGGACGGGACGGACGGGAGGGACGGGACGCACGTTCCTACGGAATGGAATACCTTGTTGGGTTTTTACTGTATAAAAAATACCCAACCAAGAGTATACCCTCCAACCAACACTATCCTAACCCTACCCAATAAGGATCCCCGTACGAACAGCTTACAACAAGTACCCATTCGGGTGTGGTGGTTCGGGACGGGACGGACGGGACCGGACGCCGAGGGTAACAACTAAATGCCCCCTCCCACTATGTGGTGGGGGTGGCAATAAAAATATTCCAATGGGTGTTCGAACGTTTTTTTAATTTTATGCTCTGGATACCAAAATCAGTGCATGAAACAACAAAGGGAGATAAGGTAAATAAATTCCAAGAATTCCGGGGAATCAAGATGCCTTTTCGCCCTTGGTCCCGCCTTGACCTCGAGCCTGGGCCCGAAATGCAATTTTCACTGGCCCCGAACATATTATAACAATTATTGACTAGTGGAGCCATAGAATATCAGATTATATTCTCAATGGCTCAGCTAGTCAATAATTGTTTTATTATGATAATATAGTTGTATATCGCACTTACGACCTTATGCCTTACTAAGAAAAAAATTTTTAAAAATTAATTTGAAAAAAAAAAATGAAAAAAAAAAAAAAAAAAAAGGAAAAAAAAAAAAAAAAAATGAAAAAAAAAATGGAAAAAAATAAGAATGAAAAAAAAAATGGAAAAAAAAAACAAAAAAAAATGGAAAAAAAAAAATTTAAAAATAAGTAACTGCTTGCTACTGGAGCCCAGGATTTTTTTAATAGTCCTATATTTATCTACATATAATCTGCACAGGTTCCACATTTAATGCCACAATATTTTCTTCAACACAGTACCCAATGTCGTAATTTTTACTGTGGGGATCAGCAGGTCAAGGTCAACCCTGGGACATTTGCACATGCAAAAGCCATGCTAGCTAACATTGGTTTCCTCCCAGTGTCTCTTTGTTCTTTTCTACTTACTGGGTAAGGTGTACAGAGTCACACGAGAAAAAGGTGGTTAACAAGAAGCAGACGAGGGAAAAAACGGGTGTCTTCATGCATTATTGTCCAGTTTGTAGAGTGGCCGCAAAACAAAAAAGGGAGATAACTCAAAAAATTAGCTACGCACGAGTTGTCATTCTTGTGCGCGACAACACCTCCGGGATCGTGGTCTAATGCATGTGGTGGAATGTTTCATGAAAATATTCCAAAGGGTGGTCGAGTTTATGCTCCGGACAGGAAATTAGTGCGCGAAAAACAAAAAATGGGAGATAAACTAAAAAATTAAGCTATGGCAAGAGTTGTCATTCTTGTGCACGGACACCACCTTCGGTTTCGTGGTCTAATTGAATGTGTTAAGTTGCATAAAAAATATTCCACAGGGTGGTCGAGTTATGGTCAATCAGTGCGCGAAACAAAAAAGGGAGATAAACTCAAAAATTCGGCTTATGCAAGAGTTTGTAATTCTTGTGCGCGACACACCTTCGGGTCGTGGTCTATGCATTGGAAGTTTGAGTTTCATGAAAATATTCCAAAGGGTGTTCGAGTTTATGAGCTCCGGACAAGAAGTTGTCTGCGGCGGACGCGGACGCGGACGCGGAACGCGGACCGGCGGCGCTCTGTCTAAATTCCATTAGTATTCCATTAGTATCCCCCGCTGGAGGATTGATTGATTGATTTATTTGTGCTTAACGAACCTATCAAACAGATAATGGTCATTCAAATGCCCGGGCCAACCGTTGTTCAATCCCGCGATGTAACCTGCTTTCATTGGGGAGAAAACTCCCCAAAATTTCAGAACGGAAAATGTTTCACATCGAAATAAAATAAATTTATAAATTAAATTCAGTCCCATTTGAAATTAGAATAAACCCAACAACTTGGTGCCAGTAGCCGATTTTCATCAAAACTTGCAAAAGTTATACTTTTCTAGCAAAGTTTATACTTTGGAGGGAGTAATCCATTTTATTTTCCATTTCCCTGAAATGGCATGATGTTCATATAGAACTAACGACTGCCATATATTTGATGATTAAAAAGTAATGCAGAATTAATTATACTAGAATTTAAATTAAACATTAATCACAGCCAAATAATGGGGCTGTGATCATGTAATCCAATTATTCAGTAATAATAACAAGAAACGGCGGCAAAAGCCACGAAGGCCAGGTTTTTTTCCCAAGCATAGGCACTTGGGTAACATAATTATACCAAAAACCACTTTTTGTAGACTAGGATGGCCGTGGCCTGCATTTGTCCGCCGCCTTGGGGCGAGGCATGGAACACTAAAACAATTAAGATATAGTAGATGGAAAACTTTAATAACGAAAAAAACTTTGAACCGGACACACGGACGTACGGACGGAACGTATCCAAAATGCCGACGATATCGCGACTTTCTGCAAGCGGGTCGCGGACAATGATGATAAAACACCCTATGGTGAAGTATTCGAGGTAATGGGTGAAGCAGTTTGCAGAGAATATAGTAACATACAAAAAAACTTTAACATTAAAAAAAACTTGACCTTGGAACATTGGGCACAGGGGCCGCACGGTTGGGGGGTAGAATGAAAATATGAATGATGTTTAAACCACCTATGTGAAGTTTATCAAGGTTATTGGCGAAGGCAGTTGTAGGAGATTTTATAGTATAACGAAAAACTTTTAATTAAAAACCTAAAAAACTTTAACCCCAGACGTACGTTAAAAAAGGTTAACGTTGAAAATGGCTAAGTCAATTAACGTAGAAAATAATAGGTGAAGGTAAAAAAAAAATGGGTCAACCATGTTGGATAGTTTTAATGTGGTAGGCACCCCTTGGTTATGAAGTTTTGTGAAAGTTGTTAATGGTCCCTAGGTGATTTACCGAGTACCAAAGAAATAATGGCTAAAGTCGACTAGCGCGGAAAAAAAAATGGGTCAAGTTTAAAAAACAAGTTAAAAAAAAATAACATGGTTGGAGCTTATAGAATAATTTGTGGTGGGCCAACCCCTTGATTATGAAGCTGGTGAAATGTTTGGGTGGTCTTAGGTGGTACAGTAAGAACAAGAAATGGGACTCATGGCTGAAAAAGTTATGAAAATCTGTCAATACTGAAAAAGTGCCAACGGCACGTAAACGAGTGCCGTAGGCACGACTGGGGGGAGAGCACGAGAGGGGGTGCTAACCCCTTCTCGTCTTGGAAATTATTATGGGGGGTTTTTTTTAAGGGGGTACGGGGGATCTCCCCCGGAAAATTTTGAACATTCAGGGAGTTGCTTAGACCAGCAATTTGATTGATATTTGTGACTTGGTCAAATTGCCAGGATTAATGCAAAGTTAAAACTGCGTTTAAACCCAAATTAAAAAATTGAAGCAATATTTCATTAATTTTGCAGTGAGAAATAATTCACTGGCATGCTCTATGTTGACATTATTCATGGTGCATGCTATATCCAATTCAATTCATAGGGCCGGAGTACCCGAGATGTCACGTTACCGTTTTAAAACAGATTTGGAAAAGAAAATAAACCCATGTCTATTTCCATTTTAATTATAAGCAATGTGTTACCCTCTACAACCATTCTACCCCATTTTATACTTCTGTATTTACTTAATTTAACTAAATTTTAGCATTGTAATAGGCCACGGGTGTGACTTTCCATGTTTTTGGAAAAACCCGTTTCGTTGTTGTTTTTAGGTCGTAAAATAGCGGCCACATTTTTACGACATATTAAAATTACCAAAATAATTTTTGTGATAACAGTTCATTATATTGAAAACAATATTGCTGGTAGCATATTACTAAATTTTGAATAGTGGGCAAGATGTGTGAAAAATAAACTATAAATCTATCTAGACCAATTTATTTTTTACCACGTGTTTTGGTACGCAAGATAACACCGCACCACGCGGAAACCTCTCCGTGAGTCTTCGGTAATTTCCGAAGCGGCCGTCTCCGAGCTGTTGTTAGCTTCGGTACGGAGGTCAGTAAGGCGACTGACTGAATAATTGGTGGCCCTGGTTTCTAAGCGCTGCTCTAAAGAAGTGGAAGGTGCATATTTTATCATATTGAATAATATATAGCAGGGACCAGGGACAAATTGCCGATTGCAACGAAACGAAACGTGAAACCTAATTTTGACAGCGCCATTCAAAGTTATCGCCGATTCGCCAAACCATCAGTTGGCCGAATGAAAAATGAAACATCGGTGGACCGAAATGAGACCTCCCCCCCCCCCCCCAAAACCCCCAAAATCTCAACGGATTTTACACGAAATTGGAAAAATGGTCCCGGGAAATGGTCTCCAAATACGGAATTCCGTATCAATTACGGAAAACTTTTCAAGCCATGTGGACTCCAAACGCGAAAACTCAACTATTGTAAAACGCGAAAACCTTAACATTCGAAAATAGGCTAAGTCGACTGCTGCGGAAAAAAATGGGTCAAGTTAAACCAAAAGTAACTGGTTTGGCTAGTAATATGTGGTGGGCCAACCCCCCCCTTGATTATGAAGCTGTGAAAGTTTGGTGGTCCTAGGTGGTACAGTAACAAAGAAATTGGAACTCAAACACAAAAAACTTAAACATTGTAAACGCGAAAACTTAACATTGGAAAACATGGCTAAGTCGGGAGCTGCGCGGAAAAAATTGGGTCAAGTTAAAAAAAAAGTAACTTGTTCAGTTGGCTAGTAATATGTGGTGGGCCACCCCTTGATTATGAAGCTGGTGAAAGTTTGGTGGTCCCTAGGTGGCTACAAGTAACAAAGGAAATGGGACTCCAAACACACGGAAAAACTTTAACATTGATTGTGGACGCCGCCCGCCCGCCCGCCCGAAACGCTTCGCCCCCGGCCCGCCGCCCGCCCGCCCAGGCTTTCCGCCTATGGAAACCCGGCCAAAATCCTACATAAAACTCAAACATATATATTGGCTAGCAATCAAATATTTGAGTTTGGAGCTAGCAATTAAATATTTGGAGAGCTCTTCGAAATCATTTGGAGAGCTCTCGAAATCAATTTAATGAATATCTCGAAATCATTTGGAGAGCTCCTCGGAAAATCAATTTGTAGCGAGCATTCTAATTAACTTTGATTTTGGAGAGCTCTTCTAAATCCATTTGGAGCTATCTCTAAAATTCATTTGGGAGAGCTCTCGTAAATCATTTATTTGGGAGAGCTCTCGAAAATCAATTAATTGATATCTCGAAATCATCTTAGATAGTTCTCTCGAATTGATTTGTAGGCGAGCATTATCTAACTTGATTTGGAGAGCTCTTTCTAAATTCATTTGGTGGAGGCTATCTCTAAATCATTTGGAGAGCTCTCGAAACAATCCATTTGGAGAGCTCTACGAATTCATTTGGGAGATATCTCAAATTGCTTTTAGGAGATGGCATGATAAACACTTGATTTTGGATCGCTAGCTCCAAATACCACTCCACGTGGAACTGGAGGTAACGAAATCAATAAGCGCTCCCTTCCCACCGCCGCTTTTTTAAAATCTCAGTACAGCATGTGCACCGAGCCTATTACAAAAGTGACTTCGTAACCTTCAATATGGGAGTTATGGAATGGAGTGGAGAAAAAAAAATGTTTATGCTTCTTTCTTTTTTTTTCCTTTTTACATTTATTTATTGAAGCTTTTATAGGCATATTTCAATTTGTATGTATAGACCTCGGTCCGTTACTTCAACCTGGTGCTGTAAACATGCTCGAAAATAAGTGTATTCAAACTATGACACGTGTGACAGGCGACTTCCGGTCTAGGTAAAGTCGTACTAAATTTGGGAATGGCACGATTTACCCAAATCTTACCCAAATCTTCATGTAATTACTATATTTGTTAAATAAATAAATCAGCTATACCACATTATCAATAATGATGTTTGAACGTGGACTTACAAAATAATATCTGTCATTAATTTGCTTATCACCAGGGCTTTGTTAATGTTTTTGATGCCAAAATGTAAATATTGTACATGAAATAAAGGGGCGGAAATAAATTGCGATTAACTTATGCTAGGAATCCAGGGAAATATAATGCACTTTATAATGGCTAAATATGGGAATGATGGAATTTTAAATGTAAATAACTCATAAAAACAGTAGAACCCTCTCAAATAGTTGTTGAATCCCAAGGAGACCAGTGGGTGTGAAAAACTGTTATGTCAACTAGTTAAATTAATTATTTATTTATTATACGGTAGTAATATATAAATTTTAAAATATATTAAAGACTACCTAATATTTTTAAAACCTAATACTGGCATTAAAGAGTTAATAAGTGGTATGGGGTGGCTGTGACTGGATAAATGGGGCTTATCGAACTTGTGACCAGTGTAGGTTTTCCGATTAAATAGAATGCCTTCTGTAGCCCTGGTAAACAACCTACCATTTGCTTGTTCGAAGACCAATGACTGGGGGTTTCTCATTTATATGGAATGGACGAATGTTGCAGATGCTGAACAAAGACTGCGGATGCACATGCTGATTCTGGAGTCTAACACTTGGTCGCAAAACCCCATAAACCACATTTTCCTACAGTCACAAATTATGTGCGATATGCAACGTCATGGTCGAAAAATCTAACTTAAAGTTAGAAACTGAAGGGTGCACATAATTAATGGAAGTTCTCGGTAGTCTCCCTTTATAATAATGACTATAGTAAATCGTTTTCCCGCAGAAATATGTGCTTTAATTCTTCCTATGTTTTCGGTCAAAATGTGGGAATTATTATGATGAAAATACTAATGATATACTTGTAGAAAAACAAAGTAGTATAATATAATCATACATGTTATTTTTTAATGAAGGATTTTGGGTGGTTAATATTTGGGTAAATCGTGGCTGCGTAAGATTCCAGGGAGACATCGTTTTATTTTCATAGTTTTCAAGCGATTTAATGCTAGCTCCCAAAATAAGAAGATATTTTATTATTGCTAGTCTCCGGAAAAATGATTATTAGGGATAAGCTCGAAATGATTTCGAGAAGCTCTCCAAATGATTTTGTCGAGAGGCTCTCAAAAGATTGATTTAGAGATAGCTCCCCATGATTTAGGGAAGGAGCTCTCCTAAATTCAAAGTTATATAATGGCTCGCTACAAATTTTTCTTTTCGAGAGCTTCTCTAAACAATGGATTTCGAGATATCAATAATTTGATTTCGAGAGCTCTCCAAATGATTTCTCGAGCCTCCTCCAAATGATTTAGAGATAGCTCCAAATGAGTTTAGAAGAGCTCTCCCAAATCAAGTTATATATTTATGCTCCGCTACAAATGAAAATTCGAGAGCTCTCTAAATGAATTTCGAGATATTCATTAATTGATTTCGAGAGCTTCCTCCAAATGCTTTCCGAAGCGTCTCCAAATGATTTAGAGATAGCTCCAAATGGATTTAGATAGCTCCTCCAAATCAAAGTTTATATAATGCTTGGCCTACAAACATGATTTCTGAGAGCTCTCTAAAATGATTTCAAGATATCATTTAATTGATTTCGAAGAGGCTCCTTCCAAATGATTTCTCCTAAAAGGGTAATAGGATTAGGAATAATTGTATTACTCGTACAAGGGATACAAACAGAATGAACCCTCGCATACAAGAGAAGAATGCCAAAGACGTACCTGAGGGCCAAACGAGGTCTCCGTTCGGGATATCGGTAAGGACGAATCCCGATCGTTAAATTACCCATCGCATGCTCCCACCTGCCACCCACCCCAGAATCAGACCGGAATATTTACATCGAAATAAATATATACGCAACCCTGAAATTAGAATAACTTGACCTGGTGCCAGGTCCATACCACACAAGTCACTTGGCCCCTTCCCCTAAAAGTAATTAATTAGGAATAATCGTCTTATTCATACAAGGGGTGTAACCAGATTAAACCCTCACATACAATAATGCCGAAGACGTACCTGATGGCCAAACGAGGTCTCCGTTCGGGATACCGGTAAGGATGAATCCCGATCGTTAAATTACCCATCACATTCTCCCACCTTCTCTCAGGCTGAAGGAAAGCAAGGACAGACATCGTAGCTGTATTTGTATAAAGTATAATTATAAATAGAGCATGTAAACTAAATGGGCGGAATGAGAAAATACGAAGGTAGCAGAGGGGCATTTCACTAAACTTCGTACGATTAAAATGACCGTAAGTGGAAAATTATGATAGTCTGTAAATTTCACATTAACAATGTTTTCTTGTAAACAATTATTGGATTTACATTTATTGAGCATAGGCTGCATAAACAGCATATGCTCAATACAAGTAAATCCATCAATTGAACTTTCCAGACGATCCTAAATTTGCACTTACGAACATTTGTTGTAGTACAAAGTTTAGTGAAAGGCTCCCAGCACTCTTGGCAACAGAAAATAAACTAGAAATACGGTATGCCCCCTCATATACTGGATCATGAAAAAAGGAACTTTTACAAACTTAATAAGGTCTGAAATGTACCTGTGACTGGAATAATGGGGCTTATGGGTTTTGCGACCAGTGTAGATCCAGATCAGCCTGTGGATCCGCTTCAACATTCCATCAATGAAACACCTGTTAAGCTTCTAAGAAGCAATATAGATCGTTATCAGGCTACAGAAGTATGTCAGTTAACAGTGAATCAGGAGCTACACTGGTCACAAGTCCCATAATCACCATGTCTCCGGTGACAACCACACATGAAGGTAAAATAAAGATCAATGTCAAAGGTAAGTCTGTTGCACATGTCCAAAAGTTTCCAGGTGGCTGAGTATTAAGTTTTTAACCCCTTAGACCGCTATCTTATTTTTTTGTCGTCTGCTGTTTATTTTCTATTTTTCATTTTTATCATCAAAAACATGCGTTGACAGCACTTTAGAATAATTTACAACATGATTTGACAGCACTTCAGAATAATTTCCATTGGAAATGATTCTGAAGTGTTGTCAAACCATGTTTTTATTGGGAAATAAGGCAAGATATAAAAGCAACAGCAGACGACAAGTGTTGTGAGTAGCGGTCTAAGGGTTAAGTTATACTCGAGTTATGGCATGATGGTGAAACACCTACACAAATATTTTTTTATAAATGACCATATACAAACTTATGGATGGATTGACGGATGGAAAAATGGACATTTGTCAAGAAATGTGGCTGTGACTGGAGGAAAGAGGCTTATGGGTTTTGTAGCATCATGGCCGGCGTTTCATTGATGAAATTGTGAACAGTGCAGATCCTGATCAGACTGTGCGGATGCAAGCACAGTCTGATCTGGATCTACACTGGTCGCAAAACCTGTAAGCCCCATTTCTCCAGTTTGTTCATTTCTCCAGTGACAGCCAGAAGAATGGATGTGCGGAACTTCAACAGGAAAGCAATATCCCACCATTGTGACAGCATAGGTGGCTTAATAACCATGGCAACTATAAACCATGGAAACTAAACATAACAACAACAGTAAGAAATCACAACATCGAAAATAAACAATACAATTGAATATAATTATTAAGCCCGTCAATAAAGTTTGCCGCTGTGGCTGAAGAAATGGGACTTATGGCATTTGCGACCAGTGTAGACACAGATCAGCCGGTGCATCTGCACAGTCTGATCATGATCTGCAATGATCGTCATTCAGTCAGTAAAACACCTGGCCTGCTTCTAACAAACAGAACAGAGGGTCGTTACACTAAACTTCGTACGACTAAAATGTTCGTAAGTGCAAATTTAGGATCGTCTGGAAATTTCAATTGATGGATTTACATTTATTGAGCATTGGCTGCATATGCAGCCAATGCTCAATAAATGTAAATTCAATAATTGTTTACAAAAAAAACATTGTTAATGTGAAATTTACAGACTATCATAATTTTGCACTTACGAACATTTTAGTCATATGAAGTCTAGTGAAACGCCCCCCTGGTCCTTACCATGCCACTAGACTGTGCTATAGGATCAGGAGCTACACTGGTTGTAAAAGCCATAAGCATCATTTCTCCACTCTCACATATGAGACACGCCTTGTGATTTCGTACCTAAGAACACATGCGATATCATGAAAAATATTTACAAAATTTACGATATTCTACTCCGCACTTGCTATGAAAAATTTGTCATTTACAGAAAATATCAGTTTCAGTAAATATATTTAATGAAAAATCGCACATGTTCTTGAGAACAAAATCACATGTCGCATATGCAGTCAACAGAGATATACATTTTGGAAAAACTGTAAATATTTTACCTAGGATACATGACAATGAATAAAAATACACATTCCAGTAAAGCGTTATCATGTGAACATACAATCATGATGAAATTGCTTACAATCAACTACCATAACTACATTGGCTGTAACTGGAGAAATTGCGTTTATGGCAATTCTGTCGAAAGTTTCAGACAAGGATATAACAACATTTGCAACAATTACCGATTCACTAAACTTTGTACAACTAAGAAATTTGTAAGTGCAAAATCGATATCCACAATAACATATTGTTCTAACAGTTGATTTTGGAAAATATTTTGTGGATGTTCTACATATACAAAGTGGTAGCATTAGAGAATTTGTCCGTTTGTTGGGGTTTAACGGCCTATCAACAGCTACGGTCATTTAAGGTCGGAGCATTAGACACACGTTAACCCTTAGACCGCTATCTTATTTTTGTTGTCGTCTGCTGTTTATTTTCTATTTTTATCATCAAAAACATGCTTTGACAGCACTTTAGAATAATTTACAACATGCTTTGACAGCACTTCAGAATCATTTCCATTGGAAATGATTCTGAAGTGCTGTCAAACCATGTTTTTATTGAGAAATAAGGCAAGATATAAAAGCAACAGAAGACGACAATTGTTGTGAGTAGCGGTCTATGGGTTAATGTGAGAAACAAATTCATAGAAATCTTCGTACAAACATTTTTATCACACAAAGTTTAGTGAAATGGGCCACAGGTCCTTACTCTCATCTCAATATTAGGATGTAATCATTGTTGATGGCCGTTTGCATACTTCTGTGATGGATTGATTGAGATCGTATGTCCATTCAACAGATAGACGGGACTATTCAGAACAAAAAATCATAATATAATGTTTCTGCAGTGACACAATGTCCTGATCTGCTGCCAGGCACCCTTAATATATATGCATGTCATTTGCAACCAGTGTAGATTCAGATCAGCCTGTGCATCCGTAGTCTACAATGATCTCCATTCAGTCAGTGGAACACATGGGGCCCATTTCACTAATTTCATAATTCATATTTCAAAAATATAATACCGGTAGTCTCTGTTTGTTTGTTTGTTAGGGTTTAACGGCGTATCAACAGCTAAGGTAATTTAAGGCCGGGTCAATGGGTTTAGTACTAAATCCCATATATTACCTGTACAAGTACATGTACATGTTCAACTACATGTACAAACGGGGGGAAAATTCCAAAATCAGAATATTTACAATAAAAACACTATATTCAGCCCTGAAATCAGAATAATCCTGATCCGCGGTCAGGTCCTCACCACACAAGAATCACTTGGCCCCCTCCCAAAATCAGTAGGATCAGTAATAATCTTACTACTTTTATAATGGGCAATAACCCAATTCAACTCCCAGGTAACAAAAGAGCCGAATATAAAAACGTAGACGAGGGCCAAACCAGGCAAATCGTGATTCCTATAAGGAGGAACCCATACCATTGATTTACGCCGTCGCATTCACCCGACCAACCACCCACCAACTCCCAGTAAGATTCACCATCAAGATAGGAGAACAACTCTTCCATCGTCCCGCCATAGTTCTGTGACAGAATGGTGAAGGTCATAGTAGTCCCTGATCCCTGGTCTGGGACTACGGAGGTGGCAAATGTTGTAAGGTACCTTTAATCTGTCGAAAGACAGTGTCTAATTCCTGGTACACGAGCACGCTCATGCTCCTGCAGATTCAACTCTCACATACAAGAATGTCAAAGACGTACCTGAGGGCCAAACCAGGTCTCCGGTCGGGATTCCGGTAAGGTTGAATCCCGATCGCTAAATTACCCATCGCATGCTCCCAACCAACGACCACACATGCATATAGGAAAATGGAAGTAAACAAACATCAAAATGGCACAAGAGAATGTAACATAAGCACACATGTGGCTGTGACTGGAAAATGAGGGATGGGATTCGTGACCAGTGTAGCTCCTGACCAAATAGCACTCCTGGGGGCCGTTTCACTAAACTTCGTAAGACTAAAATGTTCGTAAGTGCAAAATTATGATAGTCTGTAAATATCAAATTAACACGGTTTTCTTGTAAACAATTATTGGATTTACATTTATTGAGCATAGGCTGCATATGCAGCATATGCTCAATAAATGAAAATCCATTAATTGAAATTTCCAGACGATCCTAAATTTGCGCTTACGAATATTTTAGTCGTACGGAGTTCAGAGAAACAGGCCCCAGAGGTCCCAGGTTCAAGTCCCGGGCTGGTGCTAATTTTTTCACGGGCCCCTGTAGCCTGGTAGTATTAGTTAGTGATAACAGGTGTTTTATTGATGAAATGGTGAACAGTGAAGATCCTGATCAGACTGTGCAGTTGCACAGGCTGATCTGGATCTACACTGGTTGCAAAACCCCTAAGCCCCATTTCTCCAGTCACAGCCACAAATAAACAATATGGGTGGACAGGGTATTAATCCGACAAATCAGGGGTTATTGATTTTCTGTCCAGTGTACTGTCTGACTGGTGTATATCAAACTGTCCGATAGTAAACTGCATCGTTCGCTGGATTTATAAAGGAGGATTGCTTCACCAAATGGAGAACGGTGTAGACCCTCATCAGTTTGTTTGTTTATTGGTGTTTAACGGCCTATCAACAGCTAAGGTCATGTAAGGCCGGGCAAACGGGTTCGATCCCGTTTTAACCTGCTGCATTGGGGGGAAAATTCCAAAATCAGAACTGAATATTTACATCGAGAAACAATATATTCAGCCCTGAAATTAGAATAACCTGACCTGGTTGCAGGTCCATACCACACCAAAGTCACTTAGCCCCTTCCCCTTCCCCGAATAATCGTAATACTCACATAAGGGGTATAACCAGATTCAACAGTCACATACAAAATGCCAAAGACGTATGTGAGGGCCAAACCAGGTCTCCAGTCGGAATTCCGGTAAGGATGAACCCTGATCGTTAAATTACCCATCGCTTGCACCCACCTTCCACCCACAGACCCTCATCAGACTGCGCAGATTGACATTTCCCTGGTCAAATGGCGAACAGTGTACACCCTGATCAGACAATGTGGATGGACATTTCCCTGGTCGAATGGCAAACAGTGAATACCCTGATCAGACTGCACAGCTGGATATTTCCCTGGACAAATGGTGAACAGTGTAGACCCTGATCATAATGCACGAATGGACATTCCACTGGTCAAATGGCAAACAGTGAAGACCCTGACCAGACTGCACAGCTGAATATTTCCCTGGTCAAATTGTGAGCAGTGTAGACCCTGATCAGACAGTGAAAGTGATGCTGGTCAAAAGCTCAAGTGAGATTGTTATTGTTGTTGTTATGCCGATGTTAACCCTTTCCCTGATAGAGACGACTTTTCACGCCTCTGCAGAAGATGTCTTTTGAAAACATTGTGGGAAAAGGAGAAATTGCTTGTAACAAGCAATTTCTCCTTTTCCCACAATGTTTTCTACTCTATCAGATAATTTAACCATCATTTGACCCAGCATTTGATTCTTTTATTCAGATGTTTTGGATTTGGATGAGTCGAAATATCGCAAAACAGGGAAAGGGTTAAACAAATATTGTTGTATTGTATCTGGGTCTACACCGGTCGTAAAGGCAATAAACTCAAACAGGTCAGCTATTGGCTGAAAGATATAGAAAACCAGAGATCCAGATAAGTTTTGTACCTAAAGAGTATTATACCCCCAGATTTCAAATTCAATGCGTATTTTACTTTTGCAAATGTATTACTGATTTTCTTCCTTATTAAATATGGAACAAATGATAAGAAATAAATAAAAAAATATATATATATTATTTGAGCTGTTTGCTTTTTGCAGCTCGACTAAGTAAATTTCAACTTTATTACAGTATTTTCACTACTCAATTTGAAAATCAATGCGTATTTCCACATTGCTGTGAGTATTTTGTACTCCCACATTTGATAATCAATGTGTATTCTGCTAAAATAAGTGCGGAAAATACGCCAATATTATCTGGAAAACATCATAGAAAATGATAGAAACAAATAAATATAGTAGATACACAACATAATAATTGTCCTTGGGTATAAAATATTCCCTAGTTGCTCAAAGGAATGTAATACAGCAAAAATAAATAAATAAAATAAATAGCTACTTATGAGAGACAGATCTTTGCATGTGGATTTCGTGAGGAATATGTAAACCATGTATAACTAACTACATTTAGGCATATATGTTGCCGTTACTGGAGAAATGTGGCTTATGGGTTTTGTGACCCGCGTAGCTTCTGATCAAATAACACACTCCTAAATCCGGATGGCGATCTATGTTGCTTATTAGAAGCACAACGGTGTTTCATTGATGGAAGGGCAACCAGTGCAGATCCGGATCAGTCTGTGCGGATGCACAGACTGATCTGGATCTACACTGGTTAAAAAATTCATAAGCCCCATTTCTCCAGTCACAGCGACATATAGAACATGCATGTTAAAATGGGTCATTTCAAACTTTATTTTACAAACTGGTTCCTCAGACTGAGTTTATGAAATGTTTCGAGTATAATCTCAAAATTAGTACTCAAATTCAGCATGGCTCAGCCTCGATCAATTAGAGAATGAGAATGGAGAGCATACTCGGGAGATTTTATAAATATAGGCCTTGGTGAGCAAGAATGGATTACCATAATAACCATAAATATATGGACACAATTTGTTTTGGAAAACCCATATTAAACATTTATTGTTTACCCTAGTTTCTCGACCAATGAAAGAACATCATTTCGTCTCAATTAATCGCATATTGCGACACTTTCGCCATTATCTATTAATTTAATCATTAATTGTTCAGCCGCTATATTTAGAACTGATTCTAAGCCCTGTCGTCATCAGTTCACGAGACGCAAAACATAAACCGCATGGTTCCACATGGTTTCTATGGCGGCCATCTTGAATTTTAGTAATTAGGCTACACTTGAGTTATTTTTGATAATGATAATCAATACAACATACATAATAACAAAACTAAAGTCATTGAAATAGTATGCAATATTGAAATAATATGGGCATTTATTGTTCACCGACTACCGTTTGTCTGCCATTTTTCAAAATGGCTGCCAACTTTCTGTGCCCAGTATACTTTGAGGGAGTAATCATTATTTTCCCCGAAATGCATTATGTCATATAGAAATAACGACTGCATATATTTGATGATTAAAAGCATGCAGACTTATTATACTGAATTTATTACATTATCACAGCCATTTTTAATGTAATAAATTCAGCAAAATAAAAAATAATAACTTTATCCTAAAATTGAAAAATTCTCCCTCAAAGTATACTTTGCTAGATAAGTATACTTTGCTTTGCAATGTTGGTGAAATAGGCTACAGGACTATATAAACAAATTCCAAAACAAACTGCCTGAGAATATTCTCCAAATGCTTTATAATCGCCAGCCCACAATGCCCATCAAATGTGCATGTAGGTAAAACCCAGTGACGGAATGTCCAGCTACACAAACGTCAATAACTTTATGTACTCTGTGAATAATCAACATTGAATGCTGACCCAAGTTACACAGGCAAGACCCAGACAGACAATACTGGCCAATATGAATGTAAATAACTCCATTTACGATACGCACTACATGGGTAAAACCAAACCCAGATAGTCATGGGCTTGTCAGCATTTGCTATTAATACGAAAGTCAAAAACCATATTAACTCTATTAATCTAAGCTCTGTCTCATCAGTGTTGACCAATACTAAAGACAAGAACTTCATTAATTGAATGACCACGCAAGCTACATTGGTAAATCCCAGAGTCAGCATAGTTAATATGAAAGTCAAACACTCCATGTACTCTATTAATACTTAACCCTTTCAGAATGGACTGTGATATGCTATGTTCCAACCAATCCAATGGTCACAAAATGATTTTCAGATTCGTCCATTTATGAAAAGGGGGTGTTTTTGTTCTAAGAAATATGAAAATTACTTGCAAAAAGTGCAGATCCAGATGAGACGGCTCGTTACGAGCCGGCTCATCTGGATCTGCACTTTTTGCTTAAACCGATATAGCGGGATTTCGGGTTCAAAGGGTTAATGACACTGAATGACAATCCAAGCTCTAAATGTGCAAAGCCCAAACAGTCATGGTTTTGTCAGCACTTGTATATACTTATATGTCAAGATCTTCGTTTACTCTGCTTCACAATTGACCCAAGCTACACAAGCCATGCCCAAACAGTAACAGTCTTATAATTCCCGACAACTACGAACATCAATAAGATCTTCATACTTTCATTATGAGAACAACAGCCAAAGGGTCAGTGGAAGAAAGTCCCTTAGACACCGAGTTTCCACCAAAGCTGAACAGGCAACGCCCAAACAGTAACAGTCCTATCATTCCTGACAATTACGAACATCAATAAGATCGTTAATTAGTTTCATTATGAGACCAACAGTCAAACGGGTCAGTGGAAGAAGTGGGCAAAGTCCCTTATGGGACTTAGCCCCCTTATTCCAATGACCCCTTCAAATGACACTGAATCACCTCCCAAGTTACATGAGTAGTGCCCAAACAGTTTGTTTGTTTATTGGTGTTTAACGGCCTATCAACAGCTAACCAGAAACCAGACAGCGACATGAGTAGCAATAACTTGACTTATTCCACGAATAACAGACATTGAACCACCCAAGTTACATCGGTAGCCCCCAAACAGTGACGGTCTTGTCAGCACTGGCGGACACGAAGGCGAGATGGTTGGGGTGCCAGCGACACTGTATCACCTTGTCTCTGTGCTCCGCGACTATCACACTGGGCAGGGGACGCATCAGGTCGCCTACAACATGGACAAGCAAAAATAGAGAATAGTAGGTTAGTGCCGTGAATGGGAAAAAATATCTGGCAAGGCTCAGGAAACGGGATGGGCGAGGCTCTGCCGAGCACATCCCGTTTCTGTGCCGCGCCAGATATTTTTTCCCATTCACGGCACTAACCTACTATTCTATTTATCCCGTCAACACCTACAAATGGCAGTAAAATGCAAAAATAGTATTGACTGGATATCAAAAATGTTTCACGGCACCGTGTTTCACGGCACATGCGCACTGTGTTGACGGGATAAATATGAATACAGGTCAAAGGTGAAAACGAATGTTGTCATATAAGAGATGGGACTACAGTTTAAATCTCATCCGACAGACTAGTGGGATGGAAATACCATTTAAGAATTGTTCACGCCTAGGGTGAGAATCGAACTCACAACCACTGGTATTGAAGTCCAATGCCATATACCCTAGTCCACGGCCCATCCCTAGGTCAAAAGTTAACCAAATAACTGGAATAGATTGTGACAAATTCAATTGTCACAAAAAGATTTTCAGATTATTCCATTTATCAGGTGTATTTTTCTCAAAAATACGAAAATTACTTGCAAAACGTGCAGACCCTGATGAGATTGCTCGTCACGGGCTGGCTCATCTGTCTCTACATTGCTTGCAAACACTTCTATAAAGGGTTAACTTCCCCGCAAAGCTAACGCCATATAGAGAAGGGATCTTGGTTTCAAAAAAAAAAGTGAATGTGAATGGGTTTAACTTCCCAGCAACAGCTAACAAGGTGCATGATCACGTGGTTACAACAACAACAACAATTACTGAAACTTCCAGCAGCGCCTCCGACTCAAGGTACATATTCTGTTAAATTGTCCTTACTATGTAACGGATTTTAATGCAATATGGCGCATAAAACGTGTCTTGTTTGGTGGTCTCGGTACTTTGGCCCAAACATCTGTCGTTTTTGCGAAGAATCAATTTCCGTGTTTACTCTCAATACTGACACGGAAATCGATTCTTCGCAAAAATTACATAAGTATGTGCCGATGTCCCGCGACCACCAAATGCAGGTCATGAAGACGCGTTTGCTGCTCCATATTTCATCAAAATCCATTGCATATTCAGGAAACTATCAAATAATATTTACATTGGAGTGGGCACGTTTTCAACACTTTCAGACATTGTTGTTGTTGTGGTAACCACGTGATTATGCACCTTGGCTAAGATGACATAGAGACGGGACCACAGTTTAAAGTCTTATCCAACAGACCAGTGAGATGGAAATACAATGAAAGTATGTTCTTGGTTTCAAGACCCATCTGAAATACCAGTGGGATAGAACACTAAGAGAGTATGTTTTCATGCAGAGAGCGGAGACACCCTTGACAATTCAATCATCCAGTAGACAATATCACCAAAATTGCTAAGTACACTTTGAGGGAGAAATTTTCAATTTAAGGATAAATTTATTCATTTTTATTTAATGAAATAAAACATTTTTTGACCAAATTATTTTACTGCCATTTTGGCTGTGATAATGTAATAAATTCAGTATAACATTTGTGCGTACTTTTAATTATTAAATATATGCAGTCGTTAGTTCTGTATGAAATAATGCATTTCGGGGAAAATAAATGATTACTCCCTCAAAGTATACTTAGCTAGATAAATATGCATAGCAATTTTGGTGACATCGGCTGCTGGTCCTTTTCCCACATGTTAAATTCCAGAATTTATTTTGTAATACAATATCAACATTTTACCATATTTGATGGACAGGCGGACAGCGGTATACTATAATGCACTCTGTTAGAAGGATATCGATGAAATGGCGAACATTGCAGATCCTGATCAGACTGTGCGGATGCCAAGGCTGATCTGGATCTACACTCGTCACAAAACCCATAATAACAATATCATCACCCACAGGTCAGTCAGCACTATATTCTCTTCATACGATCTATAGGTTAGAAGCACGACAAGTGTTTTATTGATGAAATGGCGAACAGTGCAGATCCTGATCAGATTGTGTGGATGCACAGGCTGATCTGGATCTACATTGACCGCAAAACCCACTAGAACAAGTGAGAAGGGGCTCACGGATACCCCTGGCCACCGTCTGGTCCGACCACCAAATAATTTCTAGGTCATATGGCCTTGACCTTGGGCATGAAAGTCGCATGGGTGGGCTGTACAATAAAAATATGGATGATGATAAAGAAGCTAATATATATGAAGTTTCAAGTCAATCCGATTTACTAATAATGGGTACCCAAAAACTATAAAGCAAATCTTTCGGACGGACGGAAATACGAAAACTATATAAACCTTGACATACTTTATATGCCTGGGAAATAGTAAGCACAGCCACAATCTCATCATCGACTTACCGTGCAGGTCCGTGAGCACCATATTCTTGTCGTACGAGCCAGACAGCATGTAGAACGCATTCATGGAGAACCGCGCGGACCTGCAGTCCTCGGTGTGAGGCCGGAAACTCTGGATCGTGCGCGAGCTCCGGATATCGTAGAGCATCACGGCTCCGTCTTCGTGACCCGACGCCAATAGTCGCTCAGACGGGTCGATGGACACTGACGCAAACGGGCTACCTGTGTCATGATAGCAACCATTGAATGGGTTGGTTGGGTTGGTTGGGTTGGTTGGGGTTGGTTGGTTGGGGTTGGGGTTGGGGTTGGTTGGTTGGTTGGTTGGTTGGTTGGTTGGTTGGTTGGTTGGTTGGTTGGTTGGTTGGTTGGTTGGTTGGTTGGTTGGTTGGGGTTTTACATTAGTAAACATAGACATGAATAAGCTATCAGTGTGGTGGAATAGGAAACACTGTATTGCTTGCTTGATTGATTGATTGCTTGTATAAGAAACTATGCTAAATCAGGAAACTCGTGTAATACATATGATATTAAATCATCACTCATGCAAGATCCTCTATTAACAGTAGCCGTCCTGTTATATTTTCACTCAAATTATTTTATTTTCGCATCATCAAGTCATCTCAAAATTCATGCAATTATAATGCCAAAAACAATTCAGAAAATTGCATAGCCCTGGGCATTTATTAGAATAATTACAGTAAATGCCTGGCAAGATGTGTATGCCACCAATGTGTGGTAGGAAGAAAGTTCACCAGTGCCCGTGAATGTAGGCGGGGAACAAAACTCGACAAACCTGTGGGACTTGGTACACATGTGATCGGCGCGGAGGTTCGCAGATCCCAGAACCGGGCCGTCTTATCCTGGCCTCCGCTCACAAACATACACCGGCCCCATGGGTACAGTGAATACACGATACCTGCAATTGCAAACCATAATATGAGACACTCCATGTGATTTTGTGCCTAAGAACACATGTGATATCTCATGAAAAATGTTTACAAAATTTACAACATTTTCCGTAAATGACGTCGGAAGTTGATAACATATTCATGGAATAGGATTCCGCATTTGCTACGAAATTTCATCATTTTTCGATGCCATTTACAGAAAATATCACAGTTCCTGTAAATATATTTCATGAAATATCACACCTGCTTTTAGGTACATGTGCAAAATCACATGGCGCGTCTCCTATGTACCTCTATATCACTTACTACAGACTTTTTAGCTGGTGGGTATTATTTAACTCTTTGCATGCTGGGAAACTTGTGGGCTATAAATAGTTCAAAACTTGCGGACAAAAATTCATATTTTCTTGTATTTCTCCCCGTAAATATCATGAATATGTCTTGGAATTTCATTAGAAATTTCAAGACATATTTACAAAGAGAAATAAAACATATACTCCTATTCATTCGTTTGGCGGATATTTTCACCACTAGCAGGCAAAGAGTTAAATACTGACCTTGTTGAGGGGAATATTATAGGAATGAATGGCCTTTTTGTGGAATTTATCAGGGTATAAACTTGGAAAAGTCGCGGGAATACTGGACGAAGGCCGGAAGGCCTCGTCCAGTATTCCCGCGACTTTTCCAAGTTTATATCCCCGATAAATTCCACAAAAAGGCCATTCATTCCTTATAATTCCAGCATTTGAAATAAATTCATCAAGAAAATGTGTTTATTTTCCGTTTTCTTAAGAATTATTTTAACTGCGTCAAACATGTGAATAAGGCAAGGAGAATGGCTCTATTTATAGGTTCACCCTTTCAACACCACAGGCCTGTACAGTGGTATTGGCAAAACGTGTAGATCCACAAGATCTCATCAGGATCTGCACATTTTGTAAACAATTTTCATATTTTTGAGAACAAAAACACCTCCTTTTCATAAATGGACTAGTCTGAGAATCATTTTGTGACAGTTGGTTGCAAAATTAACATATCAAAATCCATTCCAGTTACTTAGGGGTGACAGGGTTAATGGGATTTATTTCCTTCGATGTTTGAAAATCATATAATGAAACTTGTGTTATGCACTGGTTTCATTATCAGATTTACAAACATGTCAGTTTTTTATATCCTGTATTTCAAAATAAATGTTGAATAAAATCTATGTAATTGGAGATCATAATGATAGACTATATTTACCGAGGGAGACACATGTAGTTGATACTTTTCATTAATGTGGCCTCTATGAAATACCATTGTAGGGTGTTAAACACAGAATTTAACGCTTTGACCCTTTCAAAACCACAGACCTCTATTTGAATGCTTGCAAATAGTGTAAATCCAGATGAGACGGCTCAAAACGAGCCGTCTGATCTGGATCTGCACTATGGGTGGATATTATTTTGTGGATTTTTTATAAAATACACCCTTTTCTGATTAATGGAATACTAGTAGTTACAAGAACCAATTGGACAACCGTCTCCACGACAAATATTACGATTAAGCCTACCCAGAGTAGAAAAGAATCTATCATTATGTGAAATTCACCATAGAAACCTGTCATATCTGTGACTCTTGATATGGCCTTGACTGGTGTGCTCGTCTCACAGTCAATGATGTAGATCCTGCTGTCATACCTGCATTCCAACATGGCCTTGATCGATGTGCCGTCTCACAGTCAGTGATGTAGATCCTGCTGTCATATGTGTGTTCCGACATGGCCTTGATTGGTGTGCTCGTATCACAGTTCAGTGAGGCCTTGATTGGTGCTCGTCTCACAGTCATGATGTAGATCCTGCTGGCATACCTGCGTTCCAACATGGCCTTGATCGATGTGCCGTCTCACAGTCAGTGATGTAGATCCTGCTGTCATACCTGTGTTCCGACATGGCCTTGATTGGTGTGCTCGTCTCACAGTCAGTGATGTAGATCCTGCTGTCATACCTGCGTTCCAACATGGCCTTGATCGATGTGCCGTCTCACAGTCAGTGATGTAGATCCTGCTGTCCATGGATTACCCGGCTGTCATACCTGTGTCATACCTGTGTTCCAACATGACCTTGATTGATGTGCCCTTCTCACAGTCAGTGATGTAGATCCTGCTGTCATACCTGTGTTCCGACATGGCCTTAATTGGTGTGCCAGTCTCACAGTCAGTGATGTAGATCCTGCTATGTCATACCTGTGTGTCCTGACATGGCTTTGATCGATGTGCCCGTCTCACAGTCAGTGATGTAGATCCTGCTATGTCCTACCTTTGGGTCCTGACATGGCCTTGATCGGTGTGTAAATCTCACAGTCAGTGATGTTGATCCTGCTATGTCATACCTGTGTGTCCCGACATGGCCTTGATTGGTGTGCCCGTCTCACAGTCAGTGGTGTAGATCCTACTATGTCATACCTGTGTTTTCAGACATGGCCTTGATTGGTGTGTCTGTCTCACAGTCAGTGATGTAGATCCTGCTATGTCATATCTGTGTGTCCTGACATGGCCTTGATTGGTGTGCCTGTCTCACAGTCAGTGATGTAGATCCTGCTATGTCATACCTGTGTGTTCAGACATGGCCTTGATTGGTGTTCAAATCTCACAGTCAGTGATGTAGATCCTGCTATGTCATACCTATGTGTCCTGACATGGCCTTGATTGGTGTGCCTGTCTCACAGTCAGTGATGTAGATCCTGCTATGTTAGTCATGTGTGTTCAGACATGGCCTTGATTGGTGTGTCCGTCTCACAGTCAGTGATGTAGATCCTGCTATGTCATACCTGTGTGTCCTGACATGGCCTTGATTGGTGTGCCTGTCTCACAGTCAGTGATGTAGATCCTGCTATGTCAGTCATGTGTGTTCAGACATGGCCTTGATTGGTATGTCCGTCTCACAGTCAGTGGTGTAGATCCTGCTATGTCATACCTGTGTGTCCTGACATGGCCTTGATCGTTGTGCCCGTCTCAGTCAGTGATGTAGATCATGCTGTCATACCTGTGTGTCCTGACATGGCCTTGATTGGTGTGCCCGTCTCACAGTCAGTGATGTAGATCCTGCTATGTCATACCTGTGTGTCCTGACATGGCCTTGATTGGTGTGCCCGTCTCACAGTCAGTGATGTAGATCCTGCTATGTCATACCTGTGTGTCCTGAAATGGCCTTGATTGGTGTGCCGTCTCAGTCAGTGATGTAGATCCTGCTATGTCATACCTGTGTTCCGACATGGCCTTGATTGGTGTGCCCGTCTCACAGTCAGTGATGTAGATACTGCTATGTCATACCTGTGTGTCCTGAAATGGCCTTGATTGGTGTGCCCGTCTCACAGTCAGTGATGTAGATCCTGCTATGTCATACCTGTGTTCCGACATGGCCTTGATTGGTGTGCCCGTCTCACAGTCAGTGATGTAGATCCTGCTATGTCATACCTGTGTGTCCTGACATGGCCTTGATTGGTGTGCCCATCTCACAGTCAGTGATATAGATCCTGCTATGTCATACCTGTGTTCCGACATGGCCTTGATTGGTGTGCCCGTCCCATAGTCAGTGATGTAAATCCTGCTATGTCATACTTATGTGTCCTGACATGGCCTGGATTGGTGTGCCCGTCTCACAGTCAGTGATGTAGATCCTGCTATGTCATACCTGTGTGTCCCGACATGGCCTTGATTGGTGTATCCGTCTCACAGTCAGTGATGTAAATCCTGCTATGTCATACTTGTGTGTCCTGACATGGCCTGGATTGGTGTGCCCGTCTCAGAGTCAGTTATGTAGATCCTGCTGTGTCATACCTGTGACTCCTGAAATGGCCTTGATTGGTGTGCCCGTCTCACAGTCAGTGATGTAGATCCTGCTATGTCATACCTGTGTGTCGTGACATGGCCTTGATCGGTGTGCCCGTCTCACAGTCAGTGATGTAGATCCTGCTGTCATACCTGTGTGTCCTGACATGGCCTTGATTGGTGTGCCCGTCTCACAGTCAGTGATGTAGATTCTGCTATCGCCGGCCCCGCCACTGATCAGCATCGATGATCGGTTTGTTGAGTCCTGCATGAAGATCAGGTCGCGTACGGTGCCATCGTGAAACGTCAACTCGTTGTCTGGCCCTGTAATTGAGTTACGAATCTTCGAAACAGCCAATTGCTATGGTAAACGGGGCATAAAACTAAATCATCTGTATGACCGTATTAACCTTTGAGACAGCCAATAGCTATGATAAACAGGGCAAATCTAAATCAACTGTACGACTGTAAGAATCTTTGAGGCAGCCAATTATTTTTATAAACAGGGCATAAAAACTAAATCAACTGTACGATCGTTTGAATCTTCGAGACAGCCAATTGCTATGATAAACGGCGCATAAAAACTAAATCAACTGTATGACAATACGAACCTTAGAGACAGCCAATTGCTATAAACGGCGCATAAAAACTAAATGAACTGTATGACCATACTAACCTTAGAGACAGCCAATAGCTATTATAAACGGGGCATAAAAACTAAATGAACTGTATGACCGTACTAACCTTAGAGACAACCAATTGCTATTATAAACGGGGCATAAAAACTAAATCAACTGTATGACCGTACTAACCTTAGAGACAACCAATTGCTATTATAAACGGGCTAAATCAACTGTATGACCATACGAACCTTCGAGACAGCCAATTGCTATAAACGGTGCATAAAAACTAAATGAACTGTATGACCATACTAACCTTCGAGACAACCAATTGCTATAAACGGCGCATAAAAACTAAATGAACTGTATGACCATACTCACCTTAGAAGGCTTAGAGACAGTCAATTGCTATTATAAATGGGGCATAAAAACTAAATGAACTGTATGACCATACTAACCTTCGAGACAACCAATTGCTATAAACGGTGCATAAAAACTAAATGAACTGTATGACCATACTAACCTTCGAGACAACCAATTGCTATAAACGGCGCATAAAAACTAAATGAACTGTATGACCATACTCACCTTAGAGACAGCCAATTGCTATTATAAATGGGGCATAAAAACTAAATCAACTGTATGACCGTACTAACCTTAGAAGGCTTAGAGACAACCAATTGCTATTATAAACGGGCTAAATCAACTGTATGACCATACTAACCTTAAAACTAAATCAACCACATGTATATGACAATACGAACCTTTGAGAGGGCATAAAAACTAAATCAACTGTATGACGATACAAACTTTCGAGACAGCCAATTGCTATGATAAACGGGGCACAAAAAGTAAATAATCTGTACGACCATATGAACCTTAGAGACAGCCAATTTCTATTATAAAAGGGGTATAAAATCTAAACCATCTGTATAACCGTACGAACCTTCGAGACTGCAGGTGTCCATGTCAAACCGGTTGAGCCTGATCGTCTTGTCATTGGATCCCGTGGCCACGAGGTCTCCCAGCGGACTCCACGCCGAACAGTAGATACTGCCCTTATGGTGCCGGTGTTTCTGGTACACCACCTTGGCCGGGTAGGTACGGTGGCCCTCTCTGCATGGACAATAATACGTGGTGTGACTGGAGGAATGGGGCTTATGGAGTTTGTGTCAGGTAGGTACGGTGGCCCTCCATGCATGGACCATAATACGTGGCGTGACTGGAGGAATGGGGCTTATGGGATTTGTGTCAGGTAGGTACGATGGCCCTCCATGCATGGACCATAATACGTGGCGTGACTGGAGGAATGGGGCTTATGGGATTTGTGCAAGGTAGGTACGGTGGCCCTCCATGCATGGACCATAATACGTGGCGTGACTGGAGGAATGGGGCTTATGGGATTTGTGTAAGGTAGGTACGGTGGCCCTCCATGCATGGACCATAATACGTGGCGTGACTGGAGGAATGGGGCTTATGGGATTTGTGTAAGGTAGGTACGGTGGCCCTCCATGCATGGACCATAATACGTGGTGTGACTGGAGGAATGGGGCTTATGGGATTTGTGTAAGGTAGGTACGGTGGCCCTCCATGCATGGACCATAATACGTGGCATGACTGGAGGAATGGGGCTTATGGGATTTGTGTCAGGTAGGTACGGTGGCCCTCCATGCATGGACCATAATACGTGGTGTGACTGGAGGAATGGGGCTTATGGGATTTGTGTAAGGTAGGTAGGGTCGGTGGCCCTCCATGCATGGACCATATACGTGGCGTGACTGGAGGAATGGGGCTTATGGGATTTGTGTAAGGTAGGTACGGTGGCCCTCCCTGCATGGACCATAATACGTGGCGTGACTGGAGGAATGGGGCTTATGGGATTTGTGTAAGGTAGGTACGGTGGCCCTCCCTGCATGGACCATAATACGTGGCGTGACTGGAGGAATGGGGCTTATGGGATTTGTGTCAGGTAGGTATGGTGGCCCTCCATGCATGGACCATAATACGTGGCGTGACTGGAGGAATGGGGCTTATGGGATTTGTGTCAGGTAGGTACGGTGGCCCTCCCTGCATGGACCATAATACGTGGTGTGACTGGAGGAATGGGGCTTATGGGATTTGTGTCAGGTAGGTATGGTGGCCCTCCATGCATGGACCATAATACGTGGCGTGACTGGAGGAATGGGGCTTATGGGATTTGTGTAAGGTAGGTACGGTGGCCCTTCCAGTATGGATCATGATGAGACATGCCATGTGATTTTGTACATAAGAACATGTACGATTTTTCATGAAATATATTTACAGAAACTGCGACATTTCTGTAAATTTTTATAATATTGAAAGTTGACAAAATTTAATTCCGCATTTGCTATGGAAGTTTTGTCAACATTCGACCTAATTTATGTAAACTACAGTTAATTTTTTTAATATTTTTCATGACATATCGCACAAGTACAAACTCACATGGTGTGTCTCATACATGTATGTGGCTGTGACTGTAGAAATGTGGCATAAATAAAATAAAATAAATAAAATATTATGGGATTTGTGACCAGTGTAGCTCCTGATCAATTATCTCACTCCTGTTGCCTGATAACGGTCTATATTGCTTGTTACATGTAGAAGGACGGGAGCTTCATTGATGGAAAGGAAAGGAATTGGGTTTAACATCCCAGCAACATATACAGTCATATAGGGAAGGGACCACAGTTGAAAGTCTCATCCGACAGATCAGTGGGATGGAAATACTGTGTATTCTGTTCATGCCCTAGGGTAGGTTTTGAACTCACTACCTTCAGTATTGAAGTCCTGCATTCAACCCTTGAGTCTCAACCCATCCCTAATGCCACGACAACAATAGTTTATTTCATGTTTGGGGCTGTGACGAACAGCGCAGATTCTGATCAGACTGTGCGGATGCACAGGCTGATCAGATTCTACACTGGTCGCAAAACCATAAGTCCCATTTCTCCAGTCAGAGCAACATTAAACTAGTCACATAAACATTATTCAATAAAGGAGGGGTCTTTGGCACGTATTATTATAAATGCACCCCCATCCCACCCACCCCCCCCCCCCCACTCCCAGAATAAACAAGGGTGTCCGTGTTTCTAGTACACAATGCTGGCCTGGTATGAACATCTATGTATCAAAAACTGCATGTAGCAGAAATAGAGAATACCAGGCTATTTTTTATAGCAAGATTATCAGGCAAGGCTAGGAAAGCATAGGAATTCCACGGCTTCGAGCCAAACTTGATATCAACAGACACTAGGCTGGTATTATATTTATCTGGGGGCCGTTTCACTAAACTTTGTACGACTAAAATATTTGTTTAAAAAGAAAACAATGTTAATGTGAAATTTACAGACTATCATAGTTTTGCACTTACGAACATTTTAGTCGTACAAAGTTTAGTGAAACGGACCCCAGGTACCATTTTATGCTAGACAATGGTTTTCATTAAGAAGAAGCCGGTTTGTTTAACTTGCGTCATTACACTGATGTCATTGGCAATGTCATGCGACACAAATGCAAATTTAATTTTTGAAAATGGATTAATGAATTTGTCATATGTATTTTCGATATCAAATACAGGCCTCGACAAATCCAGTCGGCCGCTCGTATTGACGAGTGAATGTTCAATCTGAATTAGTGGTACTTTGAAGAGACAGTGCCGCATAAACATTAAAACATATAGGAATATATGAATTGAAATCTGGATGAAATGGAAAATTAAGAATTTGTTGAGGCCTAAATAAACACTAAACGATCTTCCTTTGGTGTACAATGTACAAGAGTATATTTGTGTTAGATGTGCTAATATATATCTCAGTAGGATAAGAAGTAAGTATATTATATTTAAACTGTTTGTTTTTTTTCAGCAAGTGAAATAATCAACTATTTAGACAATGATACATGTAACTAGAAATTTTTAACTTTTTTTAACTCCCACTTTTGAAAATCATTGTGTTTTAAGCTAAAATAAATTTGTAACAAACATGTACATATACATCCAGATACGCATTATCTGGAGGTATTAACAGATGATAAGCTGCCAGGGTACAAACTCTCCATAAACCATATAATTTTCTTGTGTCGCGCCACATGAAACACATTACCTGATCTCATTCATGTCTGGAAACTCGCAGATTCGGAGAGTCTTCGTGTTTGACCCAACAAGGTAAAGTTCGCCGGACGGGTGGAAAGTGACCGTGCGGATAGCCTGCAGATCCTCGAGGGTTGTAATGGGGACGAACCTCGACCTCCCGCCAGTCTGCTTCTACACATGTAGGGGAGATATGGTTCATGGAATCTTGCTGCGACGGGAGAAATCGAGATTATGGTATTTGTGACCAGTGTAGCTCCTGATCAAATATCACACTCATGTAGCATGATAACGGTCTATATTATAAGTTATTGTGATTCTACACAGGCTATATGGTGTAATATTGCCCGTCTGTAGGTATGTTCACCCGAGGCGATATAACGTATTAGTCATACCGCAGATCCGTTATTTGGCCGTATAAACATAGCTCTTCTTTTGATCTTTGCGTTTTTTCAGGAAGAAAAATAATCCGAGATTCGATTTTCTACCGTCAGTCTTAATATAAAGGCGTAAATGAACATTTTGTTTTTTTATTAAACGAAAACAAACTAAATATGGAGTAAGAAATCCATCGAAAACGACTTTATGACAGTTTTTTTATATCGTGTAATTTAATTGATATTCCACTGCTCTATCGATCTGCTCTCCCTTTGGCGCCTCTAGAAGAATGCGACTGGTTCCCAAATATTCGCTGTCATTGCTACGCCGCGCTTCGTGCGTGGAACCCATAGTTTATGACATAGCCGTATTGAGATTTGAACACACTAAACGGGACAGTTTGTGGCATTTTTCGCTCATATTTTGATGAGCGAAGAATATTTATGGAAAAATAAACAATAAAGACTGGTTTTGAGTGTACAATTTGTTACTTTTATTGATCAATTCGGGTTTTTATTGTGTTTAGTGAGGAATACAATTCGCAATCGGTAGACGCTTGCAAAATGTCTCGTCAGTGGACGCGAGGCGCCGGAGGGGAATCGCAATTCCTGTATGTCCGACGGTCTTGGCAGGTCATATAATATATATGACCAGGCAAGCTAGCCAATCAAAAGCCGAGAAACTTATCTGCGGTATGACAATGCTTGTTAGAAGCATGGCAGGTGTTTAATTGATGGAATGGTGAACAGTGCATATCTTGATCAAGTTGCACAGTCTGATCTGGATATACACAGGTCACAAAGTCCTTAAGCCCCATTTTGCCAGTCACAGGTTAAATGGGATGCCCGACTGCTTATACACGCATAGGGAGGTTGGTTCATGCATAATATATTACATTCAGAATGTTTTTCAGCAAGACAACGGTAAATCTCAAATGGAAATGTGAACTTTCCAGCAATATGTTAGCATTAATAAAAGTGCTAATTTGTTACGATACAAGGTCAACCCGTACACCGCTATCTTAATTATTTTGTCATCTGCTGTTTATGTTCTATTTTCCATTTTTATCATCAAAAACATGCTTTGACAGCACTTTAGAATAATTTACAACATGCTTTGACAGCACTTCAGAATCATTTCCATTGGAAATGATTCTGAAGTGCAGTCAAACCATGTTTTTTATTGAGAAATAAGGCAAGATATAAAAGCGACAGCAGACGACAATTGTTGTGTGTAGGGGTCTAAGGGTTAAACCCAATCTGAGCTGGAACTACTGTATTTCACTGGGCATAGCACGCACCGGTGAATAATGCGCATCTATATTTTAGGCAAAACATATGTGGGATAATGCATGTGAAGTTTAACGAAACAAATCTATCTAAAGTATTCAATTATGTTCTGGACATGAAATCCGACAGCAAACAAAAAACAAAGGGACATAAATTATTATTAAATTAGCGATGCAAGATTTATCATTCTTGTGTTGGTACACTTGTGAGTTGTAGTCAATGCAGGTGTGAAGTTTAATGAAAATATTCCAAAACTTATTCAAGCTAAGCTTCAGACACAAAATTAGTCCACAAAAAAGGGAGCTAACTCAGAATTATCAAGACAACACAAGTTATCATTCTTGCACGTGACACACCATTTAGGTTGTGACCTCGGAAATGAATATGGACAGGAAACAAAATCAGAGCGTTAAGAAACAAAGGGAGGTAGTTCTGAAATTAGCATGACAAAAGTTGTCATTCTTACACGTGATACACCAGGGGGCCGTTTCACTAAACTCCTTACGACTAAAATGTTTGTAAGTGAAAAATTATGATCGTCTATAAATTTCACATTAACAATGTTTTCTTGTAAACAATCATTGGATTTACATTTATTGAGCATAGGCTGCATAACAAAACACTTAAAGGTACATGCCCACTGACTAGGCACAAACTGTTCTGTATAGGAATTGAATAAGTGTATATTTGTGTCACTATTCCACCAGTTCAAATAATTACGAGTTCCCTCTATAAAGATATAATCATTTAGTAATATTTATTTTACTGATAGTGACGCGCGGTGGTATCAGGCCAATTTCATATGCAAGTGAGGCATGGTATGTTTTAATTATTTAGCGTCACATGAAAAAATAATGTTTTTGACAGATTATAAAGTATGATCATTGCACATCGAAAAGTAAATACAGAGAATAAATAGTAATGTCCGTTAACATTTTAAGGAAACACGGTTATCGCCCCTGACATCAGTGTGGACATTTACTTCCGATATAAAATGGAAAATAATGTCAATCATTATGTGGGGTAACGTTGAATGAATGTTTATTTTGATATAAAGAACATTTCGTGCCTACTGAGTGAGCATGTACCTATAAACTCTCAAGCAAAAAGATGTGACATTGACCTAAGTTGTTAACTGACCTTTGACCTCTGTTGTTGTTGCTGGGCAACAGGACTTGGTGACTCGAGGTGAGACAGGTGTAAGCTCTTGTCTTCCTTCTTCTGGCTTGGACTGTCTGGAAACGGGAACCAAATATGTATGAGGGCTCATCCAAATGTAACGAGACCGAGTTCATAATTCCAAAAGTAAGTGTCATTACAAAGGTACCTTGTGCGACATTTTGACCCTCAGAATCTACGTTTGATTCATGGAATATGTAGTACGGTGGTTATTTTGTTATATATTAAACATATTCAAACTGTATTTAACACTAAAAATAGTTTACAGTGCTCCAGATAAGGTGCAGTGGTAAGTCTGTTATATGAAATATATTCAAACTGTATTTTGCACTAAAATTAGTTTACAGAGCTCCAGTAGCCTATTTCACCAACATTGCAAAGTACATGTATTCTTATCTAGTATACTTTGAGGGAGAACTTTTCAATATAAGGATAAATTTATTAATTTTCATTATACTGAATTTATTACATTATCACAGCTAGTTTGGCTGTGATAATGTAATAAATTCAGTATAATAATTCTGCATACTTTTAATCCTCAAATATATGCAGTCATTAGTGCTATATGACATAAGGCATTTCAGGAAAAATAAATGATTACTCCCTCAAAGTATACTTTTATGAAATCTGCTACTGATAAGGTGCGTATTTTACGCACTTATTTTAGCAAAATATGCATTGATTATCATAAGTGTGAGTACAAAATACTCACAGCAATGTGAAAATACGCGTTGATTTTCAAATTGAGTAATGAAAACACTGTAAATAAAGTTTAAATTTACTTAGTTGAGCTGCAAATAGAGAATAGTAGGTTAGTGCCGTGAATGGGAAAAAATATCCGGCAAGGCTCAAGAATTTCTTTATTTCTCATCAGAAGTATATGTTGTGACCACTCATTTGAACCGTCTCGCCGAGACGGTTCAAATGAGTGGTCACAACATATACTTTGGTTCAGAAATAAGGAAAATAGATAGAGAATAGTAGGTTAGTGCCGTGAATGAGAAAAAATATCTGGCAAGGCTCAGGAAACGGGATGGGCGAGGCTCTGCCGAGCACATCCCGTTTCCGTGCCGCGCCAGATATTTTTTCCCATTCACGGCACTAACCTACTATTCTATTTATCCCGTCAACACCTACAAATGGCTGTAAAATGCAAAAATAGTATTGACTGGATATCAAAAATGTTTCACGGCACCGTGTTTCACGGCACATACGCACTGTGTTGGCGGGATAAAATGCAAACAGTGTTTGCTTTTTGCAGCTCAAATAAGTGAATTTTACATTTGTTTTATTTTTTTATCATTTGTTACTTTTTTAATAAGGAAGAAAATCTACAATACATGTACATTTGTAAAAGTAGAATGCGCATTGAATTTGAAATCTGGGGGTATAATACTCTTTAAACACAAAACTTATCTGGAGCCTGAGTTCATTCTTATTTTGTCTTATTATCTTGGCTGACTAATATAGTATCTTGAATTTCCATCAAGTCCATTGAAAACACTAGTTATTACTTAGAAAAGTACATGTCTGTACATTTATCGTAAAACCAATTTCTAACAGCTGTGTAATCATATATAGCAGCACCTATATATCTGATACAGTGGAACCTCTCTAAACAGGACACCAAGAAAACACACGTGATCTTGTATTTGATGAGTTTCTTGGTCATTTATCTCAGGTGATAATGCCTCTTCCTGATCACATAGCACACATCTATGGCTCAGAATGATCAAATGCCTGATTGACAGTGAAACCTCTCCAAGCCGGACACCCTCGGGACCTCCCAGGGTGTCCGGTTTAGAGAGGTTTCGCTGTACTGGGGACCGGGTGTCTGGTTTAGAGATGTTTCACTGTACAATGTATTATATAAGATACCAGTATACTGTACATAGGAATGATGTCACATTTATCAATTTGCAGCATACCTCAGCTCCAGATAAGCTGAGTATTTGCAAATAAAATTGCCAAAAAAAAAACAACTGAAATCAGAAGTAGCGAGTATCAAAAAGCAATAAAAAATTTGTGGTACCTTTAACATGCTGCAGAAAACAATAAACAGACCACAAATATATCATATTTTTCTTATTTTCCATGAAAACACATCTTGGTATTTCATTAGTATTGTCTCCATTGTTTTCATTTCGAAGCAAACTATTCAATAATTGCTGTCTGTTGATGTTTAAACAGTAGTGTGATTTTACTTTACCCAATTAAAATATTGAAATAAACAATTGCTTCAGAATCGATAGAGTGACAATACTAATTCCTTATCTGGAGCCCTGGCATACCTAAATTCATTCAGTTCAATTTGTTGAATGACGCAACATAATTCAACTTCATGCGTCTGAAATTATTTTTTCTATCACCGAAATCATCAGCATACGGACAGTGAAAGAAACATAAATCAATGGGTTGTTGAGAAAATGAGTTGAACGTTAGCTTGTTTAATGATATTTAATGGCCTATCAACAGCTAAGGTCATGTAAGGCCGAACAAACGGGTTTGATCCCATTTTAACCTGCAACATTGGGGGGAAAATCCCAAAATCAGAACATAATATTTACATCGAGAAAAAATATATTCAGCCCTGACATTAGAATAACCTGACCTGATGCCAGGTCCATACCACACCAAAGTCACTTGGCCCATTCCCCTAAAATAGGATTACGAATAATCGTAATACTCACATAAGGAGTATAACCAGATTCAACTGTCACATACAAAATGCCAAAGACGTATGTGAGGGCCAAACCAGGTCTCCAGTCGGAATTCCGGTAAGGATGAACCCCGATCATTAAATTACCCATCGCATACTCCCACCTGCCACCCACCACAGTATACTGTACATAGGAAAGATGTTGCATTTATCAATCTGCAGCATACATGTACCTATAGTCCGTTTCACGAAAGCTGCCCAAATTTTACGGCTATATAAACAATGCAAAAACAATATTTTTTTCGATAATATTAAATTAAAGCAAAATTTAACAATGAGCCTTCTTTTTATTTCGTGAAATTTGGTCAAATATTGATTTTTTTACGAAAAAATTTATTTGTCTATGGGAATTTAACATGGGGAAAAAAGAGGTAAGGCAGTGTGGGAGGAGTCAAAAAACGAAAAAAATTGGAAATTGACTCCAAAACCTGACTAGATAGCTTGGATATGATCTAACTAAGAAAACAAAAGGTAAATTTTAAAAATCGGTTCAGTATTTCTAAAATTCAAAAAAAATTCCCCATGTTAAATCCCCATAGACATCTTCACTCCGTGAAGATGTCTATGGGGATTTAACATGGGGAAATTTTGTTTTCGCAATAAAATCAATATTTGACCAAATTTCACAAAATAAAAAGAAGGCTCATTCTTAATTTTTCCTTTAATTTACTATTATCAAAATAAATCTTGTTTTTGAATTGTTTATATAGCCTTAACATTTGGGCAGCTTTCGTGAAACAGACAGTAAATTCATTCAGTTCAAGTTGTTGAATGAAGCAACATAATACATCTTCATGTGGAAATAACTATGAAATTGTTATATCTAACAAGGGCACCGCAAAATTATGCAAACTCACGTCTGAAATTATTTTTTTCTATCACCGAAATCATCAGTGAAAGAAAACATAGAACAATGGGTTGTTGAGAAAATGAGTTGAATGTAAACAGATGAGCTGAAAATGAATACCGGTAACGAAAGGATGAAAATGTATAAGGAATACAGCCTAATGCATGTACTGTACGAGATAGAAACAAGCTAAATAGAGGAAACTTCTTGTGACAAGGCGCATATACCAGCAGCCTATTTCATCAACATTGCAAAGTATACTTTAGTAGCAAAGTATACTTTGAGGGAGAAATTTTCAATTTTTTGAAAAATTTATAAATTTTTATTATACTGAATTTATTACATTATCACAGCCATTTAATGGCTGTGATAATGTAATAAATTCAGTATAATAATTCTGCATACTTTAATCATGAAATATATGCATTTGTTAGTTCTATATGAAATAATGCATTTGTGGAAAAATAAATGATGGCCACGTGTTGATCCTGGCAAGGTGATCGATATTTGTGGCTGTAACTGGAGAAATGGGGCTCATAGTTTTTGCAACCAGTGTAGATCCTGATCAGCCTGCGCTTCAGCACAGTCTGATCGGGATCATGTACTGTTCATCATTCCATCAATGAAACACTTGTCATGCTTCTAACAAGCAATATAGATCATTATCAGGCTAAAGAAGTGTGCTATTTGCCCAGGAGCTACGCTGGTCACAAATCTGATAAGGTCAGTCAAAGCTGACCTTGACATTGTCATGGGGTGGACCATAACATGAAAATATCAATAATGATGAACACGGGTATGAAGTTTCAAGTCGATCTGACATTGTTTCATAGAATCATCATGGGTGTTTCATTGATGGAATGATAAACAGTACAGATCCTGATCAGACCGTGCAGATGGCATGACAGGTGTTTCATTGATGGAATGACAAAACGGTGCAGATCCTAATCAGATTGTGCGGATGCACAGGCTGGTCTGGATCCACATTGGTTGCAAAACCTGTAAGCCCCTTTTCTCCAGTCACAGCCTCATTTGAGACAAGATCGTTATCAAGTTACAGGAGTGCTATTTGATCATGAGTTACACTGGTCACAAAAACCCATAAACCCCATTAGTCCAATCACATATGTGTTCATCCTCTTGATCCCTAGCATAATGATTGACAGAAGCATGTGTGCCAATCATTATGCTAGGGATAAACCCTGATCAGATAGATGTACTTTCTGATCTGGGTCTACACTGGTGTGAAGAGCTCAGACCTGTGTTTCCCACAACCTAAAAAGTGAACAGTGTAGGCTTTCAGATCAGACTGATACACAGAGCTCCAGATAAGGTGTGTATTTGATTATTTTACACACTTATTTTAGTAGCTGAAAATGCATTGATTATCAACAGTGGGAGTACAAAATACTCATATCATAGCAATGGCAAGCATGTTGCATTGTATCACTACACCACAGTCAACAGTATAAATTTGTGTATTACGGTAACATTTCCATTTTGCGCACTAAAATATAGCAATAATCTACAGGGCGTTGATGTGCATACTTCACTACATTGTTATTGAGAGAACATTCTACAATATGAAACAAAAATATTATCATAAACTCACCTAATAAAGTGTGCATTAGCAAAATTCTTAAATCACGCTCCACGAAGCAGACAGTAAACAAAGAACGCTTCAAACGCAAAATTATGATAGTCTGTATATTTAACATTAACACTGTTTTCTTGTAAACAACTATTGGATTTACATTTATTGAGCATAGGCTGCATATGCAGCCTATGCTCAATAAATGTAAGTCCATCAATTGAAATATCCAGACGATCCTAAATTTGCACTTACGAACATTTTAGTCGTACAAAGTTTAGTGAAACGGGCCCAGCAAACAACAACAAAAACAACAACACACATGCAAAGCAACAACAAGCATACTAAGACAGAGAGAATTAAGTGACACTATACAGGTGCGGATCCAGGCACACGCCCCCTCTAAAATTGGTCGAGTTTAGATTTATACAAATTTGTTATGTGGAAAGATCTGATTATTTCCGTTTTTCTCACCCAAAGTGTATGTTTTTACCACTCAATTGAACCGTCTCGTCGAGACGGTTCAACTGAGTGGTAACAACATATACTTTTGATGAGAAATAAGAAAACATGAAGAAAATAATCTGAATTTCATTAAAAGTTAAAATCAAACTCCACGCCACCTCTACACATAAATCCTGGATCCACCCCTGCTACAGCAGGCAACATGTACAGGGAGTAGTCTGCAAAGAAAGACCTAACACTACACAACCCACCACGTGGCATAACAATGATACAAAACACATTAATTACTAGATTGGCGCTACTGATCCATGTAGTCACAGTAGCCCCATTTGGCTACTAAAATATACATTTGGTGAAGATTTCAGAAATGGATATTTTTTGGCTACTAAGATTTTTAGAAATTATTTGAAACAAGAGTGCCGTAAGTCACAAAATACGCCCGTCGAATATGGGCCAGACAGCGAAGATGCAGAAATGTGAAGCGGTCACCAAGGCGAGAAACCATAATGTGAATATGAAAATCAATAGCATTATTTTTCTCTTGTTGTGATAAACAGGTATACTAATTTAGGTAGAGATGTGTAAAGTAGAAAGTACGGTATCTAGTATTGCATACAAAAATGTAGAAAAAATGGCTAAGTTAAAAAAAATTGTTAAAAAATATTTGTTCAGCATAAAAACACCAAGGTGCACATCATCAATATGTGCAGAAGATGTGTATAAAGTTTCAGATCGATTGACAAAAAAGTTTTAGAGGAGTAGTACTCTGTACCCTATATAGAATTGCATACAAAAATGTATAAACAATGGCTAAATTACAAAGGTCATATTTGTTAAAAAAATAAAAATCACATTAAAACACCATGGTGCGTATCTTCAATATGTGTAGAAGACGTGTGTGTAGTTTCAGATCGATCGACTGAAAGATCGACTGAAAGGTTTCAGAGGAGTAGTGTACACATTCTCTGCACCCTATATAGAATTGCATACAAAATTGCAGAAAAAATGGCTGTTAAAAAGACAATATTTTTGTTAAAAAATATTTTTCCAGCACAAAAGCACCAAGGTGCACATGCTCAATATATGTAGAAGATGTGTGTGTACTTCCAGATCGATTGAAAGGTTTTAGAAGAGTTCTGTAGACAAACTCTGCAGATTTTCTGCCCGCTGCCCTGTACCGTTTTTTTTTAAAACGATCGTATAAAAATGAGGCCTATCAGCACACGAATGCCCCCCCCCACCCCCCGCATGGCAGATTTTCGAAACTCCGGTGAACTTCTTAATGTGCCGGACGGACACACAAACGGATACAGTTCAAACGATATATGCCTCTGATGACAATTTTTGTTTTGCGCATTCAAAGGGTTAGGATTTGTGTCAACCATGCTGTTAGTAGCGAGCCCGGTAGTTGATGGTCAATAACGATGGCTGTACAGATGGAGACATGCCGTACATTGGGCCCATACACTATTCCACCAGTTCTAAAAATTAAGAGTGCCCACTATACACCATTACCCCATGCATTGATTGGCAGTATTATACATTTTATATCAGACGTAAATTCCCACACTGATATCAGGGGCGATAACCGTGTTTCCTTAAACTGTTAACGGACATTACTATTTATTCTCTGTATTTATTTTTTGATGTGCAATGATCATACTTTATAATCTGTAGAAAATATTAATTTTTCAGGTGACAATTAGTAAAATACCGGTAATTAAAAAATATCATGCCTCATTTGCATACGAAAATAGCTTGATACCACCGCGAGTCACTATCAGTAAAATAAATATTACTAAATGATTATATCTGTATAGCGGGCATTTGTAATTTTTAGAAGTGGTAGAATAGTGACACAATTATACACTTATTTAATTCATATAAGAATTGTTTGTGCCTACTGAGTGGGCATGTACATGTACCTTTCACCCTTACAATACTGAATTAGGTTTTGTTGCTATCTGCTGTATCAACCATGCTGTTAGTAGGGAGTCCAGTAGTTGATTGTTGATGGCTGTACGGATGGGGACATGCCGTGCCTCGGGCATGCTCATACCTCCCCCATCTGCTATATCCTGTGTGGACTTTGATCGGCGACACTGACCAACTTCCTGCACATCCTGTCCGTCTGATCTACATTTCTGTCTGCCTTTGTCCGGAGTACCTGGTGACTGAATGCTGGATGCTCCCTTCGACTTGCTCCCAGCTCGAGCTGAGCTTGTCCTGGGCAATGTTTGGGAACCAGACACCTTTTTCCTGGCTGGAGGCTGGGTACCAGTGTGAGACGTTTTAGACTGGTTCCAGGCAGGATGTTTCCCGGTCTGAACTTTCTTTGGTGGATTCTTGTTGTAACCTTGTTTCTGATTGGCTGGTCCTGAGTTTAGATGTTATTTGTAAAACTTGCAGTACAAACAAATAAACGTTCATACCACCAGTATTAAAATATGATGACAATGAACATCAACTTATTTACTATTAAATAATTCCAGCACAAAAATATTTACACAATTCCCTAACATTTGATTGGTCCATAGCAAGTCTCTGTCCAAAATTTATATCCCAGTAAACTCCCACGCCGAACTACTTTCCGTAACCGTCAGGCGCAGTTAAAATAATTATTAAGAAAACGGAAAATAAACACATTTTCTTGATGAATTTATTTCAAATGCTGGAATTATAAGGAATAAATGGCTTTTTTGTGGAATTTTATAAACTTGGAAAAGTCGCGGGAATACTGGACGAGGCCTTCCGGCCTTCGTCCAGTATTCCCGCGACTTTTCCAAGTTTATACGCCGATAAATTCCACAAAAAGGCCATTCATTCCTATATTGGAGCAAGTGAGCAGCGGCTCCCGTATACACTCGGCCTCCGCCTGGTCCGATTAATGAATATTTTCTAAGTCATTTGGCCTTGACCTTGGGCACAGGAGTCTCAACCCAATCCGACTCATGGTTACAGAAATACATGTAGTGGGTAACCGAAAACGTTAACGCAAACTTCTTAAAAGTCATTTGGCCTTAACCTTAGGCACAGGGGCTGGATGAGTGGGCCACAGAATGAAAATATGAATGACGACTAATAGGTATATAAAGTCAATCAGGACATACGGTTGCAGAGATAAAGGTACCTCAAAACCAAGCAAATCTTACGGATGGACGGAAACAATATATACCCCTCAAAATACTTTGTATACCGGGGGCATACTTAGTTAAAGATGTGGATACAAAATGGATCCAGCCACTTCATCTGTTTGAATACGTTACATGTTTTGAGAAGAGAGAAAAAAACAGGTATAGCATTCAGACTAGCAAAGTAGCAACACAAGTCCTTATATAAAATATCTATGACTCTAGCAGTCTAATAATATGAACACTAAATCGGAAAATGATGAGCTTCCTTCCATTGTGATTGTTAGCATGTTAGTATGCAACCAAATATGACTATGACTCGAGAAACAGGGCTTATGGTCTTTGTGACCAGAGTAGACCCAGAACAGCCTGTTCTGGGTCTGCACTGTTCGCAAATTCAGTTCAAGCAATTTCTAAAACTCATTATAATTCCAGCACACAAATATTTACACAACATTTTATTGGCCCGTAGCAAGTCTCTGTCCAACATTTATATCCCAGTAAACTCCCACGCCGAACTACTTTCCGTAACACGTGAGGCGCAGTTAAAATAATTCTTAAGGAAACGGAAAATAAACACATTTTCTTGATGAATTTATTTGAAATGCTGGAATTATAAGGAATGAATGGCCTTTTTGTGGAATTTATCGGGGATATAAACTTGAAAAAGTCGCGGGAATACTGAACGAGGCCTTCCGGCCTTCGTCCAGTATTCCCGCGACTTTTCCAAGTTTATACCCCGATAAATTCCACAAAAAGGCCATTAATTCATATAATAAATCCACATCAATGTTCTGGGAGATTAGGAGCTAGACCGGCCACAAACCTACAAACACCATTCAGTCACAGGTTGAAGTAACGGACCGAGGTCTATAAATACATTAAATATGCCTAAAAGCATCAATAAATGAAAAAAAATTGCTAAAAAATGTGTTTGTACTCCCTCCATATATTATAATGGAGTATATGGAGGGAGTAAAAAACAAGAGGGCCATGATGGCCCTAATTCGCTCACCTGACTCCATGAACACCAGAGGAGAATGTGACATTGAGTTCATGTGTTTTAAAAAAATTGTGCTATTTTTAGATGGCGGTCATCTTGGATTAAGCGATGACCTCCATTTTAACAAATCTGAAAAGACTTCACCCATGGACCATAACTTTTAAGTTTGGCTACCATGGGCCAAGCGGTTCATGTGAAGAAGAATTTTGAAATCTCTAATAAAAGAACGACCTTTTGACATTTCGGCGGCCATCTTGGATGACATAACAATCCGATTTCGACAAAAAATGTACCAGAGTGATCGCCTCATTGATACCTTCGATTTGATATATAACATGACCATATTCGGTCAAAAATTAAATTTGACCCAACGGGCCACGCCCATTTTTTACCTCGGGGTCATCATTTTAACAACTTTGAAAGAGCATTGTACATCGATCATTCCTACCAAGTTTCGTCGAAACCCGGCTAGCGGTTCATGAGAAGAAGATTTTTTAAGAATTTATGCTATTTTTAGATGGCGGCCATCTTGGATTAGCGATGACCTCCATTTTAACAAATCTGAAAAGGCTTCACCCATGGACCATAACTTTTAAGTTTGGCTACCATGGGCCAAGCGGTTCATGTGAAGAAGAATTTTGAAATCTCTAATAAAAGAACGACCTTTTGACATTTCGGCGGCCATCTTGGATGACAAAACAATCCGATTTCGACAAAAAACGTACCAGAGTGATCGCCTCATTGATACCTTCGATTTGATATATAACATGACCATATTCGGTCAAAAATTAAATTTGACCCCAATTTGACCCCACGGGCCACGCCCATTTTTGACCCCAGGGTCACCATTTTAACAACTTTGAAAGAGCAATGTACATCGATCATTCCTACCAAGTTTCGTCGAAATCCGGCTAGCGGTTCATGAGAAGAAGATTTTTTAAGAATTTATGCTATTTCAGACGGCGGCCATCTTGGATTAGCGATGACCTCCATTTTAACAAATCTGAAAAGGCTTCACCCATGGACCAAAACTTTTAAGTTTGGCTACCATGGGCCAAGCGGTTCATGTGAAGAAGAATTTTGAAATCTCTAATAAAAGAACAACCTTTTGACCTTTCGGCGGCCATCTTGGATGACATAACAATCCGATTTCGACAAAAAATGCACCAGAGTGATCGCCTCATTGATACCTTCAATTTGATATATGACATGACCATATTCAGTCAAAAATAAAATTGACCCCACGAGGCCACGCCCATTTTTGACCCAGGGTCATTATTTTAACAACTTTGAAAGAGCAATGTACATCGATCATTCCTACCAAGTTTTGTCGAAATCCAGTAGGCGGTTCTTGAGAAGAAGATTTTTTAAGAATTTGTGCTATTTTTAGACGGCGGCCATCTTGGATTACGTAATGACGTCATTTTAACAATTTTGTAATCCCCCTACCTAAGGACCATGACCATGAAGTTTGGTGACTATAGACCCAATGGTTACCGAGGAGAAGACATTTGAAAATGTTCACGGACGACGGACACATTGCGGTAACAATAGCTCACATGAGCTTCGCTCAGGTGAGCTAAAAATTGTTTAGCTTATTTTTTTTTTCATTTATTGATGCTTTTAGGCATATTTAATGTATTTATAGACCTCGGTCCGTTACTTCAACCTGTGCATTCAGTCACAGCCACAAACCACCTTCACCAATGATAGCAGGACTACAGATAAGCAGGATATTTATCTATACAGGAGCAAAACATTTATGGGTTTTTTTGCAATCAACTTGTATAATACAGAAATACTACTATTTGAGTGTAGTACCAAACAAAATGTCTCAACAACATAAATATGATGACCCTTTCAAGTCTTGAAATCAACTTTTAACTGGGAATTTGCAGCACTATGGTCGATTTTGTTAATTTTGTTATCACATGGTTAAAATTTAGTCAATTTTACATTTGAGCCTGGTAAAAACCATGTGATACTGTAAGAATGTACATACAAGATGGCTGCGGCCCACATGTCGTGCCCGCAGTCTTTGATAGTCTACCAAAATAATTTGACAAAAAAAAAACTTTAGCGAAAAACGTTAACCCGGACGCACGTATGTGCGTACGTACACCAATGTGCCAACTATATTGTACACCAATGTGCCAACTATATTGTACACCAATGTGCCAACTATATTGTACACCAATGTGCCAACTATATTGTACACCAATGTGCCAACTATATTGTACACCAATGTGCCAACTATATTGTACACCAATGTGCCAACTATATTGCGCTGTCCGCAAGCGGGCGCGACAAAAATGACTAGCAGCTAAAATTATTGTAAACATACTGATTATCTAGTGCACGCAGAGTGATGAGTGTTATTAACCCAAACAATCCTGAATTAATTTTTGTTGTCTGCTGCTTATTTTTATTTTACAGTTTCACTGATGAAAACCTGTTCAATTGGAGATGACTCACATGTGCTGCCAAAACAAGTTTTTGCTGAAGGATAAAACAAAACAACAAAACAAAAAACAGCAGACAACAATTCTCAATTCCAGCCATTTAAGTCTTTCACACTAAAGAAACTGGAAAACGATTTTGTTACGTTAATTAAACCAATTCAACCATCACAAAATAATTTTCAAAGGGAGTGTTTTTGTTCTTAAAAATATGAAAATTACTTGCAAAAAGTGCAGATGCTGATAAGACGGGACTCGTCATGACCCGGCTCATCTGGATCTACACTGTTTGCCCATACCACTATACAGGCTTGTGGTGTTGAAAGGGTTAAGGGTTAAACTTCTCACCAATCAAAACTACGATACCTTGGGAGGATGGCATTTGCTCGTGGCTCGGGGAAACTGAGACGGCACTTGGCGACACACTACTGCAATTCTTTGGTCGCACATGCCGCGGTTTCGCAGTAGGCGGAGCTTTATTGGCTGTGCGAGATTTTGTCGCCACTCCAACTTGATGATTATCCAAGCCGTGCTTGGATTTTGATTGGTCTGTCCGGGGACCGTCGGACAGATTCAGTTTCGGCACTGGGTGGTTGTTGTTATCGATGTCTGACCCAGAAAGAGGACGGGCGCTCATGTCCTCATTGGAGCTTTGAAGGTCAACTGTATTGCCATTTGACTCTGGTTTCACTGGCGTGAAGTCTGGGTAGTCCTCCGGAGCCACCCTGCCCATTTGACTGATGGGTTGGTAGGAGGAGCTTGGAAGCTCTATGGTGTTGGCTTCCAGGTCACCGTTGTCATGTACTCTGTCATCACTGTCAAATGGCGACGTAGCCTGCCGTACCTTATGCTCACCCAATATGGGTGTACTTGAGGCAAGTTCTAGAAAATTAAACAATGAGCAGCAAACCTCACATTATTCTCACCCAATATGGGTGTACTAGAGGCCAGTTCTACAAAATTAAATAACGAGTAGCAAACCTCACATTATGCTCACCAAATATGGGTGTACAGTACTGTACTTGAGACCAGTTCTAGAAAATTAAATAATGAGTAGCAAACCTCACAGTATGCTCACACAATATGGGTGTACTTGAAGTCAGTTCTACAAAATTAAATAATGAGTAGCAAACCTCACATTATACTCACCCAATATGGGCGGACTTGAGCCAAGCTGTGGAAAGTTCACCCTTAGACCGATACTCACAACAATTGTCGTCTGCTGTTGCTTTTATATCTTGCCTTATTTCTCAATAAAAACATGGTTTGACAGCACTTCAGAATCATTTCCAATGGAAATGATTCTGAAGCTGTCAAAGCATGTTGTAAATTATTATAAAGTGCTGTCAAAACATGTTTTTGAAGATGACAAGAATTCCGCGGAATCAAATGTCTCGCCTTGTCCCGCCGCCTTGACCTCGAGCTTGGGCCAGAAAGCAATTTTCACTGGCCCGAACATATTATACAATTATTGACTAGTGAGCCATAGAATATCAGATTATATTCTATGGCTCACTAGTCAATAATTGTTTTAGTATATGCTAATAGTCGGTATATAGCACTTACAACCTTATGCTACTAGACAAAAATGGAAAAAGAATTTGAAAAAAAAGAAAAGAAACGCGGCCACTTTTTGTAGACTAGATGGCCGTGGCCTGCATGTCGCGCCTTGGGGCGAGGCATGGACACTAAAAAAAGAGATATAGTAGATGGAAAAACTTTAACCAGACACACGGACGGACGGACGTTCCAAAATTTTGGGTTTATGGGGTATTTCCATTGTTTGAAGAACAAAGAAAAAGCCCCTAAACAACAATAGAGTTTATGAGCTTACGGAATATTACAAAGGAATCTTTTGTTCCTAACCACGCCCCTAAGCTCTCAAACCCCCGGACGTTGGCCCGGACAGACGAACGGACGGACGTATGCCAAAATGCCGACTATATCGCGCTTTCCGCAAGCGGGCGCGACAATGATGATAAACACCCATGTGAAGTATCAAGGTAATGGGTGAAGCAGTTGCAGAGACATAGTACACAAAAAAATCAAAAGTAATTTGACCTTGACATTGGGCACAGGGGCCACACGGTTGGGGGGTAGAATGAAAATATGGATGATGATAAACACCCATGTAAAGTTTCAAGGTAATGGGCGAAGCAGTTGCAGAGATATACCGTATTTAGCTGTGTATTACGCGCATTTTTTCAGCCCCATTTTTAATCCAGAAGTCACCCTGCGCGTTATAAGTAGGAACATAAATTTCAAACATTTTTTCCAACTGATTTCTGCCAGTTTTACGCAAACAAAACAAGCCCGGAAACGGAAATATCAATTTTTGACAGGTGTCCGCTATGACGTTGAAATACGCATAGTGTGAAACAAGAGAAAAGGAATCAATCGATATGAATGGGTGCGGTAAGTATAGATTGATGGTAAATTGGTATATTTTGGATTTAATATAGCCAGGCTCGTAACATAAGAGGCTACGTGTATTAGAGGAAATTTACGTGTTTTCTGTATTTACGCTGGTGTACCGATCTCATATCGGTCAAATGTTGCCTGTCGGGTATTGTTTGGTTGTACATTTTCAAAGTGACGTCACACGTCTGCCATTCTGTGAATAATTAATGAGGACAGATCATCTCAATCCCATAAGCGCTTAATGTAAGATTTTAGATGCTAAATCAAGCGTCGCGCACATTCAGATCGCATTCGGTAACACTCGGTAATGGTCGTTTTTCGTTGCTAGGTGCCGACTGACTGTGTTACTATTTTTGTAAAGTATTGACAAGTATTCACGCATCAATACCTTATGACATGTGCGACCAGCATAGCCCCTGATTCATCTGCGCATACACTGATATGGGGCTATGCTGGAATGTCGTGTATTCAGGTAGTACCTATGTATATTGTTAAACCTAATCAATAACTTTTTTTTTTCTTTTTTTTTTGCGCGCTATAGACGCGAACTTTTTTTTTCACTGATTTTTCCCCCAAAATATAGATGCGCGTTGTACACCAGTGCGCGCAATACACAGCTAAATACGGTAGTATAACGAAAAACTTTAGCCAAAAAACTTTAACCAGATGTACGTTAAAAAGTTAACGTTGAAAATGGCTAAGTCAATTACGTAGAAATAATAGGTGAAGGTAAAAAAAATGGTCACATGTTGGATAGTTGTATGTGGTGGGCACCCCTTGGTTATGAAGCTGTGAAAGTTTGGTGGTCCTAGGTGGTACAGTACCAAAGAAATGGACTTAAACACAAAAACTAACATTGTAAACGCGAAAAGTTAACATTGACTGCGCGGAAAAAATGGGTCAAGTTCAAAAAGGTAACATGTTGGATAGTGATATGTGGTGGGCACCCCTTGGTTATGAAGCTGAGAAAGTTTTTTTGTTGGTCCTATGTGTTACAGTAACAAAGAAATGGACTGAAACACGAAAACTTAACATTGATTGTGGACGCCGCCCGCCCGCCTGGCTTTCGCCAATCCAATAGCGTGGATTTTTTCCCCAAAACAACCTGGCTAAAAATGGAAAAAAAGTTTAAAATGATTTTTTTCCCAAAAAAACCTGGCTAAAAATGGAAAAAAAGTTTAAAAAAAAAAAAGTTTAAAAATTAACAAAAAAATAATGCTCGCTACTGGAGCCCAGAATTTTTATAATAGTCCTATATTTATCTACATATCATATCTGCACAGGTCCACATATTGCCACAATATTGTCAACACAGTTTACGGAAATGTAATACCCAGGTATAATAATTTACCTGTATAAATTACCTGTAATAATTTAGCTGGACATTTAGTGGTCAAGCTGGAAATTTGCACATGCTTGCACATGCACATGTGTTCAACTGGAGAAGGCTATTGTTCTCTCTACAGGTAAGGTGTACAGAGCGCACGAGAAAACGGGTCTTCATGCATTAATGTTCAGTTTGTAGCATAGAAAGAAATAGAGTTTGACCTTGACCCTGGAGCCCGGAATTTTTTTTAATAGTCCTATATTCATCTACATATCATAGTAAAGGTATGTATAAAGGTTGATGACTGTAGCTGATAAGGTGTTGAAGTAATGACCGTAACACGAAAACTTAACATTGAATGATGACGACGACGACGACGCCGCCGACGCCGACTCCGGAAAAGCAAAACCTATGTCTCGCTTTCCGCTTCGCGGGCGAGACAAAAATGGAAAATATAAAATAAACAGCAGACGACAAAAAAATTAAGATAGCTGTGTAAGGGTTAAATAACAGTTAACAAACGATGAATCAACCATATGATCTTGGAAAACTAATTTTATTATGAATGTTCTAACACTATACTAAATTACAGTTACGGTGTTAAAAGCTGAAAACATATTTGCATGCGCTCAATGAACCAATATGTAAATACATGTAAATGATATAGTAAGCCTTGTTTCTTATGAAATCAGTTAACTAGTAGAACACATAAGATATTAAAACATAACACATGTGTCCGAGTCTCTCAACTGTGGTATAGGTTGGATGAGTCATTGCCACATACTCAGACTGAAATGGCTAACGATGCAGCAATCATTGCGAGATGCGAGTGTACCGGTACATGTATGTGAATGTGAAATATCCAACAAGGGCATCATCAACACTATAGTCTGTTTCACGAAACCTGCCCAAATTTTACGGCTATATAAACAATGCAAAGACAATATTTTTTTCGATAATATTAAATTAAAGCAAAATTAAAGCAAAATTTATGAATGAGCCTTCTTTTTATTTCGTGAAATTTGGTCAAATATTGGTTTTATTACGAAAAATTGATTTCTCTAAGGGAATTTAACATGGGGGGAAAAGAGGTAGAGGACTTGTGGGAGGAGTCAAAAAACATTTTTTTTTTTTTTAAATTGACTCCGAAACCTAGCTAGATAGCTTGGAAATGATCTAACTAAGAAAACAAAAGTTAAATTTTAAAAATCGGTCCAGTATTTCTGAAATTCTAAAAAATTTCCCCATGTTAAATCCCCATAGACATCTTCACTCCGTGAAGATGTCTATGGGGATTTAACATGGGGAAATTTTGTTTTCGCAATAAAATCAATATTTGACCAAATTTCACGAAATAAAAAGAAGGCTCATTCTTAAATTTTCCTTTAATTTAATATTATCAAAAATAAAATATGGTTTTTGAATTGTTTATATGACCGTAAAATTTGGGCAGCTTTCGTGAAACAGACACGAGCTAATCCGCTCACTGGCAGCCTTGATAAAAAAAACACTTTTTACATTTTTGCCTTACAAACAAGGTGAACATATTTCCTCAGTGACCTAGGGCGGTCGACGTGGGTCATATGCAAACAAAGCATCATCCCTGATTTCACCAACATTGCAAAGTATACTTTTCTAGCAAAATATACTTTGAGGGAGAAATTTTCAATTTTGGGATAAATTTATTAATTTTTATTATACTGAATTTATTACATTATCACAGCCATTTTGGCTGTGATAATGTAATAAATTCTGTATAATTCTGCATACTTTTAATCATCAAATATAGGCAGTCGTTAGTTCTATATGACATAATGCATTTCGGGAAAAATAAATGATTACTCCCTCAAAGTATACTTTGCTAGATAAGTATACTTTGCAATTTTGATGAAATCGGCTACTGGACACACATGTGGCCACATATTATCGAAATCTGTGAAAAATGGAAAGCGTTACTAATGTACGCACGAGTACGCACTTACATGTACGTGTGTTGGTGTTTAACGGCCTATCAATGAAAGGTGTTACTAACGTATGCACTATATTCCCTCTTGCCTATTGGCGAGGGGATAAATAAAAAAAATAAAAATTTGCCGTAATAATTTCTTCAAATAGTATATACATGTATACATGTACATATATAAAGACATAAGATTAATCTGGCATTATTTTTAGGGGAGGACGGCAATGATGACAATGAGTAAATAAATTTAAGAATTTGGGGAAAAATGCCTTTTGACATTGGGAATGAATCTGAATAACAGGCAAAAAGTGATAAATGTATGAAACTTTCAGGAAAAAAACCTACATGTATATTCTTTAGTTTATCTCGGGTGCCGGTATATGTTGTGACGAGATGGTTCAAATGAGTGGTAACTACATGGACAGCAAGTGAGCAGAGGCTTACCGATACAAAAACTTTAACGTAAATATTTTACAAATTTAAGGCTAAGTAATTTGACCTTGAAGGCCTCATGGGTGTGGTGTGGAATGAAAATATTGATGATGATAATGAAGTATATGAAGTTTGAGGTCAATCCGAGTGACCGTTACAGAGATAATGGGTACCCGAAAACTTAAACGCAAATGGGACGGACGTACGGACGGAATGACAGATACTATATACATGTACCCCTCGACATACTTCATATGTTGGGGGAATATCACTACAACTAGGGGTGTAACAATATGTATACCTCACGTTACGATCAATGTACATATCACGATAGTCGGATACGATACATCTCGCGATAATGTAGTACCTCTTTCACAAAATACTTTTTCAATGGTCCATAAACTCGATATAAAACCGAACTGGACTGGTTTGTGTATATTCTTCCCGATAATTTAATTTCACTAGTATTCGTACAACGTACCCGACAATAATGTCTATATAGCGACAAATTTGGGATTCCGAAACATTGAATTGTGAAAACCGTATTGAATCGAATATCAGAGTCGCATACCGTGAATCATTATATCTTTATGGAGAAATAAATAAAATAATTTGTCAGCAAAAAAATATTTATGATTTGACCACCTATTTCTCCCTTCAACATGTTGAAGTATTTTTATGAACAACCAAACTAAAGTTTAAACACCTGCATTACATTACAGGAAGTACAAAAGTATTGCATACAAACAATATATAACATTAACTGACACATAGAAAGCAGAATTAATGTGAAAAATAATAACAGTCAAATGACAAGAAAAGCATATCTAGACCAAAATATGTGTATCTTACCTTCAATTTGCTGTTTCTGTAGTTGTTTAATTTCCAGTGACCCCCGGCGGGAAGATTCCTGTTCTCGCAGCTTGTTATCATCCAACACTTTTTGTTTTTCAACAATCTCCTGTAATTCCTGTGTATACATATCCCGCTGTTTCTCTTGCAGAAGTAGCTGTTCTTGTAGCCGCTGTTTCTGCCTCTGGTATTCTCGGAATAACTCAGAGTTGGAATCTCTAAGAGGGCCATGCTCGGTTGTATCGCCGTGATCTACGGATGATCTTTGAGTCGGAGACTGTGATCGGAGTGGTGGAAAGGGTTGCGACTGTTGTATATTAACTGAAGACTGTGGTGGTTTAATGCTCATCTGAAAGCTAGTTGACATACGAGGTGGTGTATTACTTGGTTGTGGTGTCGGACTCTGACGGTTTTGACCATTATGGACAATGGGAACATCTGATTGAACTGGTTTCGGAATGCCAGCATCCTGTTGCAGCTTCTGAATATTTTGAACTTGAGGATGAACCGGCTTTGGTGTGGAAGGTGGCAGATTCTTTGGTTCAAGCTTTTCGCCAACAGCTGGAGCTGTGCTTAGTATTTCCCCTTCAGAAAACAGTTTATGTACAGACATTTCCATTGGATTCTTTTTCATGCTCTGTGAAAACTGAGCTGGGGCCATTGAACGAGAAAGAATATTTCGGCCATCAATGGATGTGTTCATTATATTTCTACCTTGCCATAGCCCACTGGCCAATCCATCCAACTGTGGGTTTAATGACCTTGACATGATGTCTGCAGATCTTGGGCGTGTACTGGGTATTGCAGAATAAGGAAACATCTTTGGCTTAATAGGAGTAAGAAGAATTTGTTCCGACCACGAAGCTTCTAAGGAAGGCTTTAACAGTGGCCGAATGTCTAGATGCAATGCTTTTTGTTCAAATGGCAAAGCAAATGTTTCAGGTGGCACACTTTGTAACCAAGATAGCAAGCTAAGATCTGCGTCACTGAATCCGGAGTCAGAAAGTACAGATGCACCCTTGATGTCAATTTCACCAACACAATCACTTGTGGCCTGCTGCTGACAGAACTCGATACACGACTCGTACAGTAGACCTTTCAACAGTAATTGCAGCAGTCGGTCATTTTGCGCCATTGACGGTTTGTCATCCTTTTTCTCAACTGGCATGAATCGTCCGACTAGTGCATATATATCTCGAAAACATTCAACGCGAGCATTGCTTGGATTCCAATTATGATATTCACTGTGATCGGACAATCGTGGCAAGGTCAGCAATAAGCAAAGGTTACTGTAATCCTCCTTTGTCGGGCACAGGTTCTCTAAACTATTTAAGGTTGTCACAACTTCATCAACTGTAAATTCATAATTTTGCAAAACATTTGGTTCCGATTTAATGCATAAAAGTTCGAGATATTTATGTTTCATAACCAAGTACTGAAACTTCCTCAGATCAAACCCCTCAATACTTTCTAGGGGTTGAACAAATTCTACAGCGTCATCCCATTGTCCATCAAGAATTAGTTGTCGCAGAAACAGCATGTCGTCTGAAAACAAGCCATTGATCACTGCAGTCTCCCTTTCCAACGACAACATGGAGATGTTCAATTCTCGATTTTGCAAAAATTCTGACACAATCTTGACGACATCCGTCTCCTTGACAGTTATGCTGGCAGACGGCATTCTGTCGGTTTGTTTTCTGTAGTTTATGCTACGTAATGTCTTATAATTTCGTCAAAAATGTACGAAAATTAGAATATTTGATAAACATTCTTGAGAAAATGACATGCAGCGGCCATCTTTGTTGTATAGGTGGCGCCTCGAATTATGCGAGACTGCTGTCCGATTTCCGATACAGCAGGTGCCCTCACGAGCCAAATAAACAAGTTTTCCGATGCCAGTCTATCGAGTGACACTTTGGCGGGTAAAGGGGAATAACTCACAAACTCGCATTCAAAACGACGTCAATGACGTCACCAAGAAGACGTTACGTTACCGGAACAAATAGACGAAGTGTTTTACACAGTGTAGAAGACTGAAGAACAAATACGGATTATCAAATGCATCATGTTGGATTTCTTGTTCCGCTTCAGTGTTCTGAACACCGCCGTCACAACAATTGGAAAGGAAATCGGCGACACTCTCTCTGGTTTACGAAGAGAATGGCATTTATGTCTGGCAGTGTGGACACTTTACTTTGGGATGTCCGAATTGCAGAAAAGTTGGTTACAAGTGGGTAGTTTAAATGGCATTATATTTGTATTTTCCACGTTTTACATCGCATTTGTGGAATATATAGCGGCTAAACATAAATGGTTAAGTTTCCTGAACAATGGAGTGCTTGTGAAGATCTCGAATCTTGGGATGCAAGTTTCCTCCCCGGTTGTGCTGTGGTTGTTCGTCTGGTCGCCATTAAATATGGCAGTAACGTGCATGCTGACGCAATGTGTTGGAGAAAAAAACGGAATGTTTTCGCCCGTTGTATCCGTTGTCTTGCTGCTATTTGTTTCCGCCTTGCTACTCTATGAAGAACCTGGGAACTCTGTAACATCTGAGGCGCCAGTGCCAATATTAACCAATCAGGATGGGGACATGTCACAGGCTGCCGCGACCTCTGGCACTGCTCGGAATCGGCGTCCGCCGTCTGTACGAATACGGGAGCGACGGGAGAAAAGTTGATTTTTAGTTTACGTGTTCTAAACCCAGCCTGTTACAGTTGCTGTACGGTAGTTGCAAACAGTAGCTCTAGCAATCTACTCCCGTGCCGTCCGTAGCAGCTACGGACGGTACGGGAGTAGATTTCAAGAGATACTGTTTGCATTTAAGGTAATTTTAAATAGCTCGTCTTGAATGGTCAATTATTATTTGTGCATGAAACAACTTTATAAACAATGTACAAAACAACACAAGCTGTCGACAAAATTTTGCTATTAAACACATCAAATTAAAAAAACATTTATTTTCATGTAAATATTTTGTTCATCAATAACAAACATTTTTTGGTTAGATTCCATCAAATATTGATTTCAATGCGAAAAAAAATATTCATATGGGAATTTAACATGGGGGCTAAAATAGGATTTTTTTAATTTGTGTACCGATTTTCAAAATCTAACTTTTGTTTTCTTATAGTTACATCATTTCCAAGCCAAGTTTCGGAGTCATTTTCCTTTTTTTTACCGTCACCGTTTGTTTTTCTCTATGTTAAATTTCCATCTATAGGAAAATCGTTTTTTCGCAACAAAATCAATATTTGATGCTATTTTGTAAAAGTGAATTTTTTTGGAGGACTTTTTTGTTATTGATGAAAAAGTACTTACATTTAAATATTTCTGAGATTTAATGGGTTTAATAGCCAAACAGTTCGTTGGCACTGTATATTCAACACACCAAGGCGCATTTGAATTGTTTTGTACATGGTGTAGAAAGTTGTTTCATGTATGTACAAACAATAACTGACAATCCACGACGCGCTGAAAACTACAGAGCCCCGCAGACGACATATAATTCTTTTTTTTATTAATTCGTTCCCACGAAATAACAATTTGTTCCCTCAATTTAACAATTCGTTCCCACGAATTAACAATTCGTTCCCTCAATTTAACAATTCGTTCCCACGAAATAACAGTTCGTTCCAGGGGGAGCGAATTGTTAAATCAATGTCCCCTGCGGCGCTCCGTAGAAATCACATGTGTATGTGTCTGGAGAAATGTGACTTATGGGAGATGTGGCTGCTCTCACAGGTGTCTTGTATCAAAAATAGCACACTATTGTAGCCTGATAACGACCTGCATTGCTTAATTGATGACATGACGAATTGTGCAGATCCTGATCAGATTGCGGATGCATAGAATGATCTGGATCTACACTGGTCGCATTTAGCACATCAGTAGCCGATTTCATAAAAATTGCAAAGTATACTTTTCTAGCAAAGTATACTTTGAGGGAGAAATCATTATTTTTCCTGAAATGCATTATTTCATATAGAACTAACGACTGCATAGTATTTGATGATTAAAAGGATGCAGAATTATTATACTGAATTTATTACATTATCACAGCCAAAATGGCTGTGATAATGTAATAAATTCAGTATAATAAAAAATAATACAGTTATCCTAAAATTGAAAATTTCTCCCTCAAAGTATACTTTGCTAGATAAGCATACTTTGCAAGTTTGATGAAATAGGCTACAGCCCCATTTTCCCAGTCATAGCCACATATTGTATTTCACATTTTCATCCCTTCACTGTCTGTTTCGTGTAAACCTGTACAAGTTGTATGGCTACAAGGTACATGCAAATGGCAACAATAAACACAACTTTTATTTTTCATTAATAATTATTTTTAGTAAAATTAAGATTGAGACTGCTTTTATTTCATGAAATTATGTCAAATATTTAAACACTCTTGCGAGTTATTTGCATGAGTTTCGCTGTGAGAGAAAACCCGTAATCAACTCCTTACGCATAATACACCGTGAAGAGAACACCCGTAATTGCGCGCCTGTTTTCTTGGAAACCACGAGCTCCCATGCAAAATGTTTACTTTTTATTACAGTCAAAATAAAGTTATTGGAAAACTTGGAAAGGGTTTCGACTAATTTAGAATGTTATGTGATTGAACACATTCCAAACATGCAGTCAAATATATCTGTTTCATAGAAACAGCTGGGTAATTTGGATTTCAAATAGTTTACATGATGTCACAAATGACGTCACACAACGTAACGTCAAAACGCGGGAAAACACGTCATTGTGTAACTATTCATGCGCACATCACAATTTATTGTTTTTAATCTCCAAAATAGACTAAATGTACAACGATATCCGCCGTGGAAGTGTAATAAATAGGATATTTCATCCTACATGTTTGAATAGCGGAAATAATACACTCGTGTCCGTCGGCGTCCGTGCAAGCTCACTAGTTGCTTACGCGGAAGCCGACGCACACTCTTGTATTATTTCACACTATTCAAAATGTACGATGGAATATCCTCTATGTAAACATGCTTAAAATTAATAATCGTGAAGCACTACAATTTTAAAATGTCTAGACATGTGTAAAAATGGACATGTTCAGGAAGTAATTGCACTCACATAATTCTTCAAATGCTCGTGACGTGTCGTCTAGTAGACGGGCGGATGACACGTCTGTATTTGAATTATTACTGTTCGCAAACTGATTACTGTTTAGTGGCACAGGTATATAATTGATAATTTAATTAATTTAATAATAATTTTTTATTTTTTTATCCTCATTCACTGTTTAGTCAGCGAAAAATCCTCACCACGTTGATCATTTCAACCCGACAGAAAGTAAACCCAACATTTGCAAACACTGTAGATCCTGTAGCCGATTTCATCAAAATTGCAAAGTTTATCTAGCAAAGTATACTTTAAGGGAGTAATCATTTATTTTTCCCGAAATGTATTATTTCATATAGAACAAACGACTGCATATATTTGATGATTAAAAGTATGCAGAATTATTATACTGAATTGATTACATTATCACAGCCAAAATGGCTGTGATAATGTAATACATTCAGTATAATAAAACAAAAATGTTATCTTTAAAGATTGAAAATTTCTCCCTCAAAGTATACTTTGCTAGATAAGTATACTTTTCAATGTTGGTGAAATCGGCTACTGAACAATCCGTCTCATCACGATATGCAGTCTGTAACCCTTTCACCTCTAAGTAAAACTGGAATGGATTTTGATATGTTAATTTTGCAACCAATCCAGTCGTCACAAAATGATCTTCAGACTAGTCCATTTATGAAAAGGGGGTGTTTTGGCTCTCAAAAATGTTAAAATTACTTGCAAGTGCAGATCCTGATGAGACGGATATACGCTGTTTGCCAATATCACTATACAGGCATGTGGTGTTGGAACGGTCAATATTTTGAAATAATAATAATACCGTTTTGGATTCTTCCTAAATGAACACGGAACATACCAAGTTATATATTTAGGGGTGATATGGTTAACGTAAAGACACTCGCGCAGACAAATAACTGCGCCGGGAAGAGATTGACAGGTTCATGTACATATACGTTATTGTTCACATATTGGATTTTTAAGGAATCAAATGTGAGGGCATTTAGTTCCTAAAAATTAAATATGTGAACAATAAAATACTTATAATTAGCCTGGGCCCGGTTGTTAGAGATTTTAACCATTCAGTTAAGGATTTAATAGTCCGTTAAGCTAACGGATGTTTTGAGCAACCGGGCCCAGGTTTATCCAGTCTCCCATCCAAGTATTGATTTTCCATTTACGCAGCCGAACAGATAGTTAAGTCATTACATCTGTAGCCGATTTCATCAACATTGCAAAGTATACTTTTCTAGCAAAGTATACTTTGAGGGAGAAATTTTCAATGTTATGATAAATTAATTAATTTTTATTGTACTGAATTTATTACATTATCACAGCCATTTTGGCTGTGATAATGTAATAAAATCAGTATAATAATTCTGCATACGTTTAATCATCAAATATATGCAGTAGTTAGTTCTGTATGAAATAATGCATTTTGGGAAAAAGTAAATGATTACTCCCTCAAAGTATACTTTGCTAGAAAAGTATACTTTGCAATATTGGTGAAATCGGCTACTGGTAATATGTAACTTATTGCGGTTAAATGTGGGTGCCCTAAAATTATGCAAAACGATACATATTTACGGAAATTAAGCGGGTACCTAATTATGTAACTATTCCACATGTTGTTAACATCAAAAGTGTTTTTTTTTTATACTTTTACACAACATTAACTAATATTTCAATTTCGTGACGGTAGTGGTGATCACAGCGTATGGTGATTAGCTTTAATTATTTAAGTAAATAATATGTATAAACTTACTTACGACTGCTGTCAATATCTGATAAAGTACAATTATTGCACACCAGAAAATGCATTGTAAAAATTAATATTGATTTCCGTTGAATAAATATTTATTTTTGTAAATATTTTGAGAAAATCGGAGTATCTTCCCTGACCTCAAAATTATTAAAATCCGTCATTCAAATAAGGCAAAATAATGCCAATAAATGTACCAGGTAATACACATTAATTTGTGTACATTAATGAAATACATAAATGTATCGATTATGGTTGAAACAATAAAATATAACCCCTACAATACATCCTGATGTGCGGGACCCCAACTTTAAATTGTGTAATGTGTGAAATAAGTGGAACGCTATACTGACCAGTGATTGGCTTAAAATGGAATGGTGCTTAACGGCCCATCAACAGAAAAGAGTAAGGTGAATTACACATGTACAGTGGAACGTCTCTAAACCGGACACCAAGAAAACACATGTGGTATTATTTTTTATGAATTTCTTGGCCATTTATATCAGGTGCTACTGTATGTTCGTGATCGCATAGCACACAGCTATGCATGAGAATGATCACACGCTTGTTTTACAGTGAAACCTCTTTAAGCCGGACACCCTGGGGACCTCCCAGGGTGTCCGGTTTAGAGAGGTTTCACAGTAGTTCAAACACCAGGTAGCAGACAACTAATGCAATAATCTGTCCACAGTTCTTGCACGGCACGCTCGACATCAGCGTCCTAAACATAGTTTTATCCCGTCAACACAGTGCGTATGTGCCGTGAAACACGGTGCCATGAAACATTTTTTTGATATCCTGTCAATACGACCTAATCACTGCGTATGAATATGTGCGGTGACTGGGGTTATTTTTTTTGCATTTTAAAGCCATTTATATGTGTTGACGGGATAAATAGAATAGTAGGTTAGTGCCGTGAATGGGAAACATATCTGGCGCGGCTCGGAAACGGGATGTGCTCGCCCATCCCGTTTCCTAAGCCTTGCCAGATATGTTTTCCCATTCACGGCACTAACCTACTATTCTCTATATTCCAGGATGGTTCATTACTACGGAACCCCGTAGGTGACGTAGATTTTTTTTTTATTATTAATTCGTTGCCACGAAATAACAATTCGTTCCCTCAATTTAACAATTCGTTCTCACAAATTAACAGTTCGTTCCCTCAAATTTTAACAATATTTTATTCATCCAATACAAGTGATAAATGATACATGATAACTAATGGGATTTGACCGAAAGCAGAACTTATAGTGGTCATCTCCCATATTAACAATTAACAATTCGTTCCCTCAAGTTAACAATTGTTCTCACGAATTAACAATTCGTTCCCTCAATTTAACAATTCGTTCCCACGAAATGTTATATCGTGGGAATGAATTGTTAATTCGTGGGAACGAATTGTTAAATCGAGGTAACGAATTGTCATTTCGTGGGAACGAATTGTTAATTCGAGGGAACGAATTGTTATATCGTGGGAACGAATTGTTAATTCGAGGGAACGAATTGCTAAATTGAGGGAACGAATTGTTATTTCGTGGGAACTAATTAATAAAAAAAAATCCATGTCCCCTGCGGGGCTCCGTACTTTAAATGCAGTTCGTGGGTACTATAATTTGAACAATGGTTACAGAAAGCTTTCCATGAGCCTTCGACGTTCTACAGTGGACTATTGTTGTAACGTTGTTGTTGTCACATCTGACTTGCAACTACACGAACAACGGAATAGTTCTGCATATATACTTTTATTTACACACACTCGATCGTATAGTGGATTTATTCTACATTATAGATCTCATAATCTCAGAGTTAGCACGCCATGCCCAGACTATCAAATGCGCCATAAAGCGACCCGGCGTGGTTCCAACCTTACGACTAACCAACGTTAAGCGAGCAGTTTGTACACTCCCCAGACAGTCCAAACGGACGGCCTTATATATTCTATGGATGACATTTAATGCTGTGGCATCAGAATTGTCTGGTTTCAACCAGCTACAACCAGTAGTATTTATCAACATGTCCGTCAAACCGATATGAACCTTGAGCAACAGGCCATATCGTTACATTGTTGGGAATGAATCAAATTTGAATTTCCTGTCTCATGTCCCTGTGGCTTTAAACATATCTGAATGTATTTAAACTTTAAATATGTGGCGTATGGGTTTTGTGATCAGTGCAGAGCTGTGCACACACACACACAGTCTGATCATGATCTGCACTGTTCACCATTTCATCGTCATGCTTCTAACATGAAACATGGATCGTGATCGTTCTACAATAGTGTACTAATTGACCAGGAGCTACACTGGTCACAAAACCCATAAACCACACTTCTCCAGTCACATATAATGGTTCGTGTACTGCTGTTTTGTTTTTTATCCAAGCATGGATATAGTCCTTATACGGTTTTTGAGACCTCACATGATTTATGCAAATGAGTAATTGTCGACCAACGAACGTACTTCATGCTTCATGATTCTAGCTACGCCACGTGAGAGAGTTCCAAAGCGAGCGGTGCATTATGAACGTGTCACTCACATTTTTGGCCAGCTACATTTTTTTTCAGCTACAGTTATATTTTTAAAAACAGTTTGTGATTTTATAAAATATTAACTGTCGTGTTTCATAATAAATATTTTGTTAGGAAGGTTATATTTTTAGCGCAATGATCGACCGCTCCACATGTAATTTATACGTAGTTATACGCCATGAAAAATAGTTCTGATAGTGAGCTAACATTATATTGTGTAGTGTAATACATGTGTTGTTAATTTTTCTGTACGACATTTATATTACAAAATGTTTATCTGATTTAATATAATATAAACTGACATGTATTAATTTGAGTATATTATTTTTCACGCGCACAGATACAATTAACCTCGTGTCTCATGAAAAGTAGTTTCCGCCATTTTATGCCGACAAATTACAGAATCGTTTACATAGTCATAGGTCAATGGCTCGATAAAATCCAACATTGGACAGCGAAATGATGATGATTTAAAGGAGCGCCGTGGCGTAATGGTTAGTGTGTCGGACTACTGATCCAAGGGTCGTGGGTTCGAGCCTGACTAGCGGCGTGCGTTGTGTCCTTGAGCAAGACACTGCTCCAGTTCACCCAGCTGTAAATGGGTACCGATAATTCGTAGTTGCTCTGTAAATACGAATTACCGGCTTCTCTCAAAAATCTCTACCTCTGTTCTTTCTCCCATTCTTGGGAGACGGCATGCAAGGTCCTAGAGCCAGTGCCGCCGTTAAATATAAGCTAATTTAAAAAAAAAAAAAAATATGATTTAAAACAGAAACATTGTTTTTTGACAGTTACATACCGCATGCTTTAAATAATCATCTTGAGCCATCGATATTATTAATCAGTGTCCATTTTACTTAAAACATCAACTAATCTATAATGACGTTACACAGAAAATGCAGTACGATACACTTCACAAAGGAAACATTGTCTTAGAGTTTGAATAATTTTAGGTTCCGCCGAACGAACGAGTACGCCGAAACCTATTTATTATATACCCGTTCAACAAAACATGCATCCTAATCATTAAATAATCCGATAGTGTGATGAAATGCGACTCTCTATTATTTTTGTTGAACAATCCGAGCGCCTGTGATGGCTTCAGTTTATGCAAATTGACAAGGTCATTTCGCGCAATACAATAATTTACAGGGGTTGAAATTTCACTCGCCATGGCGAGTGCTTTTTGTGGCGGTCGAGTACTTTCTACAGGCACTCGCCCAGTTTGGCGAGTGAAAGATTAGGTCAGGATTATTTTTTTTTTGGAAGAAATTGCCAATTAATTCCATCGATAACGGCCAACAAATGGTATTAATTCAGCGACCATTTGTTGTTTACAGTTTACGTCAATTTGCGGGAAGTAAGATTCAAGCAGTGTCTATGTACACGGTTACGGGTAGAATCTCTAGCGATTTTGAACACGGTCCATATCGGGCAAGTTTAATTCACGGATTATTTGTCGGCTTTACGCGGCCGGGCTAACAAATAATAGGACTGCGAGTATAGACTAGTGTATACGCGGCCACATATATCGTCTCGTATACAGTTGGGTTAACGCGCATTTCAGACGCCGAACATAACGGCTTGGGACGAAACGGTCGGCGCCGGGTCCGAAACCATTGAATTTAGTAATTAAGGCAGCACGCAGCTCATGCAAACATAGCCACTATAAATTAAACTAAATCTATGTCACTCAACGCTTATAGAAAATAAGAAGTGTGCAAGCCTCTGAGCAAATTCGCTGCTATTTGTTTGTTTATGTTCATTTAATACTTAAAATATAAATAACAATAATAGTGAATATGTCTCATACGTTTTGGTAATGATCATATGTAAAAGCTTTTTTTTTATAAATAAGATGCAACATTACAAAAACTGGAAATAGCAATTTATTTTTAAAAAAAACTGGGCGAGTAACTTTTTGACCTGGGCAAGTACTTTTTTTTTTATTTTCTACCTACCTTGGTTCAACCTTGGTTGAAGGCCGTTTCTTGTAAGCTAGGTTTGTACTGGCCTATTTTAGCGACGTCAAATTGGATAGTTGTCTTTGAAACTGGGGGGAGAGTGCAACTAAATCATGGTTAAAATGTCTGTACAATATTTTCACGTGTTGAATTTGCTGGGTCTCTTCTTCCAGGCGGAGTTGAGTGAACTTTTGAAACTATTTAGTGTGTTCGAATTTACACAATCACTAGGGAGTGCATTCCAGTCTGTGACAACTCTTTGAGAGAATACTTTTTGTCGCAACTGCGAAGGATTTCAGGACTTTCAGTCCTTTGATTCTTTATTGTCTCATCCACGTCAGTGGATAGTGAGACCTCAGTGGATAGTGAGACCTAGAGACCACATGTACAATGCCGGCACAGGCGTTGTCGTTGTCGGCGTCAACAATTACTGAGGAAGCTATTGATGCCGTTTGGTAATCAGGGGCCCGTTTCACTAAACGTCGTACGACTAAAATGTTCGTAAGTGCAAATTTAGGATCGTCTAGAAATTTCAATTAATGGATTTACATGTATTGAGCATAGGCTGCAGCCTATGCTCAATACATGTAAATCCAATAATTGTTTACACGAAAACAGTGTTAATGTGAAATTTACAGACTATTATAAGTGTGCACTTACGAACATTTTAGTCGTACGAAGTTTAGTGAAACGGCCCCAAGGCCATGCCATTGTTTTTCTTTGTTAAGCGTCCACCTGGATAGCCAAAACCTACTTACGTATCCGGTAAAAACAAACAAGGCTTTGGGGAAAAAAACGAATGCAAATTTATATTGAAAACTTCCTCAAGGGTTGATGAAGTTTTTAACATAACTTTAAATTGCCGCTAAATAATAAGAAAACGCTCTTATTAAACGTATTAAGTGTAAATTCATGAACGGCAAGTCCCAAACCAATTTTCATATTACTTCACCAGTAAATAGTGTAAAATAGCATTCACATTTTTTTTTTTTTTAAAGCAGTTTTGTTTGGGAGGTGGGGGGCGGGTGGATTTATAATGGGGATGGGTGTAATTTTGGATCGGTGCAGGCGATGAATAAATAAGCACCACAACACATATATATGCTAAAATGAAAGTAACAGAGAATAGCCAAATGTGTGATAAATGTTTAGGTTATATGAGACACGCCATGTGATTTTGTACCTAAGAACATGTGCGATTTTTAATGAAATATATTTACAGAAACTGTGATATTTTCGGAATGATGACGAAACTTTGGTCAACTATCGAATTAATTTACTAAAATATCGTAAATTTTGTAAATATCATTTTCATGCTATATCGCACATGTTCTTAGATACAAAATCACACAGTGGGTCACAATTACTGAAAAACACCAATGGTGGTTGCCCACCTTGACCAAGTTGGTTTGTCTCGAGATGTAGGCAGCGGGAAGATAAATACCGCGCTGGGTGGATGACATCAGTAGCTTATTTCACCAACATTGCAAAGTATACTTATCTAGCAAAGTATACTTTGAGGGAGAAATTTTCAATTTAAGGATAAATTTATAAATTTTTATTATACTGAATTTATTATATTATCACAGCCATTTTGGCTGTGAAATGTAATAAATTCAGTATAATAATTCTGCATACTTTTAATCATCAAATATATGCAGTCGTTAGTTCTATATGAAATGATGCATTTCGGGAAAATTAAATGATTAATCCCTCAAAGTATACTTTGCTAGATAAGTTATACTTTGCAATTTTTATGAAATCGGCTACAGGTCCGGGTTTGGAACCAATAAAATTACATCAGGCCGCGACAAATCCACTTATCCGCTCGTATTGGCGAGTGAATTTTCGGTCTGGACAAGTGGTAATTTGAAGAGACAGTGCGGCATAAACATTACACCATATATAAATGTATGATCCATTCTGTACGAGGTAAAAATAAGAACTTGTCGAGACCGTGTTTCATGCGTTTCACTGATACCACAGGTGCTGCACTCAGCGCCGGAGTAAAATGTTTCACGCCGAAAATGCAGCCGGTCCCACTCAGCTCTAGCTAGAGAGCTATCGCATAAATACCTGTTTCATCTAGCAACCGGTGCACATTTCGTGTGCCCGTTACTAGACGAACATATATGGGCCGCGCTCTGTGAAAACCGGCCTTAATGACAACGTCATGAAAGCCTGAAAATGACGTCGCAAAGTTACGCTTGAAACCAACGTCACGTCGGATTTTGACACTTGAAATAGTTGCGTCATTTCAATAAGTTGACGTTGTCCTATATATAACCGTACTGTACGTTTTACTATTTGTGGCTCACAAACATTTTAATGCTGGATACGCGTAGCAGAATTTCACAGTTGTTTCCATAGTGGTTCAGACAGTTGTCTGTTTTTTCGGTTTCTTTCAAGGAAACACGTAGTGATTTTGTAGAATTTATTTTCATATATGGACGAAATTTGAAACTAAATAACCATACAACCGGTACTTTTTAGATAACACCATCACAGAATCAGTATTATGTAACAAATAGAACTGGGCACAGGGCTTAATTCGTTTAATTTACTGTTTCGCCTGTCGAATATTTCAAAAGTCAACATAAAAATACGATTTGGAAATTTTCAGAAAAATAAGCGTATCACAGATGTATAATTATGGTAGTGCCAAAATATTCGCCGTTCCTGGCATATCGCATCATGGTGACACTGTGCCAAACATGTTTTAGTATTTAGTGTGTTGCTATTGTGTCACACGCATATTTACTGCGCCACAATAATCATGGTTATATCAGATTATTGTAATACATAAGTGTCGCCACCAAAGACATAGCTTACTGATTTCTATCTGTATCTTCTACCACTTACGTGTTCGGTGTCACGTAATATTTAGCGACTTTCAAAAATATCGCATTAAATCAGCCGTATGATTGCCGTTTGATAACAATGTAAATATTCTTTAAAATGACCACTTGTAAATATGGTTATATGAATGTATAATAATTTTACTAGTATATTTGCAATCATTGCAGACACTGATCAGACTGCACAGATGCACAGGTCTCCAACATTTACACATTCAAGAAGTCCGACTTTGCCAGATTGTTGTTAATTGTCTTACATTGTACTACATTGTACTAAATAGTGCACGTCTGCGTGCTTTGTTTGTTATCAAAGGACCGTTCTAGTCGGAGGCGTGTAAATAATATAATACAAAAGCACATGCACATCTTAAACGTGTCTACATTCAAATGAGCCGCTTCGAACAATAGTTGCATGGTGTGGAGCGTCATTTCAACAAAATCAATGTTGTGATCGGGACAAATTTAGTGTGTAAATCACTGACTGTGTTATAGTGTGCAGTTATGCAAAATACATATACGTACAGTAGCTCCTTACCTATTTGTATACATTAATATCGTATACATATCGTAATCGTATAGTATTGGTATATTTAATGAGCATATCGTAAGATCATATAATATTGGTATGTTTGTACCGTATCATCGTATAGTACAAACATACTATACGAATAGTATACAAACATACGATATCCATTCGTATATACGATATATCCGTACGGATATGGTATGAATATACCATACCCGAAGTGTGGCTTTTCATTCTAATGAAAACACCTCTCATTTTAAAGAAATTCTCGACTCCAAAGAGGACCAAATATTAGGGGCGGACCAAATATTAGGGCAAATAGTACACTGCAACACCGTTAATATATCGTATACATTTATGGTATGCAGGTACATTTATACCGTACACAAATCTGGTATGTTTGTACGATACAAACGTACCAGAATTATACATATGTATAAAAATCGTATAAACGTACGATTTGAATGGTATATCTATACGATATTGGTTGGTATGTATGTTACAAACAGACCGTACGTTTATATTATATGCATATCGTATATAAGACATATCGTATTGGTATAGCATACGTATAGTATTGGTATAGTACGTATTGTTGACTGCAGAAAAGCACTACTGTAAGCCAATGTGCTTTTCAGGGGCGGACCCAGAATTTCAGGTTAGGGTGGGGGGGGGGGGTGGGGTGGGCGGGACTTCTTAATTGAAATAGTTTACTATACTTTCGAACTATCACCGTTTGTTCGTCGACCAAGCGGAGCTGGGGAGACTGCTAGGTGGGTCCGGCGGTATGCCCTCCGGAATATGTTTGATATTTACACCCCATTTTGCTGCGTTATGGCGCATTATAGAGCAAAAATTTCTTTACTCGCCAAATTTTAGAGGTGGGGTGGGGTGTGGGGGGGGGGGGGGGGGGGGAGGGGGGGGCGGGGACGCCTGGGGGGGGGGGTCTTACGTGATCCGCCTGTTTCCCTTACGTGAATCCGCCCTTGTTTTTAGCATGGCTGTTTCTTTGTTTACAAATGCGCTGAATGTAATTTTTCTGAAACACAACAAAACTAAATGGCACATTTCATTTTCAAATTAATTATTCCCTATCGGGACATGTAACAATTATACAACCATGTATGTTACATCTCCACATTTTCCTGGCAGTGGCGGTGGTGCCAGTCGAGGGAGTGTGAGTGCAGCATTTTCCCATAGACCTGCTACCTGCTAGTACGGGGTACATGTATATTAGCCCGTCCGCCAGTTATATTGGCTACACAGTCCCGCTTTCTGAGACGTAAATTTAATTCCGAGAGCCTGGGAATGAACAGTCGATTTTTAGTTTGTTTAACAATTTCCGGGGGTGTCCGACTACCCTCTAGACCCCATCGGGCGCTGAAGTCATTGATATGTGCAGCCATAGGCCTATCCAAATGCTGGTCATTCATTTATACAGAAATAAAATGCATTTGTTTCAATCACCGGTACGATGTGCATATAATTTACAATTTCCAACACCAGGAATGCCGTTTAGTTTTTTGGTCTTTGGTGACGTATTGCCTAAAACAATAAATGACGTCACAATTAACTGTAAATGACGCCAATTCTTAAATAATTACATCTTATCTTTCTGACGACACACGTCTATGTATATATTATGGCGATAATGACAAATTACGAAGCCACAGGTCGGCTAATTATAGATTTAAAATCAATAGTTGTGCGTTTGTTTTGTTCACTACATGTACATATCATAATTTTATCGTGATGACTGTTTGATAGTATACATACTAACACTTGTAGACACATTTAGTGCAACTTATCAGCAAATACAGTTTACAGCAAGCACAGTCAATGAGTCTATGAGCACTCATTTCTACTGTAGGCTGTTGAGTTGCATTGCACAAATGTCGCCGTTTCAATAACGTCATTTTATCGATGACGTGACTTTTTTTTTTCGTGGGTGATTCACATGGTGCTACTAAAAGTGAGAAAAAGCAAAAAAATATTAAACATAATTGCATTTTCTTTTCAGAATATTGTTTTTGAAAGGTGTCCGCATCAGAAAATGTAAAAAAATGCAAATTGAAAATTTTGTCATTAAGGCCGGTTTTCACAGAGCGCGGCCCATATGTATGCAGTATATTCTGCATGTGGCTGAATGGGAATATTGTCAGGAATCCGGCGCCTATTTCGTGTGCCTGTTACTAGACGAAAATAAAATATATGTATGCAGTATATGGCGCAAATTTCGTGTGCCTGCTATTTATTTGAAAATATATTTATGCAGTATCTTCTGCATGTAGCTGAATGGGAATATTGTCAGGAATCCGGCGACTATTTCGACCTGAAACAGTTTACGCCGGCGCGAAGTGCAGCACCAGTAGTATCGGGTGCGTTTCACATGTGTGGCTGTGACTGGACAAACGGGGCTTATGGGATTTGTGATCAGTCATCAACATTGCAAAGTATACTTTAGTAGCAAAGTATACTTTGAGGGAGAAATTTTCATTTTTTTTTTTAATTTATTAATTTTTATTATACTGAATTTATTACATTATCACAGCCATTTAATGGCTGTGATAATGTAATAAATTCAGTATAATAATTCTGCATACTTTTAATCATGAAATATATGCATTTGATAGTTCTATATGAAATAATGCTTTTCGGGAAAAATAAATGATTTCTCCCTCAAAGTATACTTTGCTAGTAAAGTATACTTTGCAATGTTGATGAAATAGGCTACTGATCAAATGGCACAATCCTGTAGCCTGATAACGATCTGTACTGCTTGTTAGAACCATATGGATGGTGTTTCATTGATGGAATGGCGAACAGTGAGGTTTCACTGTAAATAAGGAATTTGATCATTATGAGCCATATGTGTCTGCTTTGCGATCACGAACCGACATTATCACCTGGGATAAATTACCAAGAAACTCATTAAAATAAGACTTCATGTGTTTTGTTGGTGTCCGGTTTAGAGAGGTTTTACTGAACAATATAGTTTACACTTCAGTTTTCCTGGGATGCGTTTCACTAAACTTCGTACGACTAAAATGTTCGTAAACGCAAAATTGAAATCCACAATAAGATGTGTTCTGACAGCCGATATTGCAACCTCTTTAGTGGATGTGTTGTATTTATAGACATGAAACCGTAGGTCAAAATGGCAGCATTAGTGAAACACGTTTATGTGAAAAGCAAATTCATAGAAATCTTCGTACGAACATTTTTATCGTACGAAGCTTAGTGAAAAGGCCCCCTGGTCTCTTGTGTTTCCGTTTGTCTGGATCGTCTTCACGCATCCCATGTTTGTAAGAATGCTTCATGTAATAGACACACGACCGCCTGCGCTAATCTTGCCAATATGTGTAACTATTTTTATTTCAAAACACTTGAATATCGTGCATGAAATCGAGCAGCTTGATTGGCTGAGGCTGTGCTACAGCTCAGGCTCAGCCAATCAAGCTGCTCGATTGCGAGTTGAGATTGCTATAATATAGAAACGTTGGTATACTCTGTAGCCAATTTCACCATATCTACATAAGTACACTTTGTGAGAGTAATTTATGTTTTGTACTGAAATGCATTATTTCATACAGAACTAATCGTCGGTTATATTTCATGATTAAAATTATGCAGAATTATTATACTGTATTTATTTCATTATCACAACATTTTGTTGTTAGTATGTACATGTATTTTATCTCAGCATATAAACATATTCATTAATTTGTGCATAAATTGATAATTGCTCCCTCAAAGTATACATGTACTTAGCTAGTTAAGTGCACTTGGTGGCTTTGGTGAAATCACAGGTGATTCTAGCGTATCTTGGATGGTCAATTATGTGTTGTATATACACGAAACATCTTTCTAAACAATGTACAAAACAATTCAAATGCGCTCGGGTCTGAAGATTATGTAATTATGAAAGGTACTAAACTGGCATTCGTCACCATTGTAAGAAAATCCCACACGAAGTCGTATGTTATACTCGCATGTACAACGTGTTACAGTGTGTCGAAACCGCTGTTTGTGGTGGGTTTTCGGCATAGAATTTACAGTAAACTGTTGCTAATCTCAAATATTTCGAGTGTAAACTGCACTGAAAACGCGTCTCACTAACCCAAATTCGCTTTTTATAATCAAACGCATTCACTCAATAAATATTAGCCGCCATCTTTGAAAATATCGAATCACGTGACACGCAGTGATTTGGTTGGCGTCAGTCTCCAGTAACCAACCAAACCACTGCGTGCACGTGATTGAAATGTTTTCAAATATGGCGGCTAATATGTCCGAAGGACAATAAACCTTTTGCTCATTGAGAAGGAAGGCAAATTCCATTACACCTGGAGTAAGGTTTAACCACACTAAATCATTAGATCATGCGCGGTGTAGTCAAAAGTAGCCCGTCGATTGATGCACTAATCTACTTCACAGGCATGTTAATGTATCATTTACATCAGTTTCAAGCATATGCTTTGGGATTGTTTGTCATGTGAGGCGGTTTCACAGGAGATTAGTTTAAACAATATTTATTAAGTTATAAGTCATGTAAAGGAACAATACATGGTATGATACAAGCATTAAATAGTGTGTGGATTGGAAAACAAGCTTGAAAAAGCTTATATGAATTCTTCTCCACTATAAGCGTGAGTGCAATATACATGGAATTACTGTCAGGCAGGTTATGACTAGTTAATTATCAATGGTGACTGAAATAACAATTGATCATTTTTATTTCAAATAGATGGTAATATGTGTAGATTGATGGTGGAATATGTATTTCAAAGCATTATTTATAAAACTATAAGTTCAGTATTTCAGTACCAAACAAGGGAATACACACATAAAATGATCAATGCAATCGAAATTATAACTATGGTATGGTGGGGACGAGGTAACTGGGGGAGAGCGCGGGGGGGGGGGGGGGGTACAGGGATGCACTCATTGCTGGCATGGTGGCTCGTATTGGACATCTGTCCACGTGTCTCCTCAATTGCCGAAGCGCCTTGTAGCCACGATCAACTTCTGGACCTGCTGAAATACGAAGCTGTTTTCCTCGAATGTCAAATGTTCATTGCCGCGGAGCAATGTGTCTGCTGTGGGAGGACATGGAAGGTTGTTAATATGTGTGTTTCGCTGAAGTGTATATTTGTTGCAATACAAGAGAAAGTGGCTGACTGTTTCTATGGATCCGCATGTGCAGTGTGGGGTGTCAACAATAGATCTTCTGTGAAGGTCGAAGTTGAGAGCGCTACATGAAAGACGAAGGCGTGTATGAAGAATTTGTCCTCTCCTGTTTCCGACGTTAAAAAGGGGTGATGATTTGACAGAATTGGCGTTTAGGTTTGCTTTAAAAGAAGACAGAGATTGAGAGTCCTTTATGTTCCGATTCAGTGCATTCCAGTCACGAATGGTGGATGGTGAGTACGATTGGTTGTACTGCTGTGTACGACAATGTATGTGAGGTATGTCGTCAGCATTTCTAAGATTGTAGCGAGGCTGCTGTTTCCCACTTGAATTCCTGATAGAGTCTGGCTATGTTGCAAAGTTTGGTCGCGCCCGACACTATTCTGGCAGCCTCAGTTTGCACAGCATCCAGGCCATCTTTCATCTGGTTCGAGCAATTATCCCAGACAACATCGCCATATTCAAGGAGAGGACGAATAAACGAGAAATACATACGTTCCAGCGAGGACCTTTTAAGACGAAATTTTAGAGATCTCAAAATGCCTATACGTTGCTATGCTTTGTTAATACACTGTGAGATATGAGAGTTCCACTTTCCGTCGTCAGATAATGTAAGTCCAAGATGTTTGTGTTCTTTGACAGGATCGAGTGAGGCATCATTCATGAGTAGAGGAGGATCGTGTGGTTTGTTGTATTTCCGGGAAAAAGTCATAGTTTCAGTTTTTGATGGATTGAAGTTTACGAGCCACTTCTCTGACCAATTGTGGATAGTGTTAAGATCGTTGTTTAGAATAGTTGAAGAAAGGACAGGGTCATCGACGATAATGTAGAGACTGGTGTCGTCGGCGAAAAGACGAATGTTTGATTTAATTTCCTCAACGATATCGTTTATGAAGATAAGAAAGAGAAGAGGACCAAGAATATAACCTTGAGGAACACCGGCATTCAATGAGGACCACTGCGAATTGGAATTGTTATAAACTACCCTTTGCTGTCGATTAGATAAATAGGAAGAGAACCATTTATGAAGAGGACCGTGAATACCAAGGGAATACAGTTTGTATAGAAGACCGCGATGCCAAACTCTGTCGAATGCTTTGGAGATTTCACAAAATACTGCTCTGACCTCCTTGCCGTCATCAAGTGCCTTACATATATCGTTGTATACATAAGTAAGTTGGTTGATAGTAGAGTCGCCTCTAATAAAACCTGATTGGAAGGAAGTTAGCTTATTGTTGTCAATGAGAAAGTTGTACAGATACTTGTGGATGCAGCGCTCCATCAATTTACCAATGCAGCTGAGAAGAGATATTGGTCGGTAGTTTTGTGGTTTTGATGGATCTGACTTTTTAAAGATGGGTGCAACGTTGGCTAGCTTCCAAGAAGAGGGGAAATGAGACTTGCGGATCAATGTTGTAAAGTATGTAGAGAGGGGGAGTGATAATACATTTGCTGCTTCCCGTAGAAGTCTTGGGCTGATAAGATCAGGACCACTAGCTTTGGATGGGTCAATTGCTTTTATTGCGTCACAAAAGTCGCTAGGAGAGATTGTGATTGTAGAGATTGAAGGTTGAGAGGTTTCCGCTTGTAAGGGTAGTGTGTGTGCATTGTCGTCGATAGTGGACTGCTTACAAAAGTATTTGTTCAAAAGAGTTGCATTTTCAATATCAGAGGTAGCTTCGAGACCAGTATCGTAAAGTGTTGAAATAACGGAAGACGATTTCTTGTTAGACAGTTGTTTCGCTAATTTGACCCAACATTTTGATGATACGTTGTTGTCGTTAATTTTCTCTATTATTTTATTTTCGTACTCTGACTTGGACTTTCGAATAAGTTTAGTGACTTCATTACGTACTTTTCTGAATTCGGACCATAAGTGGATGTTATTCATTTTTTTAGCTTTTCTATGTAATCTGTTTCGTTTGCGCATTAACCTACGTAAGTTGTTATTGAACCAAGGGATATCTGTGGGACGAATGGTTACAGTTTTGTTTGGAATAGTTTCAGTAGCTGCGGATGTGATTGCCATTGTGATTGTACTTGCAATTGTGTCTAAATTGTCATCGTTCAATATATCGTTCCAATTTGAAGATTCCAAAATACGTCTATACTCAGAGAAATTTCCGCGATCATAAAGCCAAATTTTCCATTTAAATGACGTTGATTTAGGTTTGTCGAATTTTAAAACAGCTACTATGGGACAGTGGTATCGCACAAGATCAGGAAGGAAAGGGTCTGCGACAAAGCTTGAAATAATTTACGTCCTGTCTTTTGTGAAAATAAGGTCGATAAGAGAGCTAGAAGTTTCAGTGAAGTAAGTCGGTGAAGAAATCAGCTGTTCAGCATTATAAGATGAGATAAGCCTACTAATCTTATCTGAGACAGAATTGTGAACATTGATATTGAAGTCTCCCGCCACTACTATGTTGTCACATGATTGACCGAAGGCTTGATCGATACTTTGTTCCATTAGTGTCCCATGGTTATTGTTGGAATCAGGTGGTCTATAGATGCCTCCTATTAATAGTTTGCGCTGATGTATGTGGAGTTCGACCCACAAAGCTTCGAGCCCGTTGATGGAGAGGTCAGTACGTTCGGTGGCAGTGAGCCCTTCACGGACATAAATCGCTACTCCGCCCCCAAGTCTCCCCACAGGAGATTGAATGTATCTGTCTTAACAATAATTAAACCTATATTTTAATTAGTGAATATCCAGAGCAGAATGGCTGCAGGTTATGGGAAAATAGGTCCCACAACATTCATACGAAAAATGAAAGTAGCAGAGAATAGCAAAATGTGTGGTAATTGGTTGGTTTATATAGAAAAACTATTTGGTGGTGGTGGTGATCTTTAAGGACCACAACCGACTACTGTACGACCAGAGCAACCACCGGGAGCGCATTCACTTCTGCGAGCGCTGCCTCCACGGCTACTCAAGGGAAGACCCACAAGCCCCGAGTGCCGCGGGATTGGACGGACGGCGGTGAGGGTGAGGGCCCGCCAGGGGGGTGGGGCGGGTCCTATGTAGAGGTGCGCCAGAAACCCCCTTAGGTATACTACTACAAACGTAAATACCACATAATTGTGACGCTCACGACTATTTCACAAGGCATGTTCATGCATGCTCCAACGAACATTTGCTTGTACATTCGCTCAGTCTGATCAGGACCTACGCTGTTAGCCCGTTTGTACACAACAAAACAGTTACACATCAGTTTATCTTCGGATACAGGCTCTGCGGCTTTGCTAAAATTTATTACATTTTGGAGTAGTAAATAGACCCGAAAATTATATTTCAGCGCTGCAATGAACTTGAATAGTTCCGTACAGTTCTTTTACTGAAATCAATATCATGCATACTCGACATTATTTTAATTTTTCAAGCCGCTTTTCTGACAAAGGTTTTTGATTATCACACTTATTTGTTGTTCCATGCTCTCCATTCTCGCCGAAATCCGTCTATTCGGCATACAACTCTCACTGTCGATAACAGCTCCGCTACCTTCCACGAATATCTGCATTCAGTCCGTCGCTTCCTTCAGAAACGAGCCGTCTACTCTCCCTACTCTGACCGTCCATCTAGAATAAACTTGCCTATTTATTCAAGAATGACGATACACGACTTACAGCTCGCACACCACGTGACAAAAACCAGTACTGCTCGCTGCACGTGCTACACGTCCGTGTATTAAGTGCACCACGGAAAATTATCATTATGCAGTTTCATCACGTGACGGTAACTGCGCATACACAGTCATGTTGAAATAATACGCCGAGTGAGAAGAAATGTTTACTCCCGTTATGCAAATTAGCCTCGTGTATATAAAGAACTTTTGCACGAATACACATGCAGCACACTAAGAGGGGATGAAAGTGGCACGTCATATACCCTACCGTCAGAAGCAATCAATTTCTTCTTCTCTTTCTCTTCTCTTTTCTCGATGGTTAGGTAGGAGTATGATACTTTCATTTGACCAATATGTCACTTAAAACGCAAAATACACGTAAACTAGTCTGGGTTCCCCTCAAGCAACTCTAATCGCTACCCAGCCATTCTAAATCACAATCCGATAAGCTGATGGGTGCTATAGGAGGCATCAAATTATAGGTTACCATACCTGCATAGATTCTCCTATACATGTACTTGGCGCATACTTTTGGAGCCTGAATAAATGCAACATTTATCAAAATTCGGAAATATAAACCAGGCAGACGACCATCGGCCTGCTTCTTTACTGGGCTATATATATCCCGGGTATGAAAGGTGTTGAAGCCAATTACAACCCTTAAATATATGCCGAATGAATGAGCAGGTGGCCGGATTAGCTCAGTAAAGCGTCGGACTGCGGATCGGAAGACCCCGGGTTTGATTCCCACCTCGACCGGCTGCCATTCGGTCGATTCGGTCCCGACATGCAAGGCCACCGAGCCAGTACCGTCGTTAAATCAAAGCATTTACTGCGAATACACAGCCGTCCGACATGGTATATTATTTAGAAACGTTATATATTAATTAATTGTGAAGTGAATTCCGTCGAGTACATTGTTTTATTCCATTGTCCGCCTATTGCGGCCCCGGAATATGTATGTGTAAATTACCGCGGTTTGAATGAAACGGGTTATCAAAGTACCGAAAGTACTGCATATCTGCTCAAATTGCATGATATTTCCGACGAAAATGTAACAATAACGTTCGACAATGTCCAGCCGTTGGTAAACATTTGCCGTGGCACTCGGCCTTGGGGTTCAAACATTTCCCTCGTGCCACGGCAAACGCTTACCGACGGCTGGGCATTGTGGAACCTTATATTAATTAATTGTGAAGTGGATTCCGTCGAATACACTGTTTTATTCCATTGTCCGCCTATTGCCCTTTTTAAAGAGAGTATGGATGACACATACCACATATTGATCATTTTAATTACCGTGATTCGGAATGCACCTTTACGGGTATGACAGTTTTTAAATATTTGTTTTCATTTCTCAATGAAAGTATATGTTGTGACACTCGTTTGAACACTGTCGACGAGATGGTTTAAATGGTGGTCGCGAGATACACTCCTAAACAGATGTAAGGAAAATATTTAACATTTTCCACAAAGTAACTGGCGTACACCAATGCCGACGCGTGCTTACCGATATTTGGCAATTGTTTCATTTCAAAATACTTGAATATTGTGCTTTACATTACAGGGGCGCCGGAAGCATCATACGATTGGTCCGGCGAATCTACTGGGTGCCCCCGGTATCCACCCAAAGTGTATGTTGTTACCACTCAGTTGAACCGTCTCGCCGAGACGGTTCAACTGAGTGGTAACAACATACACTTTTGATGAGAAATGAGAAAAATTGCAGAAAAATATTTACATTCCGTTTTTTTATACATGAATTACAAATATGTAAAAAATATTCATCCGGCAGTCGCCGGACCTGACGGACCTGTTCCGACGCCCCTGCATTAGCATATTCATTGAATAATGTGCTTTAAATCCAGAATATTCATTTGCTTAGCATGCGTTGTGCTACAGACTCCGTCAATCTGACTGAGTGAATGAGGGTTGAGGCCACCAATAGATGTTCAGAAACGATGACATCATGGCACGTCTAACGCAGGCAGTTTGTATCCACGGTAAAAACGTGTTAATTTGAGCCTTCTTTGTCCGGCAGCTAGCGACGCCCCAGCCGTACATTGTCCACGTCAGTAACAGATGTTGTACAGTAGATCGGTCCCCGCTCGTTTATTGGCTCCCCTTGTACCGTGAACTGCAGATGTTAAATGTGCGCCAGTCGCTCATTCGGTTGCACACGGAAAATGAAGGTGTTTTACAATAGACTTCTGCTGGGACGCATCTGCGCAGTACGACGCAGTCAGTCTATCTTTCTTATAGTGGTGTTCACCCTCGTGTTTGCATTTACGTTTTACTACACCAGCAAAGACGGTTATACCATGGAGATACGCGTAAAAGATACTGATATGTGTATTAAATATGGTGTATGTAGTACTGTTAATAACACGATACAGACAGCTGAGGACCAAGACAATATGCCCGTGGAGGTTGTGGAACAGACTGCGAGAATACGAGACAAAGATAACACTACCGGGGTACGCCCCAAAGCGAACCTTCAACGGGAGGCCATTCATTTACGCATAATGGAATTGTTGTCTCAGTATCGTACGATTACGAACCTGGTCGACGGAATGTTTTTGTTGTTGGAGCCAATCAGATACACGGAGAAGTATTACGTCATCATGGCGGCATTCGACGCACTGGTGTTGGACGTATGGAGTTATTACACACACGGAGACGCCCGCTCCATGAGGGCAGACAGAATGTGGTCGTGGCAGACAGGTACGATCGGGCCTCCCTAAGCCATATTTACACCCTCCATAAATTCATAATAGAAACGCCCATTCTATGTACAGTGGAACCTATCTAAACCGGAAAACACATGTGATCTTATTTTTGATGAGTGTCTTGATCATTTATCTCAGGTGCTAATGTCTGTTTGTGATCGCATAACACACTACTATTAGTCTGTTTCACGAAAGCTGCCCAAATTTTACGGCTATATAGACAATTAAAAAACAATATTATTTTCGATAATATTAAATTAAAGGAAAATTTGAGAATGAGCCTTCTTTTTATTTCGTGAAATTCGGTCAAATATTGATTTTATTACGAAAAATTGATTTGTCTATGGGAATTTAATATGGGGGAAAAAGTGGTAAGGAAGTGTGGGAGGAGTCAAAAAACTAACACATTTGGAAATTGACTCTGAAACCTGACTAGATAGCTTGGATATGATCTAACTAAGAAAACAAAAGTTAAATTTTAAAATTCGGTCCAGTATTTATAAAATTCAAAAAAATTTCCCCATGTTAAATCCCCATAGACATCTTCACTAAGATGTCTATGGGGATTTAACATGGGGAAATTGTTTTTTCGCAATAAAATCAATATTTGACCAAATTTCACGAAATAAAAAGAAGGCTCATTCTTAATTTTTCCTTTAGTTGAATATTATGAAAAGAAATCTTGTTTTTGAATTGTTTATATAGCCGTAAAATTTGGGCAGCTTTCGTGAAACGGACAGTAGGAATGATCAAATGTCTGATTTACAGTGAAGCCTCTCTAAGACTGACGCTAAATACGACGCTAACCGCTATTTACGATGTTACTTCGCTAAGCTGAAGGAGCGACCCAGTAAGCGGATTGAAACCGTGGAATACCTTGCTCTAAGCGCGGCGCTATATTGATTGGTTAAAGTTTGTTTGAATCCATTAATGTAAAGACGATTGACCGGCAATGTCGCTGTTCCATGATGTGCGACAAAATGGCGTAAAACAAGATGATACCTAATTATAAAATATTTACATTTCTTCAAAACATGCAATGCAAAATATGTAATAAAACCATAGGCTGTTGCGTTTACTGCAGTGGAAAAACAGTTGGTCGGTTTCAAGATTGGGGCCCTTAAATTATGTAAAGATACATGTATATTGTTACGGAAATTAATTGTCTACCTAATTATATAACTATTCCACAAGTGTTTAACATCACAAGTGTTCGTTTTTACACAGTATTAATTAATATTTCAATACCGTGTTTGTAGTGGTGATCACCAGCTTATGTACATGTGAAGACAGTGTGATTAGTTTTAATTATTTAAATCAAGTATGTGTAACAACACGATTGCTGTCGATGTCTTATATTATACATATAGTTATCGTACACCAGAAATTGCATTGTGCAAATAAACATCTACTACATCTTTTGAATAAAAATCGATTTTGTTAATAGTTTGAGAAAACGCTTTTATCTCCCCTGATCTCAAGATTATTGATTTCCGTCATAGAAATATTAAATACAAAATAGTACCAATATGTGTACCAATATAACACCCTACAATACATCCCGATGTACGGGACCCCATCTTTAAAGTGCGGGGAGTCCAAACTTTAAAGGTACGTACATGTCCACCAGTAGGCACAAAATGCCAGGGCCCGGTTGTTCAAAACATCCGTTAGCTTAACGGACTGTTAAATCCTTAACTGAATGGTTAAAATCTCTGTTTTAACAGAGATTTTAACCATTCAGTTAAGGATTTAACAGTCCGTTAAGGACTTAACAGTCCGTTAAGCTAACTGGTGTTTTGAACAACCGGGCCCAGGTTATAATATAGGAAGACACATAGTTTTGTATATTCTGTAAATATGACATTTTCTGGCAAGATAAACATTCATTCACCATTAGCCCACGTATTGCTTGACATTATTATACATTTTATATCAGACGAAAATTTCCACACTGACATCAGGGGCGATAACCTTGTTTCCTTAAAATGTTAACGGAATAACTATTTATTCTCTGTATTTATGTGTTGATGTGCAAAGATCATACTTTATAATCTGTCAAAATTATCATTTTTTCACGTAACATGTACGTGTCGTTTTTTTTTCAGGTCAGGCATTTCATTATTATAAATAATTAATAATTAAAACTATCATGTCTCAATTGCATATGAAAATAGCCTGATAACACCACGAGTCTCTGTCGGTAAAATACATATTACTAAATGATTATACATGTATCTGTATAGCGGGCACTCGTAATGTGTAGTCGTAATTTGTAGAACTGGTGAAATATTGATACAATTATACACTTATTTAATTCCTATAACGAACATATTGTGCCTACTGAGTGGGCATTTAACCAAACCAAATGTTTTTCCCGCTCCAGGAACAGGGTGTGGGATCCTGTGATTTCCGAACTGGGTGACGTCATGTTTTTAGAGGTGTTTACAGTAGATTTCTTTTAATATCTTTCTAATGGAATGGGTGATTTTTATTTAAAAAGAACGCAGCAAATACGGGACAGGTTGCCCTAAGGCCTTTATTATATAGTTTAATCCTTAATCAATAAGCTTTAATCAATTTAACAATTACGTCGTATTGACGAAGAATCGGTTACCGTCTATGCAGACGCGGAGTGCAGCACCAGTGTTCTTATCCGTACGCAGGCGCGGAGTGCGGCACCAGTTCTATTATCCGTACGCCGGTGCGGAGTGCGGCACCAGTGTTATTATCTGTACGCCGGCGCGGAGTGCGGCACCAGGGCTATTATCCGTACGCCGGCGCGGAGTGCGGCATCAGTGTTCTTATCTGTACGCAGGCGCGGAGTGGGGCACAAGGGCTATTATCCGTACGCCGGCGCGGAGTGCTGCACCAGTGTTATTATCCGTACGCCGGCGAGGAGTGCAGCACCCGTGTTATTATATGTCCGCCGGCGCGGTGTGCAGCACCCGTGTTATTATTCGTACGCCGGCGCGGTGTTCAGCACCGGTGTTATTATCCGTACGCAGGCGCGGAGTGCAGCACCCGTGTTATTATCCGTACGCAGGCGCGGTTGCAGCAGCCGTGCTATTATCCGTATGCCGGCGCGGAGTGCACCATCAGTGTTATTATCCGTATGCCGGCGGCGCTGAATACAGCACCAGTGTTATTATTCGTACGCTGGCGCGGAGTGCAGAGCCATTGTTATTATCCGTACGCCGGCGCGGTGTGTTGCACCAGTGTTATTATCCGTACGCCGGCGCGGAGTGCAGCACCCGTGTTATTATCTGTACGCCGGTGCGGAGTACAGCACCAGTGTTATTATCCGTACGCCGGTGCGGAGTACAGCACCAGTGTTATTATTCGTACGCTGGCGCGGAGTGCAGAGCCAGTGTTATTATCCGTACGCCGGCGCGGAGTGCAGCACCCGTGTTATTATCTGTACGCCGGTGCGGAGTACAGCACCAGTGTTATTATCCGTACGCCGGCGCGGAGTGCATCACCCGTGTTATTATCTGTACGCCGGTGCGGAGCACAGCACCAGTGTTATTATCCGTACGCCGGTGCGGAGTACAGCACCAGTGTTATTATCAGTACGCCGGCACGGAGTGCAGCACCCGTGTTATTATTCGTACGCCGGCGCGGAGTGCAGCACCCGTGTTATTATCTGTACGCCGGTGCGGAGTACAGCACCAGTGTTATTATTCGTACGCCGGTGCGGAGTGCAGCACCAGTGTTATTATCCGTATGCCGGCGCGGAGTGCAGCACCCGTGTTATTATTCGTACGCCGGCGCGAAGTGCAGCACCCGTGTTATTATCTGTACGCCGGTGCGGAGTACAGCACCAGTGTTATTATTCGTACGCCGGCGCGGAGTGCAGCACCCGTGTTATTATATGTACGCCGGTGCGGAGTACAGCACCAGTGTTATTATCCGTACGCCGGTGCGGAGTACAGCACCAGTGTTATTATTCGTACGCTGGCGCGGAGTGCAGAGCCAGTGTTATTATCCGTACGCCGGCGCGGTGTGTTGCACCAATGTTATTATCCGTACGCCGGCGCGGAGTGCAGCACCAGTGTTATTATCCGTACGCCGTCGCTGTGTGCTGCACCAGTGTTATTATCCGTACGCCGTCGCTGTGTGCTGCACCAGTGTTAGTATCCGTACGCCGTCGCTGTGTGCTGCACCAGTGTTAGTATCTGTACGCCGGTGCGGAGTACAGCACCAGTGCTATTATTCGTACGCCGGCGCGGAGTGCAGCACCCGTGTTATTATCCGTACGCCGGTGCGGAGTACAGCACCAGTGTTATTATCCGTACGCCGGTGCGGAGTACAGCACCAGTGTTATTATCCGTACGCTGGCGCGGAGTGCCGAGCCAGTGTTATTATCCGTACGCCGGCGTGGAGTGCAGCACCCGTGTTATTATCCGTACGCCGTCGCTGTGTGCTGCACCAGTGTTATTATCCGTACGCCGTCGCTGTGTGCTGCACCAGTGTTAGTATCCGTACGCCGTCGCTGTGTGCTGTACCAGTGTTAGTATCTGTACGCCGTCGCTGTGTGCTGCACCAGTGTTATTATCTGTACGCCGTCGCTGTGTGCTGCACCAGTGTTATTATCCGTACGCCGTCGCTGTGTGCTGCACCAGTGTTATTATCCGTACGCCGTCGCTGTGTGCTGCACCAGTGTTATTATCCGTATGCCGGTGCGGAGTACAGCACCAGTGTTATTATCTGTACGCCGTCGCTGTGTGCTGCACCAGTGTTATTATCTGTACGCCGTCGCTGTGTGCTGCACCAGTGTTATTATCCGTACGCCGGTGCGGAGTACAGCACCAGTGTTATTATCTGTACGCCGTCGCTGTGTGCTGCACCAGTGTTATTATCTGTACGCCGTCGCTGTGTGCTACGCCGTCGCTGTGTGCTGCACCAGTGTTATTATCTGTACGCCGGTGCGGAGTGCAGCACCAGTGTTATTATCTGTACGCCGGTGCGGAGTACAGCACCCGTGTTATTATCTGTACGCCGGTGCGGAGTACAGCACCAGTGTTATTATCTGTACGCCGGTGCAGAGTGCAGCACGAGTGTTATTATCTGTACGCCGGCGCGGAGTGCAGCATCCGTGTTATTATCCGTATGCCGGCGCTGATTGCAGCACCCCGTGTTATTATATGTACGCCGGCGCGGAGTGCAGCACGAGTGTTATTATCTGTACGCCGGCGCGGAGTGCAGCATCCGTGTTATTATCCGTATGCCGGCGCGGATTGCAGCACCCCGTGTTATTATCCGTACGCCGGCGCGGAGTGCAGCACCCGTGTTATTATCCGTACGCCGGCGCGGAGTACAGCACACATGTTATTATCCGTACGCCGGCGCTGTGTGCAGCACCAGTGTTATTATGGGTACGCCGGCGCGGAGTGCAGCACGAGTGTTATTATCTGTACGCCGGCTCGGAGTGCAGCACGAGTGTTATTATATGTACGCCGGCTCGGAGTGCAGCACCAGTGTTATTATATGTACGCCGGCTCGGAGTGCAGCACGAGTGTTATTATCCATACGCCGGCTCGGAGTGCAGCACCCGTGTTATTATATTTACGCCGGCGCGGAGTGCAGCACGAGTGTTATTATATGTACGCCGGCGCGGAGTGCAGCACGAGTGTTATTATATGTACGCCGGCTCAGAGTGCAGCACCAGTGTTATTAGTATGTACGCGGCTATACGGAGATGCAGCACAGTGTTATTATATGTACACCGGCGCGGAGTGCAGTACGAGTGTTATTATATGTACACCGGCGCTGAGTGCAGCATGAGTGTTATTATATGTACACCGGCACGGAGTGCAGCACGAGTGTTATTATATGTACACCGGCACGGAGTGCAGCACGATGTTATTATACACACCGCGCTGAGTCAGCACATGTTATTATATTACACCGGCGCTGCAGTGCAGCACGAGTAGTGTTATTATAGTACACCGGTGGCTGAGCGCAGCACGAGTGTTATATATGTACACCGCGCGACGAGTGCAGCACGAGTGTTATTATATGTACACCGGCGCTGAGTGCAGCACGAGTGTTATTATATGTACACCGGCTCGGAGTGCAGCACGAGTGTTATTATATGTACACCGGCGCTGAGTGCAGCACGAGTGTTATTATATGTACACCGGCGCGGAGTGCAGCATGAGTGTTATTATATGTACACCGGCGCTGCGTGCAGCACGAGTGTTATTATATGTACACCGGCGCGGAGTGCAGCACGAGTGTTATTATATGTACACCGGCGCTGAGTGCAGCACGAGTGTTATTATATGTACACCGGCTCGGAGTGCAGCACCAGTGTTATTATATGTACACCGGCGCTGAGTGCAGCACGAGTGTTATTATGTAGCCGGCTCGGAGGTGCAGCGAGTGTTATTATGTACGCCGGCGCGGAGCAGCATGTATTATATGTACGCCCGCTCGGAGTGTGCAGCACGAGTGATATTATATGTATTTACGCCGGCCGGAGTGCCGCAATGATTATATGTACGCCGGGCCGGAGTGGCACACAGTGTTATTAATATGTACGCCGGCTCGGAGTGCAGCACGAGTGTTATTATATGTACGCCGGCGCGGAGTGCAGCACGAGTGTTATTATATGTACACCGGCGCGGAGTGCAGCACGAGTGTTATTATATGTACGCCGGCGCGGAGTGCAGCACGAGTGTTAGTTATATGTTACATACGGCCGAGTGCAGCACCATGTTATTATCCATACGCCGGCTCGGAGTGCAGCATCCGTGTTATTATATGTACACCGGCGCGGAGTGCAGCACGAGTGTTATTATCCATACGCCGGCTCGGAGTGCAGCATCCGTGTTATTATATGTACGCCGGCGCGGAGTGCAGCACCAGTACTATTATCCATACGCCGGCTCGGAGTGCAGCATCCGTGTTATTTTATGTACACCGGCGCGGAGTGCAGCACGAGTGTTATTATATGTACGCCGGCGCGGAGTGCAGCACGAGTGTCATTATATGTACGCCGGCTCGGAGTGCAGCACGAGTGTTATTATCCATACGCCGGCTCGGAGTGCAGCACCCGTGTTATTATATTTACGCTGGCGCGGAGTGCAGCACCAATGTTATTCGTGTCCGTTTCGATTCGGTAGACGCATGCTCGGAGATAATTTCTGCGCATTTGTAATTCATATTTGTCTGGTAATCTCGCTCTGTTTTCGTCAGAGATCACTTTGAGTTTGATTTGTTTCTGGTTTTTTTTGCAGACGATGAACGGCAGCTCTTGATAAACTGTTCCAACATTCAGGCGTTGAAGCTCCAGCGTATCTTGGGCGCGGGCATCATTAAAACGGCGTACCTCGCAGACTTCAATGGCTTATCAGTGGTTGTGAAAATAAAAAATAATAAAGTAATAAATAAAGGCTTGGACTGCAAAGACCACATCGAGTGTAGTATAGAGCGTGACGTTCGGATTCTAAACGAAGTAATATTGTTTGGTGGACTCCACCACCCGATGTTCAATAAACTACTCGGGTTCTGTGTACATAGCGGCTTCGCCGTGCCACGGGTTACAACATTGCCTGGAGTTGTAGCTGTATACGAGTTGGGGCAAACTATTTATTACCCCCAATACCAAGATAAAATGACGTTTAACGAGACGCTGCGACACGCTATGGCATTCGCCGACTTCCTTGACTACGCAGAACACTCGCCGTTCGGTCGTCTAGCTCTTGTCGACCTGCATCCAGGACAATTCGTGCGCGTTGGACCGCATTACACCCTAACTGACATGGATGTAGCGAACAACAAAGAGGATCCACAGTGTAGTGACGTTGGGACGCACCAGAAAATACTCCCAGGTCAGATTACAAAGATGTGTGTTTTTGACAATCCCCTAAGCGGACGGAACATATACGAGATAGCTTGTGTTCGCGGTAAGTGTCTCAACTATGCGCAAAAACATAACATGCAAAGGATATATGAACTATTTTTTGTGCCTATGTTTAATTTTGCTAAAATGCCAGTAGAATTTCGTGTGGATATTAGCAGACTACTGGGTGCAATTCGGTGGAATTTACCAGCCGCGCAGCTTTATAGCAAGTTAAAGACAATATTGGTAAGACATTTGAAGATTAGAACTGTAACTTGATACTGTCTGAGGACAGACAAGCTTGAGTGTTGGACAAGCGGAACTTATATATCATGACATCTGCGAGATATTACTTAGACGTATCTACTGTCTGTTTCACAAAACCTGCCCAAATTTTATGGATATTATCCACAATGTAAAAACACTACCTTTTTCAATAATATAAAATTTATGAGTGTTCCTTTTATTTTGTAAAATTTTGTAAAATCTTGATTATATTACCAAAGAAAATGAGTTATCTATGGGAATTTAACATGGGAGGAAAGAACTGGATAACCTGGAGGAGGAGTCGAAAAACGAAACATGTTGGTTATTGACTTTGAAACCTGGCTAGATATCTTGGTAATGATCTGATGATCTAATTAAGAAAATAAAAAATTAAATTTCGAATATCTGTCTACTATTTGTGAAATTAGAAAAGTTCCAGATGCTAAATTCCCATTAACAGGGGGATTTCTTTTTCGCAATAAAATCAATACTGGTCCAAATTTCACGAAATAAAAGAAGGCTAATTGTTAAAATGTGATAAAATGTACTATTATCGAAAAAAACAAAACAATGTTTTTGCATTGTTTGCATAGCCGTAATTACAAATATTTGGGCAGGTTTCGTGAAACATAGAGTAGTATTCTCCCATATAAATACTTTTAATTTATACCACGATCAGGGCAAAGACAACTGCATATTACGCATGTCTGATGCAGTTCAATGACCTTGAAATGACATAGAACATGGTTTGACAAAAATTAGAACCAAGTGTTTGGAAACCTTATGCAACAATCAAATTAAACAAGGCGATCGCTGGCGCGTGTCTCATCCACGAAAGTCGTGGTCAGCAAGGTCAATATCACAATATGAGGAAGCTATCGATGAAGTATGGTAATGATCCGTCTTATGAATCGGGAGAAACTCAAGATTTGGACGTACAACGTCAAGGTCACCCGATTGCCACTGGGTGGACACCCATCACGGTGAGGAACCTATTGATACGTTTGGTAATGTATTGACTAACGGATCAGGCGATATTATAGGAATGAATGGCCTTTTTGTGGAATTTATCGGGGTATAAACTTGGAAAAGTCGCGGGAATACTGGACGAAGGCCGGAAGGCCTCGTCCAGTATTCCCGCGACTTTTCCAAGTTTATATCCCCGGTAAATTCCACAAAAATGCCATTCATTCCTTATAATTCCAGCACTTGAATTAAATTCATCAAGAAAATGTGTTTATTTTCCGTTTTCTTAAGAATTATTTTAACTGCGCCCGACGGATACGGAAAGTAGTTCGGCGTGGGAGTTTACTGGGATATTAATTTTGGACAGAGACTTGCTATGGACCAATCAAATGTTAGGGAATTGTGTAAATATTTTTCTGCAGGAATTATTCAACATTTGGGCCTGTATAGTACATCCAACATTGTTGATACGAAGGTCAAGGTCAAAGTCACCCTAATGTAACTGGTTGGACTGCCATCAATGTGAGGAAGCTATTGATGAAGTTTGGTAATGATCCAATAGCGGATGCTCAACATTCGACGTACTTCAGAAATGTGTTGGTTTAAACATATTGTATTTATATACCAGTTACAAGCATGACATCAATACTAATATAATCAGTACTATACAAAATGGAGTTGGATTGAAAGCAAGCTTATATCAATCATCTCCCTAACATGTGATTAAGTATCTGGCTGCCGAAGCCAGGACATAACAACCATAAATACACAACCGTTAACCTAGCGCTAAGGTGTCAGCGTTTCTGACCATATATTAGCAAACTCAACTCGCAATCAGGCAACCTGATTGTCTGAGCCTGAGCTATAACATAGTTCAGGCTCAACTAATCAATCCGCCTGATCACATGCACATTATTCACGTATTCTCAAAGCAAACAATAGGCAACTATTGGGAAGATTAGCGTCGGCGGTGGTGTAATACAGGTGTTAGCAGAAATGGGATTTTATTCTTAGTTGTGATCCTAGTTTCAGCTGCCCACGATACCTGTAGCCGATTTCATCAACATTGCAAGGTATACTTTAGTAGCAAAGTATACTTTGAGGGAGAAATTTTCAAATTTTATGATAAATTTATTAATTTTTATTATACTGAATTTATTACATTATCACAGCCAATTTGGCTGTGATAATGTAATAAATTCGCAAAGTATACTTTGAGGGAGAAATTTTCAAATTTTATGATAAATTTATTAATTTTTATTATACTGAATTTATTACATTATCACAGCCAATTTGGCTGTGATAATGTAATAAATTCAGTATAATAATTCTGCATACTTTTAATCATGAAATATATGCATTTGTTAGTTCTATATGAAATAATGCATTTCAGGAAAGTATACTTTGCAATTTTGATGAAATCGGCTACTGATAAATGTATTACAGATGACAATATGTACAATGTTAACTATACACGCAGTAACCATTTTTAACAAAAGGTAAAAAGAAAATATAATATTAAAGTCAACAATATTATGATTTAGTTCGTTAATTTTTAAATCCATGAACTTTGTACTATATTTTACTAATAGGTGTACTTTTAGTAAATAGGTAAATAGAAATGAAATAAAAAAATAAAATAAAAGCCACTACAGGTCAGTTCGAGAAAACATTCGCACACCATACGACCCAATGCCCACGTGCATTCATGTTGTCGGTACGGTGTAACTAGCAGATACCGTTTAAAAACGACCATTGTTCTCAATGTAGATTCTTACGGATGCAAATATTGCTTCATTAGTAGGACCGTCAAGTTGTATTTATCCCGTCAGCACAGTGCGTATGTGCCGTGAAACACAGTGCCGTGAAACATTTTTGATATCCAGTCAATACTATTTTTGCATTTTAAAGCCATTTTTAGGTGTTGACAGGATAAATAGAATAGTAGGTTAGTGCCGTGAATGGGAAAAAAATATCTGGCGCGGCACAGAAACGGGATGTGCTCGGCAGAGCCTCGCCCATCCCGTTTCCTGAGCCTTGCCAGATATTTTTTCCCATTCACGGCACTAATCTACTATTCTCTATATTGCCATAGAGTACAGTATAAAGGGTCGGTTGACAGTAAGCTTGAATTTCGTCTATTAGTTGGTTTTCATTGTAGTTGATATATTGGGCAGGAGAAGAAGTAGTGAGTGGCATCTTTAACTTGTCCGCAAATACAATTGGGTGACTCGACAATATTTTTACAAGATATGCCATGGTTAAGGGCACTACATTTTGTTCGGAGACGTGTATGTACTACTTGGATATTCCGTAGGCCAATGTAATAATAAGTTGGAACCTTGTCTGTATTTGTTTTTATTTTTGTTTTAAAACAACTCAGTGATGGAGCATTCCGAGTGTCGTCAGTCATAGAGTTCCACCAGTCTCGGACAGAAGAGGAAGACACGAGTTATAACAGAGTAATATTCCATTTTAAATTTTGTAAAAAAGTGACAATTTATGTGAGTAACGTCTGTTTTCTAATGTTTCCCAGCAAGTTTCGGCATATACTGCATCAATTGAAACTCGCCGAGTTGCACCTGTAGCTATACGTGCAGCTTCCATTTGATTTATTTCAACCGGGATTTTCTCATATTGTGTACAATTATCCCATACGTTATCCGCATATTCTAGCAGTGGTCTGATAAATGAAATAAACTTATTTCAAGACATTTCCTATCAAGTATGCATTTTACTGTTTTTGTTAGTAATGTATATTCTGCGCCATGCCTTTCCTGTTATGTATTTAACATTTGGATATACATATACAAATGTACGTCCAAAAGTGTTGACATGAAGGTGAAGGTCACCAATATGAATGTCAAGGTAACACAAATGACATTGAGTGGACAGCCATCAATGTGAGGAAGGTATTGATGTATGTTGGTAATGATCGGACTAATGGGTCAGGAGATATTCAACATTTGGATGCAAGTCAAACTTGTTGGCGCCTACGGTGTCGCCGCCGCTGACGCCTACGTCAGAATTTTGACGGCTATGTCTCACTTTCCACTAAAATACGAGTTGGCCGGATTCTTATCTTTTCCGATTCCATTTATGATAAGGGGGTGTTTTTGTTTCGAAAATATGAAAATTACTTGCAAGAAATGTAGATCCAGATGAGACGGCTCACCACGAGCCGGCTCATCTTGATCTACATTTTTTGCCAATACCACAAGACAGGCCTGTGGCATATGCAGCCTATGCTCAATACATGTAAATCTATCAATTGAACATTTTAGTCGTACGAAGTTTAGTGAGACGGGCCCCCGGAGCGTGCTATTTGATCAGGTGGTACACTGATCACACATTCCAAAAGCCCCATTTCTCCAGCCACAGCCATATATTCTACTTGACTACTTGTTCACGTGATAACTAGCAGACAGTGCAGACAGTGTAGATCCTGATCAGACAGTACAGCCTAATCTGGATCTACACTGGTCACAAAACCCATAAGTCCCATTTTTCCAGTCACAGTCATATAATAAGTATGAGGTGTTTTGCTGTATCTCATCTGGCCATTTACCTACATTTATTTGGAAGACCTGAAATATCTTTGTAACTGGTGTGTATTGAAAGTTAACGAATACAAAATGTACCTAACAGCTAAGAGCACACATCAATTCCGTGTTTCCCCTTGCTTTTTGCCAAATTTTGACACAATTTACGGAAGTATTGTATTCTTCCATAATAAATATCATCAATATGCAACGAGGACCAACTCTCATCACCCGTTCAAATGTCAATAGTAATTAGTCGTGGCAATTGACGCTATCCAGCTGCCACCTTGTCAAACCATGCATTTCAATAAATCTGGATGCGACTGGAGAAATGTGACTTACGGCATTTGTGCCCAGTCTAGTTCCAGTAGCCGATTTCACCAACATTGCAAAGTATACTTTTCTAGCAAAGTATACTTTGAAGGAGCAATCATTTATTTTTCCTGAAATGCATTATTTCATATAGAAATAACTACTGCATATATTTGATGATTACAAGTATGCAGAATTATTATACTGAATGTATTCGATTATCACAGCCAAAATGGCTGTGATAATGTAATAAATTCAGTATAATAAAAATTAATAAATTTATCCTAAAATTGAAAATTTCTCCCTCAAAGTATACTTTGCTAGAAAAGTATACTTTGCAATGTTGATGAAATCGGCCACTGATCTGTTGATGCACTATTGTAGCCCACTACGGATCTGTACTGTTAGTGGAATGTTAAGTATTCCGCTGACTATACAGTGAACAGTGCAGATGTTGATCAGACTGCGCGGATGCGCAGTCTGATCTGCATCTACACTGGTCGCAAACTCCATAATCCCCATTTCTCCATTGACAGCCATAAATGATTGGCATATATGTGCAATAATTGCGGCAGATGCCCGGGGATTAGACGATAGACAACGGCAATACGAGACTTAGTCACTCGCATAATAGCGGCTCGATCACCTTACATGCGAACACAAGACACCGACCACGTGGCAACACCTGTGTGTATATCTTCAATGTTGCCCCTCATTAGTAGGCCAGTAAGATACAGTGCATTACTAGGTTCACACTGGTTAGGCCGAACGCTTGGTCGACAGATGCAACGAATATCCATACGTTTTGGAACGCGCGGTAGTCAGATAAAATGGCCGAAAAGTAAGCAGTTTTTGAGGTAAGCGTTGTATTTATTATTAGCCGATCTATTTATAGATCGGCTAATATATTGGTCATCCATCGAATACTGAAAAAGTTTGTAGCAACCCTTTTCTCCGCTATTCGGTAATCTACGAACGCGAATTTTGCTGTATCACTTCCAAATAGCATCAACCGATAAAGTTTGCATTTTTGGCAATTATCTCCGTTTAAAACTTTAAATATAGCCAAATAACACAATTTTGAATACGTAATGAGCTGAACGCCGGAAGAGATTGAACCCGGAAGTTGTTGTTGTTGAAGTCCATAGTTGGCTCTAATGGCCATATACTCCAACATACGCCGATTATTGGGCTAATTTAAAGCTTTTATTTATTAAACAGAACAAGTTTCAGCCACGTATAATCGCGTAAGATGTGTTTATTCGGCTAATTTATAATCGACCTCTGCTCAAAATCTCCTCCGATCGCGTATGCGCGTCATTTGACGCTAGTTAATATTCACAAAATTTTCCACCAATCAAAACGAAGAATTGCCCTTCATAGCGAACTTTGATTTGTTTACTTGATTTGCTTGGTGGTTAAATCAGCGAACAATTGAACATAGTGCGTTTGTATGCGTATTCAAACAACGTATACTAGACTGTTTCATACAAAAGTGGAGAGAAGATGTTGAGGCCAATAACGTAATGACGTTCTACAAACATATAAAAGTGAATTTTGAATTTGAGAATTATTTAAGCATTGTGTACAATCATGAGCTAAGGAAGTACCTAACTAGAATACGTTTGGGCTCACATGTGCTGCGGATAGAGACAGGGAGATATGGTAGGAATCGCATAGAGCGCAATCAAAGAGTATGCACTATGTGCGATTCAGGAGACATCGAAGACGCCTATCATTTTATTATCATATGTCCGTCTCTCACACACATTAGATCGCAGTATATTGGTTCATTCTACAGGTTGAGACCAAGCGTATTCAAGTTTACGTCGCTATTAGCTACACATCATAAAAGAACGGTCGTAAATTTGTGTAAATATTTAAAAGAAGCATTCGAGTACAGAAAATCAGCCATTCTCTAATGTTAAATGTGTTCACTCTTGGAATACTATTTACTATTTTGTATATACATGTATTTGTTTATATGACGAGGAACTTGTATGAATTTAAGTCAATAAATTCTATTCTATTCTATCATGCAGGGATGGCAGGGATGCATCCAGCAAGCGCGATTGCGGCAATCCCCCTTAATTATTGTCAATGCCGCAAATTATTGATTGTCTTGCGCCAGACATCGCGCAAAAAATCACGGATGGGCCCCTTTTTAAATGACCAGTGCGCACATTAAAAAAACGTAATTGACTATTTAAACGAGTAGTATAAAGGGAGTCAAAATGATACCACCTGCGGTGGCATTATTTATAACCCTTTATACTACCCCCACCACCCCCGAAAAACCATAAATTGGTTAACGAGGAAATAGTCCCCCACCAACCACGAAAAATTGGTCGTGAAAAAAAACAAAACATAATGTTTTCCCGACAGTAAATTTATGATAAAATAATTATTTCAATGTGCCCACGAGTGATAGTTTATATTCCAACACCCCATTTTTCTCCTCCAATATAGCTAATTTATTTCGACGATGTCGAATTGTAGTCCAATTATATTGGTGTCATAAATACCTTATGTTTTTTTCACGTCCAATTGAACATATAAATTTAATAGGTTATAATAAAAATATTATAACAAAATGGATAATAAAATACACAACGAATTGGAATTGTATAATGACCTTGCTGAAGAATTTTACGCCGCTGTTTCTACAGTATTAAAACACGGTAAAATGACAATACTATGTGGTATTGAATACATGAAATATCAGCGTAATTTATTACGCTGCGATAAAAACGTTGCATTTACAATATTAAACCGGCAATTGTGTCGCCGGTATAAGTCTCAAATTTATGTAATGAAGCGACTAAATAGGATCGTAGAAACACTACCGAAATATTATCAAACTAATTTTATAAAACAGTTTAAAATCAAAGATTCGTTTACGGATATGCGTTTCTACAATATCGCTTTTAACGAAGAAATTGGAAAATTATTAGAAGAAATTGGAAATTATTGAACAGAAAAAAAACAACTATTAGAGAAAATGGATAATACAATACAATTGGAATTGAAAATTTTTAATAACTGTGTTGAAGAAATTTATGAATCTTATGGGGGTTATAATCCTGTATATAAATTCTATAAAATGAGAACACTAGGCGATATCGAATATATGAAATACCAGCGTAATTTATTACGCTCCGATAAAAACGTTGCATTTACAATATTATACCGGAAATTATGTCAACCATACAAGAGGCAAATACAAACATTAAGACGGATAATGCGTATCGGATATGAAACTAAGGTGTATTATATAAAATTGTTAAAACCCAACGATTTATTTACGAATATACATTTCTACGATATCGCTTATAAAGAAATTGAAAAAATATTATTGAACAGCAATGTTGATGCTAAGACAAATAACATCTCCCTGAAACCGCGTGTCCATTTATCCCCATGAACCTGCTAAGGTCAAAGATCGTGTCATGACACCGGCCGGAGTTGTCTGCCCATTTCAAACGGTCGGACTCCGAACGCCGTTGTCATGCAGTTGTTTACCATAGCGACCACATTTGTAGGGATAGAAATAAATAAATAAAAATGTTTAGCTCCAACCGCGGCGCGAACCCACGACCCTCGTCTCTATAGATTATCGCCTTAACCACACGACCACGAAGGCTGTTATGATAAACATTACCTAGTGTTGTACAATTATCAATTACACGGGTTATGAACCATACGTAAATTGATAGCCAAGGTAAACAGAGCCGAGTGTATCAATTACACAGACGGTGTGTACAGTGTAATACTCGACTGAATTTGTAATTCTCAGTGAAAAACACATGTTGTATAGGTATGTAAATTTGTTTACTGCATCAATATAATTTTGAAAAAATTAGGAAAATTATAAAATTAAGAAAAAAAATTTTTTTTAAAAATTATTTTATAATGGTGCTGTAACATTTCCTCCGACTTTATTTCCAAGTTTTACCCTAAATTTATCCCAATCAGTACACTCAATTTTGGGCATGGTGGCGCGCGCCTTGATCCTTATATCATTTTTTAATTCTTCATATCTCCCCATTTCTTCCACCACGGATTCAAACTCTAAATTTGATATTTTCTTATCGGCCAACGCTTTGGACACCATAACGTCGATGCTATTTTTCTTAGACCTAGCGAGAACGGATATTCTATCATGTTTTCTACTTTTTTTCTCGAGTTTTCCACCCACCGCCCTAATTACCATACAAAGTGTTCCAGATAAAACTGTAATTCCACTCAAAACCCCTGCAAGTGGAATCATTACAATTGTAGATAGCGTTGCAGCAGTCCCCAGCCCCCCACACAACACAGAAACACTTGCCAGAACCGTACTAGATGCTTCAGCTATGTTTGCCGCGCGCTTATATTTTTTAGCGTGTCTTTTTCTATTTGCACATTCTCTAACTAAAATATCCTGCATAGCGACGATATTATTCAACCTAAAATCTGAACTTCTTTCGTTAATTGGATATAGTGTTGGTGGAGTGGTATTGACAATTGGATACAGTGTTGGTGGAGTGGTATTGAGAGTTGGATATGGTGATTCGTTCATAGTTAAATTTATTTCAATAATATTAGTATTTACACAATAAGTTCAATTAACAATGAGACAATAGTGGAAGAACTCTCTGAGGTCACCGATTTTTCGTAACAAAGTTAATAACACTACCTTTAGGAAAGTCTAATTCGATCATTACCGGCGAACGAAACAATCGTCGAACTATCTCCAGAGATTTTAGTGACTCCAACCCCGTTCTTCCCCATCTACTACAATATTTATCGCGACCGCGCCCACAGGTTTACCATTAGCATTAACCGAGCAGACCGCCATTTGGATAACTTCACCATATTTATTACTCGCTTTGGCACCGAACGAATATTCATAGTGCCCCACAACCAATGGGCCCCGCTTCTCAGCCCAAACTGTTATGACACGTTTTGGTGTTTTCATTGTTTTCACTATTCCGGCAAGCGCATTGTTTGCGTTATATGCCTCAGTACGAATCTCATAAGAGGCCTCCTCAAGAGCTTTGGTCGCGGCTATACGATCATGTTTCAGTTTATCAGAAACTTCGGTTATTTTTCCATCTAGTTCGGTAAGTGCCGCTTCTCTGCTGAGAGAGTCCTCTAAGCGCAACGCATCATAAGCCTCCGTAATGGTCGCCTGGTGACCTTCTAAGGCTTTATCAATACCCGACCGGGGCCGGGCCTCTTTTTGAAATTCTGTTATTTTTTCATCTAGTTCGGCAACCGCCGCCTCTCTGATGAGAGAGTCCTCTGAGCGCACCTACATAAGTCTTCGCAATGGCTACCTTGTGGTCTTTCTCGGGCTTTCTCAACCCCCACCGACCCGGGCCTCTTTTTGAAATTTTAAATTCGGTTATTTTTTTCATCTAGTTCGGTAAGTGTCGCTTCTCTGTTGATAGAGTCCTCTAAGAGCAACACCCTATAAGCTTCCGTAATATCCGTCTGGTGGTCTTACTGGGCTTTCTCAATACCCATTCGGACTCCATCAAGATCAAACCGGGTCTCTTTTTTAAATTCGGTTATTTTTTCGTATATGTCAGTAAGTGCCGCTTCTCTGTTGAGAGAGTCCTCTGAGCGTAACGCCCCATAAGCCTCCGCAATGGCCTCTTTGTGGTCTTCTCGGACCCCCTCAACCCCCGACCTGGTCTCTTTCAGAAATTCGGCTATTTTACCGTCTAGTTCGGTAAGTGTCGCTTCTTTACTATGAGAGTTCTCTAAGCGCAACGCATCATAAGCCTCCGCAATGGCCTCCTCAAGGTTCGACTGGTGGTCTTCTCGGACTTTATCAATACCCGACCGGGTCTCTTTTCGAAATTTGGTTATTTTTTTATCTAGTTCAGTAAGTGCCGCTTCTCTGATGAGAGAGTCTTCTGAGCGCAACACCTCATAAGCCTTCGTAAGGTCCGCCTGGTGGTCTTCTCGGGCTTTCTCAATAGCCGACGTGGCCTCTTTTCGAAAATCGATTATTTTCCCGTCTAATTCAGCAAGTGTAGCTTCTTTGATGAGAGAGTCTTCTAAGCGCAACGCATCATAAACCGCCGTAATGTCAACCTGGCGGTCTTTTCGGGCTTTATCAATCCCCAACCGGGCCTCTTTTCTAAATTTGGTTATTTTTATTTTTTTACCTAGTTCGTTTAGTTCCGTATGCGTTTCTTCACGACTTTTTTGTGTATTCACAGCCAGGGCATATTCTCTAAGTTGTGATAGTAGACTTTTGTGAATCTTGTCCGTGGCCCTCGATATAGTTCTATTGATCAAGGCCTTTGTTTTTTTGGGTAGTTAAAAAGTCGCCTCTGTCGGGATGAATCCCCCTTCTGCCGGTTCCAAATTATTTGAATTTGTCACCCAATCGGAAGAACTACCTGGTCCGTTATATACTCATAATGTTGATAATATATATTACGAACATGCGTTTAATTCTAAATAATTTTCTTAAAATTAATTAATTTGAAATTTCTAGGACGACCGAAATCGGTAATCGTTCTTCAACTCTCTCCCTTTATCACAAGAATAGAAATCTTCAACTCGTGGATGTGTCCCGATTCCCTAAAACTTTCATCTCGGGGTGTGGGAAGTCTAAGGTCACAGTCTCACCATAGAAACAGTCGCTGGCAGGCACAGTTTTCAGTAATGTGCTGGGGGATCCGTCTACCGTGTTGTACGATGTGTTCACCGATCAAGGTGCACCCCGAGAGTTTTCGTGAAGGTGAAGTCCACCGGATTATCACCGACGTACTCACCCGGGGTAAACACTCTTTGTTTGAGGAGTATGTCTCTCTAAAACCGAGTTGAATACCCAACCCCAACCCCGGGGAGATACACTACATTATCAGTGATGATGGTCATTGTTGCGAGCCCGGTAGCCTTCGATACTGTGAGGTTGATTATACCGTCAAGCTCTGAGTTGACAAAATCTTTGAGCTGTCTTATTCCCCACAGTCCTTGAGGCAGCTTTACACCTAATTGTTGTCCATCATTCACATAGTTAAAACCCTTCGCTCTTCCCCACATTCTGCCATCCAACCGTGAAGGTGATTGATCTAAGGCCTACCCGGCGTTTTCCGCAGCAGTTGTCTATTAATTTTTGAAGTTCACAACTCCCTTTTTGAACATTAGTTAAATAGTAGCAAAACATAATAATATCTTTCAATGGATACCAAAGCATTTAGCTTTAACTCTAATGTAAAGTACGCGGTCGGAGGTAAATACACACAAAAAGACGTTGTTAACCCCCTTGTACACCCAACCGTAACGGTTAGACCGGACAGCGGCTTTGCCACCAATTTCCCTAATATCTTTGAACAATATAGGCTGCCCAAGATTACTACGATGGAGGTGGTAAACGGGTGGAAAGCAACACCGATGCAGTTTTGGCAGAACCAAATAAATTTCGCTGTATGGTGCGCAACAGCCGGGTGTGGAGTTTCATATAAAGACCATCTGACATCCAAGAATGTCATGCTCCAAAGTGTCTACAACTTTCACGTGTATTATACTATTAGGAGGATTCTCAAAGAACTAGGTATTTCACTACCTCAAGACGACGCCTGGGATCCCATTTCCAACGCATACGACCGTATGGCCTTTGAAAGACTGTGTAACGAATTTAACGTTTCAAAAGACGCGGACTGGAGACAGAAAGCATTTCCTACCAGCACCGGCCTCGGGGACGTTCTCATTCACGGCCAGTCCGGGAATTGGACACAGACTGATTTTAGACACGATCACTCCGGTGACCACATCGTCAGTCGGAACGCCGGGAATTTTGACCCCGCGACTATGACATTCGGGCCGGAAGTGTCTGGAGGTCGGCACTGTGGCGTGTTTTCTTGTAAATGTTACCTCCGAAACGGGCTCACGTCGATTACATACAGCAGGCTGCTGAGGTTCAGGACGCGTGGGGTACATTTATGTTAGATAAGGGTATAGGGTTACACGCAGGCCGGGGTTACTCGCGTCAACGACTCCATTCGCACGTACGTCTGGGCCATCCTCGGCGCACAGAAGCAAACTCGTAGTTCTATACTGGGCACGGGAACGGCGTTTGATGCACAAAAACAATTCTTGGCACTTGTAGAGGACGCCATCTCAGCTAGGGTGGACTGGAGAAGGCGATCCAGAATTATCAAGACGTTTTTACAGAATGCCAGCACCCCAGTAGACTATGTATTTGGAATAGGTCTTTATATGCGCCGAGCAATATGATACTACGAGACGACCCGGTTGACGGTTACAATAATCAGATCGTAATCGCCACCGCCAATCAAAAAATAGGCCACAACGGTAAAGTGAACACGGATATCATCAAGCGCACCCCCAACAGTGGAACCGATTTCATAAAACACAAAATGGATACACCTCCACCAATTCGTAAATCGAACCCAGTACCCCCAATTCGTAAATTGGATAAACCATCGAGATCCATCAACAGACCAATCGCGATTGGAGAAACACCAATCAATTACAAATTGGGTGAAATTGGAAGCACAACACACGAGGAGGAGAAATTAGGGCTCGTCATCACCCTCGTGGCGATCGGATTATTTACGCTTTGGTTGTAGGAACTCTCTGACAGAGAATAATAGGAGACCGGCGATTGCCACGATTAAAGCCCAGGTATTTTTGGCTAGCCATCCGGCCGTTTTTGATAATATAGATAGCAAGTAAGAAACGATACTTCCGATCAGTCCAGGTAGTGCGGCAGCCGCCTTTCCAGCTAATTTAGCTAGAAGACTGGCGAGGGCTTTTAGTTGTTTTTTTATCCACTCCTTGGCTCCACCGGATGGAGCGGGGTGCTGGTGCTGGAGCGGGTGGTGGCGCCGCACCACCAGTGAAAGCTAGAACTATGGTCGATATAGTCATGCCGATAGCAACGAGGATGCTTGCTATCGTGACGCCCTGCTCTCTGAACAGAGTGCGAAGACGTTCACCGAGTGTCGTCTCCTCGTGCAGGACCCTCGAGATTGATTCACGGATCCGACTTATTTGTGTGCGGAGAGCCTCACGGTTAGCCGAGGCGGCCTCCAAGCGAGCTTCTCTTTCATCCCGCAAAGACCGCAGTCGTTCGGCGATCCGCTCGGTAGATTCTCTATCGTCACCGGCTTCCTCCAGTTTTCTTTCTTCTAGCGCGATATGTTCATCCAGCGCCGTGAGTTTGGAGAGGTTAAGGACCAGTTCGCCCCGGACCGTTTGTAGAGCCTTATCGAGTCCACGGAGTTCGCGAAGAGGTAACGGTGGGTCATCGTTGAGTATTTTTACCAATTGCGATTGGACGCTGAACGTGGTCTCCATCGTGTTAATAACGTCGGTGGCTATTTGAGGGACCTCGCTGAGCTCGACCTTTTCTATCGCGGTGGCCGTCTTCGCTATAGTTTCGTCGGTAGACTGTAGGGCCTCTACAGCGCGGGCCGGCACAATTGTTTTACCCCTCTTCCAATCCGTGAAGCCTAGTTCGTTCTTTTAGATTTCGCCACCGCCCGGTTTCCTGCAATGGTGTTTAGCGATAGGGGTTTTTCCGGTCTTCATGTTGACGATCGGGTTATCTGATGCTTTTAGTCGCAATCTACCGTTCAGATCCAATTCGAATTTGGAGTAGTCGCGACCGACAGACGGGACCAGACCTTTTTCTATCAAACTGTTGTAGTAGTCGTTTACAGCTCCCTCAAGTAATTCCTGACTTTGACCAACGCTGCTGGTAGCGCCACCTATTTCCTCCAATTCACTAATTGGAGGGGGTGTTTTGTCGAAGGTTGTGATGGAATCCTCGAAGTTATCATCATCATTATCATAATCATCGACGTAATCGTCTCTGCCGATTTCATCCATGTCAACATCGTAATCAGCCATCTTTAATAATGTGTTTACAAAATTAATTATGTATTAAAGACAAAACCATACGGGTTTAATAGTTTCAATAAAATTAATTATGTCTTCGAGTCAATACGGTCGCAAACTCAATCCATACCGCAGACTGCGTGAGCCCCTCGGGGCAAAAGGCGTAGAGACAGAGTGTCGTTATTACGAACAACCCATCGACGATCGACCAGAACCAGCAGCTCTTAGTCCGCTTCCCCAACCTCGGAGCTAACGACGTCATTGTGCCGGGTACTGTTCGCCTCGCTTTCACTATTTCGCTAACGTCGACGGACGCGGACCGAACCGTCGTTCAGAACCTGGGTCGCGCCATCGTCAAGAAGACCATGATAAAGATTTCTGGTAATGAGGTGATGTCGATCGACGACAGCGACGTCTACCATTGCTATCAGGACCTGTGGAAGACGTCACACGAGCTCGAAAACGCTGTCTATCAAGGTATTGACACCAGCAAAAATAAGAACGTAACCAAACTTAGAATCGGGGCTGCTAACAAGGTAGATAACAACGCTAGTGACAACGCGGTCGCGGGCGCTTACGGCAACCGCTTCTACATCCCGCTCGACTTTGAGTTGCTGGAGAGTCACATGCCCTACTATCAGAGCGCTTTGGCTGACCGCCTCGAATACGAACTAACGTTCAACGACTACGGCCGAGTTATCATAAGCCAGCGACATGTTATCGACGTATACGATCGATAATGTTTCGCTGGAGTACGACATGGTCACGATGCCCGAACTCGCGCGATTGATCAGAACCCAGTACGCCGGGCGCGTTGCCATACTTTACGACCGAGTTCTTCGCCATCGCAAGATGACGAAAGACAAAGGCGACACATTGTGGAATATTAACGTCAACGTACCCGCCCGCTCGATGAAAGGTATACTGATGTTGTTCGAGGAGGCTCGGGTAGCGCTCGTGTTAGAAAAACCGACAGATTCTATAACCCCAAAATCACGAAGGTAGAGGTGACGATCGAGGGAGTCCCCAATCAACTCTACAGCGCGGGTCTTCGCGCGCACCAGCAGTGGGACGAAGTAAGAAAGCAGTTTGCTGCCGGCTCAAGCGCTCTCCGGAGGTTGCAGCAGTTGCCAAAGTACCTGCATCTCTCGGCCGTCTCCCTCGCGGAGTTCCTGAAATACCAAATAGCATTATGGCTAGACATGCGAGCCAGCGACGATGACCAAATACACGGTAGCGGACGCCAAGTTGAGAACGCTAGTGAGGGTGTGACGATCCAGATAACCAAAGAGGCGGACGGAGCCGGGCCATTGAACGTGTACTTATATATAATTACAGACGCACAACTCAACATCGAAGATGGTCGATACGTATCAGCGATCTACTAAATCTAACGATTTATTAATAAAAAAATCATCTAACGATTTATTAATACATAATTTTGAAAAAATTAAGAAATCTATCAATCAATACCAATTCACGATTGGAGATGCTCACTCTGCCATAATATGTGGGCAGACAGGATGTGGAAAAACGGTTTTCATCCTCGACTTGCTTGAGGGCTCCTACCGCGATGCCTTTCGTCATATTGTGATCCTGTGTCCCACTGTGCGGCACAACGATACTTATCAGCGGCGCCCGTGGATATGGACCGACCCTGAGGTATACGTTATTGACCCGGGTGATAGGCTTCACGATTGGTTGCGTGGTTTATACCAAAGATTCCAGGGTGAGCCCACCCTATATGTGATTGACGATTGCTCGGCCAAGGCGGCGATGACCAAAAAAGAAGGACATGCTCTCCGAGCTCGCATTTTCTGGCCGCCATGCGAGGCAAAGCGTATGGATCTCCACTCAAAAATACAACGCCGTCCTCAAGGATCTGCGCGAGCAAACGAAATGGGTCGCCCTCTTTCACTGCAAGGACCGAGACTCATTCGATGACTGTCTTCGAGAGAATGACGTTATCCCAACGCGCGAGGAGCGCCTGAAGGTTCGACAGATGCTTTCCGAAACTAAGCACGCCAAGCTTCTGCCTAAAGACTGATCAACCAACTGCTTATAAAGTTATCAATTAATTAATAATTTTGAAAAAATTAGGAAAATTACAAAGTAATAAGCTATTGCAATGCCTAGCAATTGCTGAACAATGCTTAGCAATTGCTGAACAATGCTGAACAAATACTGAACAAATGCTGAACAATGGTTAACAATGTTAACAATTTGGTGCTCCGCTGCTAGCTTTGTTGCGAGCATAATGGTGATCATAAGTATCGGTGGTGCGCTTGGCAATATGTTAAAGTGATGAGAGTTGTTAGAATAGTTTAAATTAATTTTAATGAAAAATGACTGCGACGAACTTCTCGATCAGCTAATAGAAGAAACCTCAACTCCGACTGCCAACAATAATGATCCGACAGAGCAATCGGGATCGGGGGTTGGTATTGGGTTGAGTGCAACGACTCCTAATGAAAATGAAAATGCGGCGCGACGAGAGCGGCTAGCTGCGCTGGTTGCTGGGGGACAATCGGAGCATTATCTCGGTAGGCGTCTCTCAGTTTTTCAGGTGGATAAGATGTCAGATACGGAGATCGATAAAATGTATGCGCGATACGAATCCAAATTGGGAGCAGAGATGACAAAAACTCTTGGATCGGCGGCTATTCATTTGTACGCTACCGCCGTTAGTAGACTTCTCCCTATACCAAACACCGAAGGGTTGATTCACGATCTAGAGACTGACCCTTTTATAGGACACACTCTTAGAACGGCATGCTGCTCAATTTATCACAAGTTTGGAATGTACTTAGCTCCACTAACAACCGCGTTGACCACGGGTAAACACTGTCAATTTGGACATATATGCCCACGAACTATAAGCCCTGAAAATGATGACACAAGACACACCCACGAGAGTGACGGAGTTGAACCAGATGCTCCAACACAATCGAACCAGAGTGTTACTCGCCACTGGATGACATACCGCATATAAAAAATCCCAAAAGACAGGCAGCTGGGCTGGGCGGCGGCTGCCACCCGCCCAAAAGTTAAACAAGATAAAATACTCGCCGAGCTTCGAGAGGCTAAACTCCAATCGAGATTGGGGTTGCAGCAAATTCCTGAATTGATGGGGACGGAGACAGCAAAACATCTGAAGACAGAGCAATCGGGTTCAACTTCACCCCAAATTCACGAATTAGAAGCACACCCAAATTCTTTGAATTTGTCACCCAATACCAACTCCCGTTGGAGTTGGACTGAACCCCAATTCACAAATTGGAGTTGGTTTGTTGGTGGTAGTCTGGCAGTTGTTGGTGCCCTGTGCGTTTGGAAATACCCGAAAAAACAACCAGCCAGTGTTCAGAAGAAAGTTACGAAACACCAATCGCGATTGGATGCGCCCCATTTAAACATTGATCGCGACCCCTTTTATATGCAATAATTATAACAATGGCTGAACAAGATGGTAAAATGTTAGTGAATGCGCTTTATCACGCCGTGGTGATATCGGGTTTCAGTATCGGGTATGCTCGACTATCAAAGATGGCCCTAGGAGGAACCGCTCCCAAATTGGACTTTAATTTGAGAGACGTAGGGCTCGCGACCTTAGATGTAGCGGCCGCAGTTTGGACCCGAGATTATCTAGTTAAAGCTGGAATTCTACCAGTTAATATATGGGAATAAATGGCTTCAATCGCAGTAATAGTAGGTGGTGCGCTTGTAAACGCATTGGCGTTCAGCGGTAGCAACTTTATATTCTCTAAAATGAAAAGCTCGAACGTGGATGAGGAGCGTAAGCGTCACGATTTAGCTGTAGAACAACTCAATAGCGCAAAGGAAGCGTGGTCGAAAAAACGAACCGCCCATCTGGACTGGGTTAACGAAGAGCTTCGCCGCGAAAATCACGCCGCACAAACTTTTCAGAACGTTGAAGAAGCCAACCGCGAGTACGCGCTGGCATATCCGCACAAAAGTCTCGATCCAATGGATCCCGAGCCCCAACTTTCAGATTTCTATGTACCGTCAGAGCCCCAAAAGGACCGCGAGATCGCGTTCATCATCGTGGGAATGGGTGTGGTGGGTCTCGCCGGCTACTATATTCAATCGAGATTTTAAATTAATTAATTAAAACAATTTTTTTTTATAAATATATATATATATAGAACGATGTTAGTTGACGAACTTTATGACGCTATGATCGATGTAGGCTACACTGCCCAAAAACATCGTTTACCTGGTGCAAAGAGTATGATTCGTCTGGCCCGAGATTCTCTCGAGACGTGGCGCGAGGACGAAAAAGCGGCCACCCTTTTCGCAAAGCGGATGTTAGATTCCTCCACCAATCCTGGGGGATTGGACTCCCAATCGAGATTGAATGAATTAGATTCCCTCTCCTGTTCCAACCCAAACGCGATTGGGGCTGCAGCGAAACTTCCAACAAAGGTTTATTATTAACGACGCAGTTACCGGACGAACTGCGAGGGCATGTTGGAGATTGTCCGATATATTAGAATACTTCGCATACGATGAACACGCGCAAACTTGATACCAAAACTAACGCGCAAGCTGTCAAATACATACTATAGCCCACGCGGCTACTGGAAGGGACTCACGGCCATCAAGAACCTCGCGGCGGCGACCAAGGTTTCAGAAAACGCTGTCAAGGAATGGCTCAAGAAGCAGGCCATCTGGCAGATCTATTTACCCGCGCCTCACAATATTCCGCGGCCGAAATTCGACGTGCCGGTGCCGAACCAAGTTCACCAAGCGGACCTCCTGTTTCTACCTCACGATCGCGTCGGTCGCAAGACGTACAAGTACGCACTGACAATCGTTGACGTAGCGAGTCGTTATAAGGGGGCTGAGCCGTTGGCCACTAAAGAGTCTAAGGAAGTGGCTGAGGCTCTTTCCCTAATATATAAGAGGAGTCCTCTCAAATGGCCGAATCTTCTCCAGGTCGATCCCGGCCGCGAGTTCATGGGCGCGGTCTCTCATCTATTGTCTAAGCATAAAGTTTTCTATCAGACGCGGCCGCGTCAATATCCACCGGGACCAGGGGATCGTGGAACGCTTCAATCGAACCCTGGCTGAGAGACTGTTCGGACACCAATACGCTAAAGAACTTGTAGACCCTCATTCGCGATCGACCGAGTGGGTGGCCAGACTGCCCGCCGTGGTCTCCGCACTGAACGGAGAGGTGACCAGATTGATAGGTAAGAAGCCTGTAGATGCTATCAAGTTTTAAAAGGGTGACGAGCAAGCCATCTGCCGTCTCGCGCGGGCGACCGTTGTTTAGAGGAGCAGCAATCGGCGATTGCACTTCATCAGATATTGACGTCCGGTACCTCTATCAACCGGGAGCTCGAAGGTGGCAGCCGCCGCGCGACTGATCCCGTAGTGGTCAATGAATGTATATCATCTGGATCGCTCTATTACCAAACCCAACTGAGCCCGTGCTCTATTATTTGGCTGATGGTCCATCTCGCGGTTTTGTTCGCGAAGAACTTCTTATGGTGCCTTCTGACACCCAGCTACCCCCGATTACTTAAATCAATAGAGGTTCTGTATGTATTCCGTCTGGTAACACACGTCTTTTATCGTAGTATGCCGAGAGTCCTAATTTTTGTTGACAGTACGTTTTCATAACGCCGTCTTTCATTTTAAATCCTCTATTTTGTGCTACATCTATAATGTGTTTTCCATCTTCTGTAGTTTCACTTAGTACTCGTTTATATCTATCCCAATTTAAATTGTTAGTTCTCTTGGACATTCCTTTCGCAGAGTTTTTATTAATTTTAATTTGTTCCAAATTATCTTTAGTGAAATTAATTTTTTCTACGAAATAACACTTACTAGATAACGCTATCGCCCTATCCCCGCTAAATTCCATTTTGAAAAGTCCGGGCTCTCTTTCGCTCCATTTATCCCAAGCCAACCATTTATTTTTTTCTTTTTCAAACTCGTCTAGTAAGTTATGGTCTAATCAATTCCTCTATCGTTTTTCCACTAACTCCTATATACATACTATCTGTATCCATCTGTATTAATTCAAAGTCTTCTCTTTTTACGTATTTATCTAGAAATTCGTAGTAAAATTCCAACATTCTCAATTTAGCTAGTTGATAAACCGCTATTCCACAATGGAATGGTCTCTTTACCGCACACCTGGGTTTTCTTGAAGATATTTCGTACGCATCTCCTATCTCTTCCAAATCGTCAAAGAATGCAGATCTTAATGCTTTGTCAACACAGGTTTCGTTTTGTGTATATGTCGTATTTAAATGTCTCTCCGTTGCCTCTATCATTTTTCCACAACACGAGTTTCCTAATAATTTCATTATGTCGGCTACTGGTTTCTTATTTGGTTCTACATCGCCTGTTCGTCTTGCGGCTGTAACTTCTTTTGCGAACCATTCGAATGGTTTTCCACTAATATAATCTATAACACGATGAACTCCAGTTATTTCTAGCCGTGTTTTAAATACCATTTCAACAGTGGCGCGTACAGCAATACTTTAGTGGCGGTCATAGATCCCACCAATTTTCTTCCATTTCCTCTAGTTCTTCCAGTATCTTCCAAATATTTTAACATGTGTGTGGGAACTTCATCAACCTCTACTTCTCTGTTTATAAATATTGGGGACATTTCAGAAAACTTATGTTTTAAGTTGTGTGGAACTTCTATATCCACCTCCGCAAACCCAACCAGTCTCCAGATAAAACTCTTTTACAAAACTTTTTAATAAATTTAGGGTTATGTGGGGTATCTATATGGTGTATAGTTTCTCTCCCACACGGCATCTCTTTATTTAACGTAGATAAATATAACGCATTTGCATCGTACCCCAAAACAGCCTTGCAAGGTTTGTTAATTTCATTTGAGGAATTAGATCTAATATTTGAAACACCAGCTTCTGCATATCGTGTAAATACTATTGATGGACCGCCAACTAGAGCGTCCTTCATCATTTCGTATGTTTCTTCTTTTGATGCATATAGAGCATCCTCCGGTATAATCGTCTTTGAAGATTTTTGTTCTTTAATGGTTCCTCTCAATAAATATTGTATAGCTACTCCAGGTAGTGTTACCGCATCTTTGAAAATATCCACACCTCTGTGTTTTATAAAATTCACACATTTTTTCCACCGCTTCTAGGAACGGTGCTACATCTAAATCGTTATAATATTTCAACCAATCTCTGAAAGTTTTCATATTATTTTCTTCGAAAATTCTACGACATTTACTTAATTCTGTTTCGTCTATTAACATTTTCCCAGATAGTTTGGAATACCAATTCTCTATATCCGGTAGTCCTGGTAATCCGTTTGTCTGGAGAATCGAACCACTCATAAGGAAAGAAAGATTTCTGTCCTTTGCATTCGTAGGCTTTTATCTACTATCGTAACTTACACCGGGTCCTAGATAAAGTATTACATCAAGAAATCTAAACTCTGGAGTAAATAGAAATATTGTTGCGTTTGCACGTTTTCCGACCATTACTTTCTTTGTTGTTGATGCAGTTCGCCTACTAGGTATTTCTTTATTAAGTTTATATCGTACTTACTGCTGTTAAAACCTATAACCGGTACTTGCTCTATCCACTGTTCGATCTTGGCGATTGGTTTTTACGTAAATGTTCTGTATTAAACCTATACTTGACCACACTTCTTCTCTTATAACTTTTCCCCTGACTTTCAATCTTCTACGAATTTTTCTATAAGTTTTGCGGGATCTTTATCACAAATAGTTACTGTTCCTGAGAAATTATCTCCTATACTAACGCTTGCCGGAACGTGCTCAGCTTCGTACTCTAAACTATTACCGGTAGTTTCAACTTCTGGCTGGAGATACGCCTCAAAATCGTATACTATCTGTTATGGATAAAGAGTAGTGTCACAACCGATCTTTATATCTTTACCCGTTCTTTGAAATTCGCATTCCCACATAACTACTAGGTTGAATTCTTTGCTTTTTCTAATAACTTTATCTCTTCTCATAGTGGATGCGCGTTCTTCTTTTCTATGCTTTGCATGAATCTCACACCCGTGCCAGTAACAGCCGTGATATTGATATACGGTATTGGTTTCTGGACAGTATCCATCTACCGGAGCTCCTAAAATCCATCTTTCACCTCCGTGTCCGCACTGTTCGTGGTGAATGTGAATTCCCTCCCGCTTTTCCACAGAATACATCCAATCGATCGCCCCATAACTGTTAGAACCTTTTGGGTAAAACGCTTTCTCGAACGACGAACGCGGGCGCTCTAAATAATTACCATCACATATTACTTTGTCTCACCTCTCATACATGTTGGTCCGTGTCTCTTCATATTACTCGCTTTCGTGAATTTCTGCTTGCAATTATCGCAGGCGTAAATTTTAGATAGGTTTTTAAGGTTTTTTATCATAAAATGCGTGATTATTAAACAGTCCTATTGTCATTGGTTTATTACCTATTGCCTTATAGTGCGCTGGTACCTTTTTCAACCACCATACATTACATTCAGTGGGTTGATATACTTCTATACCGATTTTTAAAAAACTCTTCAACCTTTTTCAGATCTAAGAAAAAGAAATTGGTGTGAAACCACATTACTACCGAAATATTGCTTACTAAGTTCTTTCGCCTTTTCTGTACATCTGTCAGGTCTGATCTTTTTATCAAGGTGCATAGCTAGACACCTGAACGGACAAAGATCGTCATTTATAGTTATCTAAAGAATACATACCTTTTCTATTCCTCAACCATTCTGGAAGTTCTCCTCTGCTGCTTCTTTGGATTGTAGTCCCAAATCTATTCCCCTACTACCCTGTATTAGCTTTACAAAAACCTCTACCCATCTTACAAACTTCCACTTTGTATTTGGTCTGTCTATTTTATCGGACATTATTCGTGTTTGCTCCTTATCTGACAGCCATTTTTTAACGGTTTTCATTGATGATAGTGGTTCGCTACCACCGAGATTTTTGTGAAATATATAGTTTTAGGTTTTCCATTTTTAATTTCCTCCATATGTTCTAGCTTGTAAGAATATGAATACTCAAATAAAAATTGGTTGTTAGATACGGAGCGAGTTTATCGGACATGCGTTCAGACTCGTTAATGTTAATGTTTTTACGAAAGGATAATGTAAACTACCCGTCTTCCATTTTCTACCTTTTCCAATGTTTCATCGTGAGCCCCCAATATTTCTTCACCTTTTTCCACTATCGCGCTAACGATAGATTTTTTCTTATTATTATTTTGGCGTCTAATTTGGGACAAATTATTTGTGCTTGAAGGTAATTCTTTAGAATTAATTACACTAGCCCTTAACCCCGCAATACTTTCTTTTTGAATTCTGTTACCAACTTCATCCGCTTTGGATATATCTTTAAAGGCTCCTCGTTTGTGGCGCGGGTAAACCGCTTCATAAACGCCTCATTCTTTGTGAGTTTATAAGATTTGTCAACCCCCTAACTCTCAACCGTTTACTATAAGTAATCCCTAGAGATTCGGCTTCTCTCTCAAACTTTCTATTTCTGCTCTAGTTTCTGACGTTATCATATTTTCTGTAATATACTTTTGTATAACCTATGAAATTTATCTGTTCAATTGGTCTTGAAAACATTTATGTTTTTTCACTTCTAATTGAATATAAACATAAACATATACATATATAATGGAGTGTGAGACTTGTTGTAAGACGTTTACGCGTAAAGATATCTACGAAGGCATCTAGCGAGACGTAGAAGAAGTTCCTTGTGTCCCCCGCAATTTCAATGCCCCAGATGCCCTTGTAAATTCATTAGTGCCCAAACTCTTTGTAGACATAAGCAACTACACTGTCAGGTGGCTACAGGTGAACGTGGTATACTAGAGCTGGTAGAAATTAGTTGCTGATCTGCGAAATAATTAGCTATATTGGAGGAGAAAAATGGGGTGTTGGAATATAAACTATCATTCGTGGGCACATTGAAATAATTATTTTATCATAAATTTACTGTCGGGAAAACATTATGTTTTGTTTTTTTTCACGACCAATTTTTCGTGGTTGGTGGGGGACTGTTTCCTCTTTAACCAATTTATGGTTTTTCGGGGGTGGTGGGGGTAGTATAAAGGGTTATAAATGATGCCACCACAGGTGGTATCATTTTGACTCCCTTTATACTACTAAACGCGCTGCGCATTTAAATCATTGGAAGGCGTGCAGTTCAATCAAGTTTGTGCGGCCGTTGAACGTAAGCTTCGAGTCGATGTATTATGTAAACCATTTAAATCGATAAACAAGGGATAAACAAGTGACAACGTTATCAAGGCCAATCTGGGCATGTGCCTGAAGACGCAGGAGCTTGCGTCTAATTTTAGATGGCACTGTAACCGCTAGCTCTGGTAGCTCCGCCCACTCGCGTGCTGCCACAGAATTCGGACAAACACACAGTGACTACAACTTTGTGTATTGCGGAGTGTAATCTGTAGATAAATAGAACATACAGTACAGGTGTTACGCTGGAATATTTCGCAACATAATGGTGACAACAAAACATTGCAATGCTGCTATGGCGATTCACGAACCCTGAAACCCGGTGAAGACAAATACTTTATTGGATGGATTTGGGAACGGGTTTCCAAAACCTGCACAAAATCGAGAAAAATGTCAACGCTGGGTACAGAACTGTAGTCGAAAATAGTTTACCATTGATAATGTTACCAGAGACACCTACATATGTTCGATGCACTTTACCCTGATTTGATCGGCTAATAACATCATGCTCTGCATGACTTTTCATTTTTATATTTATGATATATAAACGAATTCAGCCTCATGAGTGGTCTTACGGAATGCCCCCAAGTATCCGCCGTCTGCAAATATTGCTTTTGAAGCTGTGTAAGTGGAATTGATGGAGAAATGCAAAACAAAGTTTGGGTTGTCAACAAAGTAGCTCAAAATGGCCATGTATGCCCATTTAGTGTACACATATGTGACCCCCGGCATTGGAAATCATTGAATACATGTAGAGAAATACAATTTGAGACGCATTGCATGCATACTATTGACATTTGTTTACTGCAACGATGGGCAATGCCGATTGACATGCAACGCATATGCTGCCGATGCAGTTAGCGATAAGCAGTGTGGTTCCTACCAGTACGTACATACATACATGCTGGTCAGAATATACTCTGATTGTTTGATTTGTATTACATATTTGCATATAGTGTGAGCTATGATCAGACTGCACAGATGTGCAGGCTGATCAGAGCCTATTCTGGTTATGTTTTCATATCTACAGTCAGTGTATTGGATCATATTTTATGATGCTCTCTTGATATTCAATGATCAATGACAGTCATTGTGGACATTGATCAGAATACACGGACTTGTAGTCTGGTCGTAGTCTACTCTGTGAATTGCTTACGTTTTTTTTAAATTGATATCAGGCGTGGTGTTTGCTCGGTATAACATACAGTGTATAATAAACATTTGCATGTATATATTGTTGCTCATGATATGTTTCAACCTTTTGAATGCGGGAGACGAACATTGTCGTATACTATTGTTTCATATTTCTCAACAGCACAAAAAAAACATGGCCCAGCAGGACTCCAGAATCGTTTCCAGTGGAGATGATTCTCAAGTGCCACAAAATCATGTTGTATTAAAGAAAAAATAGAAATTAAAATAAACAGCCGACGAAATATAATTCAGCGCTGTAATGGTAATATTTACCTAACCAATACATGCAACGAATATGGCGGTATTTATTGATTATTCTCAGATATATCAAGCAATGTAGACGCATATCAGAGTGTGCGTGATGCACACGCTGGTCAGCGCCCTCCTTGATTGTTTACATGTTCAATTTTCAATGATCCAGAAGCATCTGTGCCAAGCATCATCGAGGCTCGTGAATGCACCATTTTAAAGATATACGGTGCTGCGAATAGTGTACGCAATCTCAGTGATCTGAGGCTGCGTAAATTTATGGAAAAGTTCAAGCATGGTAATTTTATCCATCCGAAGAGTTTACCACCAACGTCAGGATCTGCAGCGTATCATTCTCTTCGGGTATATCATCAGATCCAAGCTTGGAATGATAACGCACAGGCCCCGACCGAATGGGGCTGAAGTATCCATGACACACAACCAACTCCAATAATGACATCAACCCTATTGCCCCAGAATACCTGCTGAAATTGATTCACTGCGATTGCAAGGGAGACTGTTCGACATTTAAATGTTCATTACCTTGGGGTAAGGGGCGGGCGTTGGGTCATATATTTGCTATAGCACGATAGGGTATCATCAGATGAATGTATGTATGAAATAGCAAGGCGTTCCATGAAAGGAAACCGATGTTATAATACATTTACCCCAACGTTAAGTTTATGAATGTGCTAAGTTTGTGACCTTGACGTTGGGGTAAGGGGTGGGCGGTGGGTCATGGATTTTCTATTGCACGATAGGGTATCATCAGATGAATGTATGTATGAAATAGCAAGGCGTTCCATGAAAGGAAATATAAGTTATAAGACATTTATCCCAACGTTAAATTTATGAATGTGCTAAGTTTGTGACCTTGGGGAAAGGGGTGGGGCGTCATGGATTTGCTATAGCACGATATAGTATCATCAGATGAATGCATGTATAACATATCAAGGCGTTCCATGATATGAAACAGATGTTATAATACATTGACCCCAACGTTAGGTTTATGAATGTGCTAAGTTTGTGACGTTGACCTTGGGGAAAGGGGTGGGGTGGGTCATGGATTTGCTATAATACGATAGAGTATCATCAAATGAATGCATGTATGAAATATGAAGGCGTTCCCTGTAAAGAAACAGAAGTTACACAACATTTACCCCAACGTTAAGTTTATGAACATGCTAAGTGTGTGACCTTGACCTTGGGGTAAGTGTTGGGTGGTGGGTCGTGGATTTGCTACAGCATGTTAGAGGGTCATCTGAGGAATGCATGTATGAAATATCAAGGCGTTCCATGAAAGGAAACAGATGTTATAAGGCATGTATCCCAACGTTAAGTGTATGAATGTGCTAAGTTTGTGACCTTGACCTTGGGGAAAAGGGTGGGGGGGGGGGGGAGGTGGGTCATGGATTTGGATGATATAGTATCATCAGATGAATGCATGTATTAAATATCAAGGCGTTCCATGAAAGGAAACATATGTTATAAGACATTTACCCCAATGTTAAGTTTATGAATGTGCTAAGTTTGTGACCTTGACCTTGGGGTAAGGGATGGATGGGCGATGGGTCATGGATTTGCTATAGCACGATAGAGCATCATCAGATGAATGCATGTATGAAATATCAAGGCGTTCCCTGAAAGGAAACAGATGTTATAAGACATTTAACCCAACGTTAAGTTTATGAATGTGCTAAGTTTGTGACCTTGACCTTGGGGTAAGGGTTGGGTGATGGGTCATGGATTTGCTACAGCATGATAGAGGGCCGTCTGAGGAATGCATGTATGAAATAACAAGGTGTTCCATGAAAGGCATTTACCCCAACGTTAAGTTTGTGGACGCCGACGCCGACGACGCCGGGGGTATGCCATAAGCTCTTCTGCACAGGCGAGCTAACACAATGATTTGTGCGAGGCTCGAACTCGCATTAAAGCAACGCAGGTCGAATGCATTATTTTACGTTTACAAATAAGGCATTTATTGTGGTTTTCACCAGTCAACTAGTTGGTAAATTAAATTATCTCCCAAGCTACCAGGCGCATATATATATTGTCAAGCTCTAACTTGCGCTAGATAAGGCGTCGATTCGACCACTCAAAATGGCTGCAAACGGCTGCATACCTAGAAAGCTAAAATAGACACAGTCCGCTGACCCCGTGACGTCACGTGCCCTTGCCAATTTATCGGAAACCAACAGTAAGCATTTGCTTATACATGTATACTGAGCAAAACTAGAAACGTCCCTCCATGTTTAAGGAAAGATTCATCAAAAACCAAAAGGGTTACTTTTAAAAATCAAAATGGAAAAACAAGTTCATTCATTTCTGTATCAAAGCCAATAAATTGCATTTAGATATCTTGTTAAATATTCGAGAGATAACCGGCCAAGGGCGGTAGGGGTCAAAATCAAAAATCACAAAAACTCAGAAATGTGTTACTTAATGTTTAGAGATGGAATTTCAATAAGTAATGTGGCAAATTCAGTAAATCTCGTTAGTACCGAGTGTGGCCACCATTTGCATGAATGCATGCAATTGATCAATACGCCGCATCGACGTGACGTAACGCAATACCAGTGCGTTGGGCAAATTCCTCCATTCCCGTTGTAACGCCCGTGTAAGATCGCGAACATTGTCAATCTGATGGTTAGCTCGTGCTTTGCGGCCCAGCTCATCCCATATGTGCTCAATGGGATTGAGATCCGGGGAGACCGCGGGCCATGGCATGACGTCGACGTTGTTTTGCTGTAAGTATTGAGTGGTGACCTTGGCTACGTGAGGGCGGGGCATTGTCGTGCATCAATGTCACACCAGGACCATGCTGACGGATAAATGGTAAGGCATGTGCATTTAGCACATCTGCAACATAACGTTGTGCATTGATGTTGCCTGTACAACAACCAAATCTGTCTTCCGGTTTCCCATGATCCAACCCCAGACCATTACGCTCCCTCCCACCAAATGTTCTTCTCAACAATGCAACAATCGGTGAATCTTTCATTTTTACGCCTGTATACCCGTAATCTTCCGTCAGCATGACTAACTGTGAACCGAGATTCATCGGTGAACAAAACTCGGTTCCAGTCAGCCCTTCTCCAGTTCAGATGACGTCGCGCCCATAACAGTCTGGCAGCACGGTGACGTTGGGTCATTATCTGACCAGTGTACGGGCGGCGTGCCCGATTGGTTGGGCGTTACGACGTAACCGGTTGCGAATTGTCTGCCCCTGAGACACCGTATCGCCTAGCAGTGACTGTGGTGCCAATCGACGTTGACGTAAGTGCGTCAACGTAATGTAACGATCGGCTCTACCGTCCGTCGTTACACGAGGCCTACAGGTCGCTGCCGGTCGTGAACAGCCCCAGTCTGCTGGTACCGGGCTGCAAGACGATCAATCGTCTTCCGACAGCAACCAAACCGAGGCACGACCGCCCTGGCGGCCATCCCACCCGCAAGCATCCCAATTGCCTGATTTCGCTCGTTTTCGGAAAGCCGTGGCATATCGAAAACAGTGAAAAAAAATTAAAAAAAGTTTTTTAATTTTCCGAATAGCCCTATCGCATGAATGGTACGACATGAACTGAATCACCTTATCGATGACAAGTATAGCGTGCACGTGCAAAAAGTGGAAATCAACGTTCCGGTCACTGGCCGCTATGTAAACCGTGTGTATCGTCTAAACTCTACACGATCGTATTCTGAACATCGCCACGGTTTAAAATACATGTACTTTGAACATGTGGTACATACATAGACAGAGCTACACCGGCTATAAAACAGGGACGTTTCTAGTTTTGTTGAGTATATAAACATTGTCAGTTTCTTCGGCCCTGTTCGTAGTGCTTTCCTTTAATTGATATTGCAACGTTGTGCATGATCATATGTTATTCATAAGTACATGTACATACTGTGAACTACGATCGAGATTCCCGGTATTTATCCGGTACCCATTTACAGCTGGGTGGACTGAAGCAGTGTGGATAAATATCTTGCTCGAGGACACAACGCACGCAGTGCAACCTCTCTACAACAGCCACCCATGGGAAGACACAAAACTGGCTGCTGTAGAGACGTTAAATACAGAGGCAATTGTCCATTTGGGATGTACAATATTGGCTGTTACAGAGAGGGGGATGTTGTAGAGAGGGCAGTGGCTGACACCAGTAGCCGATTTCATCAAAATTGCAAATTATACTTTTCTAGCAAAGTATACTTTGAGGGAAAATTTTTCAATTTTAGGATAAATTTATTAGTTTTTATTATACAGCCATTTTGGCTGTGATAATGTAATAAATTCAGTATAATAAGTCTGCATACTTTTAATCATAAAATATATGCAGTTGTTAATTCTATATGAAATAATGCATTTCGGGAAAAATAAATGATTGCTCCCTCAAAGTATACTTTGCTAGAAAAGTATACTTTGCAATGTTGGTGAAATCGGCGACAGAGCTTGAAAAACACCGAGACAATAACATCGGGCAATAACAACCGAGTGGATCAAGGGAGTCTGGTAGGGGGGATCTAGAAATCTACATCGCACATTTCCTGCGTGTTGGCGTATATTTTTTTAGAGCAATAAGTAGTATTTTAGAGCAATACGTATGGTCGAAAACATATTTTACTCTACCGGCGGGGCGGGGGGGGGGGGTGTTAACGGTGTAAACACCGAGGCATAACATTATTTGGTCACGAATAGTCAAATCACGATCTGCCTTTTGTCTGATGAAAGCACAACATAATAATAAAAACAAGACATGTGGCCTGTCGGCACACGAATGCCCCCGCTGGCAACCAAACCGAGGCACATTTGAAAACACAGAGGGCCAGAGAAGCGCAGATTTGTCACAGCATGAAAGCAGACCATCAGAGCAATGGGTGTGTGAAATATCAAGCAGATCCATGCAAATAAACAGACATTAAGACACTTACCCGAGTTTCGAACGCACCAAGTATGTGACCTTGACCCTGGGCTTAACGGGGACATGACAGTCGTGGATTACGTAGAGGACTATTAGAGCAATGCGTGTGTCAAATATTAAGCAGATTTACCCGAGCGTTAAGGTTTCGAATGAACCAAGTATGTGACCTCGAACCTGTTCTTAAATGTACATACCCACTCAGTAGGCACAAACTGTTAGTTATACATGTATCAGAGACATCAGCTGACGCATTTTCTGGCAAAATAAAAATTAATTCACAATTACCCCACGTATTGATTGGCATTATTATACATTTTATATCAGATGTACATTTCTACACTGATATCAGGGGCGATAACCGTGTTTCCTTAAAATGTTAACGGAATAACTATTTATTGTCTGTATTCATTTGTTGATGTGCAATGATCATACTTTATAATCTGTCAAAATTATCATGTTTTCATGCGACATGTACGTGTCGCTATGATATATCGTCACATGTCTGCGAATGTGTTTTATTTTGTCCATGAAACACAGCTATATTGCCGCATAGCACATTCATTGGTCCCAACAACACCATTCAATTCAATTCCTATGATGACAACACATGCATTCTATGCTGTATAATTCCGTACAATTCAGTATTCATTGTTGATCCATGTACATGTATATTGTTTCTTGCATGTATGTTGTATATATTTCCTTGTCGACGAGAAACATTTTAGTTTAAGTCAATAAATATTATTTTATTCTATTCTGTAATCAGTGCCTGTGTCTGTGAATAATATATGGTCAGGTAATGCATTGTTGTGAACCTTTCCATAAATGATGGTCAAATTATGGTTGAATTGCATTATATATCGCTCTATTAAGGCTTTACTCGACACGGAAATATTGTGTCCGGTAATAGCGATATATTTATCTGACAATACTACGAGATAAGTGGTCATATGTGTGGTTCCATTGTCAAAGGAGACAAGGTGTATGATCACGTTGTTACAACAACAACAACACGTACTGAAACTTCCAGAATCCATCCGATTCAAAGTACGTATTCTTTTATATTGTCCTTATTACGTAACGGATTGTGATGAAATATGGCGCATCAAACGCGTCTTGTTAAGCTGCATTTTGGTGATCTCTGTATTTTGGCACATAATTCTGTCACAGAAATAGATTCTGTGCCGAACTCCCTGGACCACCAAATGCAGCTCACGAAGACGCGTTTGCTGCCCAATATTTCATCAAAATCCGTTGCAGATTAAGGAAAATATCAAATAATACTTACTTTGGAGTGGGCGAGCTTTCAACACTTTCAGCCATGTTGTTATTGTTGTTGTAACCACGTGACCATGCACCTTGGGAGCGATGTGTGCTACAAAATAAGTGTGTTTCAGAGACCAGGGAACATGTTGATCGATAATAGCAATATGTTGCATTGACGGATTGACATGCTTAGTGGTTACATTTCAGCGACTGAAAACATGTGGTATAGTGATATGTACACGACTTGGTGGCAAAGTACTGTGCTATTATGTATATGATCTCAGAATCCAGAAAACATATGGCATGAGGTGAGAACTGGGCGTAGTGTAGTAGGAATGTACCTATATGGTTTTCAATTTGCGAGCTTTGCCTTACTTCGTTACAGACACCCTAAATAAATGGTTACAGACTTGTGGCTATTTTCCCATATACCATATTCTATAGTAAGGCGGTCATAATGGATTTACCGCCATTGAATGACCTTATGGTTCATAAATGTATACATATTCATTGGTATTGAACATATGGGGTGTAGACACCAAAAGTCACTAGGTGCCTTTTGCAGCGGGATGGTCCTATTGTTTTTACTTGACCTAATTGAGATGTTGGCTTATATGTCGGCCATATTAGATTTAATTCAGTCAGTGTGTTTCTATAGGACTGAAGCTGCAATATACCTTCTACATGCTTCTGATATACATGTATATGTAATACATAATAATTCCAGCACAAAAATATTTACACAATTCCCTAACATTTGATTGGCCCGTAGCAAGTCTCTGTCCAAAATTTATATCCCAGCAAACTCCCACGCGGAACTACTTTCCGTAACCGTGAGGCGCAGTTAAAATAATTCTTAAGAAAACGGAAAATAAACACATTTTCTTAATGCATTTATTTCAAATGCTGGAATTATAAGGAATGAATGGCCTTTTTTTGTGGAATTTATCAGGGATATAAACTTGGAAAAGTCGCGGGAATACTGGACGAGGCCTTCCGGCCTTCGTCCAGTATTCCCGCGACTTTTCCAAGTTTATACCCCGATAAATTCCACAAAAAGGCCATTCATTCCTATAATAACATATGTTTTTAAGACGCCTTTGCACATATCTACGGCGTCCGTATTGAATTTACTGTCTTTGAATGGGATTACGCCGCTGCTAGATAGATTGTAGTAGCCTATTTCATCAACATTGCAAAGTATACTTTAGTAGCAAAGTATACTTTGAGGGAGAAATTTTCAATTTTATGATAAATTTATTAATTTTCATTATACTGAATTTATTACATTATCACAGCCAATTTGGCTGTTATAATGTAATAAATTCAGTATAATAATTCTGCATTCTTTTAATGATGAAATATATGCATTTGTTAGTTCTATATGAAATAATGCATTTCAGGAAAAATAAATGATTACTCCCTCAAAGTATACTTTGCTAGTAAAGTATACTTTGCAATGTTGATGAAATAGGCTACTGGTGTCGAAAACATGGATGTAGATACCAAAACGAAGTTTCTGTGTGACTTATTAGGTGAGCTATTCTTGATGTTGCAATTTGACCTAATTAATATGCTAGCCTATATACCTGTATAGGCCTTTACTTCGAATTCTAACTGATTTTCACAGTGGCCATCTTGGATTCAATGCAGTTGGATTGGTTCTATATGATTGAAATTGTAAGATATGCTTTACATGCTTCTGATATCATATGCAGACATAAACACGAAGACGATCGTCAAATTATTACGATTTTAAGACGCATTTTCTCATATATGGCAGCCATATTGGATTTGCCGTCAGTGAATGGGATTACGCCACTGAAATTATGTTTGATAGATACTTTGGTATCGAAAACATGGGTATAAGCACGAAAAGTCTCTAGGTGACGTATTAATGGGGCTATTACTGATTTTGCGACTTGACCTAATTAATACGCTAATTAGGTCAATTAAGACAATTGCCACACATGTGCAAATGGGAATCCGGCAGTTTCGGACTCCTCTGTACCTATATATTACATTTCCACTTTAAAACCTTGCAATACTCGACATTACTAGGTTCACCATTTGGCTAGAAAGGTCATTTAAGGCCGGGTCAATGGGTTTAGTACTAAATCCCATATATTACCTGTACAAATGGGGGGGGGGGGGGAATCCCCAAATCAGAACTGAATATTTACAATAAAATCAGAATAATTCTGATCTGATGTCAGGTCCTCGCCACACCAGAATCACTTGGCCCCCTCCCAAAAGCAGTAGGATCAGTAATAAATACTACTTTTATAACTCACAGGTAACAAAAGAGCCAAAGATAAAAACGTACCAGAGGGCCAAACCAGGCAAATCATGATTCCTATAAGGAGGAACCCCTACCGTTAATTTACACCGTCGCGTTCACCCGACCAACCATCCACATTTGGCTAGTAGACTATATTGATAATGACTATAATTGTTGGCGGTCATTTTTGGAATTCAACATAACAGACAATACGGTGACCATTGTTACATCTAATCTGAATTACTATACCTGGTTTTATACTCATTTAGACACTAAACCCGTGATTATAGAGAAGCAACAATGTAGCAAATATTGAAATCCATGGCGGCCATTTTGAAAACCAAAATGGCAGCCGTTACCAAGGGGATATCAATGGGTATCCAATCTTCAATATTTCAAATAATATGTGTGCCAAAGTTCATGTTTTTGTCACAAAGTGCACAATTCTTCTCTGCAACTGCCACACTACTACGGCCCATCCATACATGTACTTTTTTAGAAAACTGTTTTGTTGTCACTATGCAGGGTGATGAACACTAAATGCCAAGATCGAATAACAATGTACATTTTAATGATAAACAAATATGTACATACACAGCTCAATAAAGATATATATGGCTGTAACTGGAGAAATGGGGGCTAATGGCTTTTGCAACCAATGTAGATCCAGATCAGCATGTGAATCCGCAGTCTGAACAGGATCTGCACTGTTCGCATTCCATCAGTGAAAAATCATGCTTCTAACCAGCTTTATAGTTAGTTTTCAAGCTACATGACGGTACTGTTTGATCAGGAGCTGCACTGCTCACAAATCCCATAAGCCCCATTTATACAGTCACATATGAGACACGCCATGTGAGTTTGTACCTTCGGACATCTGCATAATTTCATTAAATACGTGTACACAATTTACAAAATGTTTCATAAATGAAGTCAAAAGTTGACAAAATGTTCAGAGTACATGCGGAATACAAGTTTTGTCAACTAATGACGCCATTTACGGAAAATATTGTAAATTTTGTAAACGTATTTCATGAAATAACGCAGATGTCCGAAGGTACAAAATCCCATGGCGTGTCATATGGTCACACAGTCTACATACTTGTACCCCCCTCCCCCCACACCACCACTGCATGTTATCGGGACTTGGACAACTATATTTGTCAGTAAGTGGGGGCTTACGGAATACTCCCCCGCGTCAGCCCTGACCTAGAATGAATTCCAGCTCGCATACTATCATTTTCAGATAAAAAAACTATGTCAGCACATATGGAGAGTGCAATGGTGGTTCCAGTTGAAAAAAGCAAAGTAGACATTCTAAGTCCGTGACCTTGAGCCCTGGCATAAATGGGGGTCGCATGTTTGTTGCAGAATGATGTACGAGTGTCAGAGAAGGGCCGGGTAAAATATCACTGCATTCCGCAAAGGGAAAGAGAAGTTATAAGGAAATTTACATTTGTTAAGTTTTATTTTTTTTCTAAGTTTATAAGTCCGTGACCTTGAGCCCTGGCATAAATGGGGGTCGTAGGTTTGTTGCAGAATGATGTATGAGTGTCAGAGAAGGGGTGGGTAAAATATGAAAGATTTCCGCAAAGGGAAAGAGATGTTAAAAGGAAATTTACAATTGTTAAGTTTTCGTTTTTTTCTAAGTTTGTAAGTCCGTGACTGACCATGGCATAAATGGGGGTCGTAGGTTTGTTGCAGAATGATGTATGAGTGTCAGAGAAGGGGCGGGTAAAATATGAAAGATTTCCGCAAAGGGAAAGAGAAGTTAAAAGGAAATTTACAATCGTATAGTTTTTTGACGGAGGGAAACACGGAAACACGGACGGACGGACGGACGGACAAGCTGACTCCAGTATACCCCCCCCCCCCCCACAACTTCGCGGGGGGGGGGGTATAATTAGAATTTAAGGCAAGAACAGCATATATGTAGCTACCTTATTTTTCTGCGTTAGTTAGTTGTATATTGGGAGATAATAACATAAAAAGAGACACCATATGCAATTTGCACTTGCCAATTATCATAACTCTGCCAATACTACATGAATCCGCATAAACAACCCATGTGCACAACTGCACATAGTGACAAACCTTCCTGTAAAATGTCGCAACTCTAACTCAAACACTTTTGGAAATGCGCGCGACACAAATTTGTGATGAAATTTGTGATACCGACAAAATTGCCAATTTTCTGTAAGTCAATGGTCATAACTCCATCCTCACTGGAAGATTCCGCAAACAAAAACCCAGGTGCACACACATACATTCCTATATAGTTGTTTAGGCCTGTAACTCAAATACTTCTTTTGTTTGTTTGTTTGTTTATTAGTGTTTAACGGCCTATCAACAGCTAAGGTCATGTAAGGCCGGGAAAACGGGTTCGATCTCATTTTACCTGCTGCATTGGGGGGGGGGGGGGGGGAGGGGGGGGGGGATCCCAAAATCAGAACGGAAAATTTACATCGAGAACAAATATATTCAGCCCTGAAATTAGAATAACCTGACCTGGTGCCAGGTCCATACCACACCAAGTCACTTGGCCCCTTCCCCTAAAATAGGATTACGAATATCGTATTACTCACATAAGGGGTATTATAATCAGATTCAACTGTCGCATACACAATGCCAAAGACGTATGTGAGGGCCAAACCAGGTATCCAGTCGGGATTCCGGTAAGGATGAACCCCGATCGTTAAATTACTCATCGCGTGCTCCCACTGAATACTTCTTTCGAGTTACCGGCGACACAAATTAAAAATCAGCAATTTTCGCTAAGTCAAGGACCATAAATCCTATACTCTATGAATCCGCATCAAAATCACCAGATGCACAATTCTACATGTTGATAAACATTCCTATAATGGTTCATGACTGTAGCTCAAATAGTTTTTCTGTTATGTGCGACACACGTTGAAAATCGCCACTTTTCACTAAGTCAAGGGCCAGAACTCTGTGAATACTGGATGAATCCGCATCAAAAACCACAGGGGCCCGTTTCACTAAACTTCATACGACTAAAATGTTCGTAAGAACAAAATTAGGATCGTCTGGAAAGTTTAATTGATGGATTTACATTTATTGAGCATAGGCTGCATAGCCTATGCTCAATACATGTAAATCCAATAATTGTTTACGAGAACAAATGTTTAATGTGAAATTTACAGACCCATCATAATTTTGCATTTACGAACATTTTAGTCATACGAAGTTTAGTGAAACGGTCCAGAGGTGCGCAACGTCACATGATGACAAATATTCGTATAAGGTTTCATGACTGTAGTTGAAATAGTTGTTCAGTTATGTGCAACATAAGTTGAAATTCGCCACTTTTCACTAAGTCGAGGACCACACCTCTGCGAATACTGGATGAATCCGCATGTATAACCCCAGGTGCGCAACTTCACATGGCGACAAATATTCGTATACGGTTTCATGACTGTAGCTCAATAGCTTTTCATTTATGTGCGACACGAGTTGAAAATAGCCACGTTTCACTAAGTCAAGGACCATAACTCTGCGCATACTTGATGAATCCACATCTAAAACCCCAGGTGCGCAAATTCACATGATGACAAATATTTCTGTAAAGTTTCGCGACTCTTAACTCAAACGCACAACACAAATTTTGTGACGGACGGACGTTTCAACATTTTGGGTTTATGGGGTATTTCCATTGTTTGAAGATCAAAGAAAAGCCCTAAACATCAATAGAATTTATGAGCTTACGGAATAAATCAAAGGAATCGTTAGGGTTAGGCACGCCCCTAAACCTCTTTAAACCCCGGACGTTGGCCCCGGAGACGGAACGGCAACCATTGCCAAAGATAACAGTACGTTCTCCCATATATGACGGAAACATAATAACCCGATCCTCGCGCCAGGGTCCAAACCACACCAAAGTGCTTGGCCCCTTCTTCACTAAAAAGAATAGGATTACAACTAATCGTATCACATAGGCCAGGTAAAACCCTATTCACGGCACACATACAAAAGGAATGCCAACGGACGTACGTGAGGGCCAAACCAGGTTCCCTGTCCGAATTCCGGTTAGTAAGGTAAGGATGAATCCCGATTCGTTAAATTTAGCCATTCGCATTCTCCCACCTGTCACCCCTCCCCCTGAAATTGAATATCTGACTGGTTTGCCAGGTGGTCGTTTCAAAAAACTTCGTTAGACTAAAATGTTCGTAAGTCTGTAAGTTCCACATTAACAAAAAAAAGGTGTTCTTGTAAACAATTATGGATTTACATTTATTGAGCATAGGCTGCATATGCAGCCTATGCTCAATAAATGTAAATCCATAAATTGTAATTTCCAGACAATCCTAAATTTGCACTTACGAACATTTTAGTTTAACATTTTAGTCGTACGAAGTTTAGTGAAATAGGCCCCAGGACCATACCACACCAGTCACCCATCAACTATCAAGCCAGCCATTTTATGCTATAACCAAACACAGAAGGAGCGTGCAAACATAATCAGGGCAACGCTTCAAAGTTTTTTATACACTTTATTGATGTCCGTCATTCCATTAATATGTCTCACATTGAAGGAAATCTCTCACTACTCCAACTTACATCTAGATACATCATTTCGTAGATTTAAAATGATTTTTTTTCGTATTAACCCTTACACCGCTATCTTAATTTTTTTGTCGTCTGCTGTTTATTTTCTATTTTCCATTTATATCATCAAAAACATGCTTTGACAGCACTTTAGAATAATTTACAACATGCGTTGACATCACTTTAGAATCATTTCCAATGGAAATGATTCTAAAGTGCTGTTAAACCATGTTTTTATTGAGAAATAAGGCTAGATATTAAGCAACAGTAGAGGACAAATACCAAGGGGTAAAGTATTTTTTCCACAAAAAACATGGGTAAAGATCTGACAAAAGAGGCTTACTGTCTATGTCAGCAGTGTGAGGCCAACATAATCTACATACACTGTTGATCAACGATACATCCGCCTATCAACAGCTAAGGTCATTTAAGGCCGGGTCAATGGGTTTAGTACTAAATCCCATATTACTAAATCCCATATATTACCTGTACAAGTACATGTACATGTTCAAGTATATGCACAAATGGGGGGAAAATCCCAAAATCCCAAAATCAGAACTGAATATTTACAATAACAAAACTATATATTCAACTGGCCCAATGTGTTTCACTATTAACCAAATGAACACATGCAAAATATTAACCCAATATGTTGCAATATTAACCCAATATGTTGCAATATTAACCCAATATGACGAAAGATTGATAAAAAAGTTGCACTATTAACCCAATATGAACACGGATTTACGGACATTCGAAGTCATATTAACTCGGTGAATATGACTTTCCCAAGGGCCGTAAATCTTGAGTACACCTCCTCAAAAGACAACAATTGTACAGTATTGTTACAGTATTTGTGCAAGGTCACAATCTGACCTCCGATGTCTGTCGCACTACTGACCCACAGGGATTTCGCCTGCTTAGCCTTTCTTTGTAGTGCACTATAGATGGGTTCCATTTGAGGTCAGTAGCCCATTTCACCAACATTGCAAAGTATACTTTTCGAGCAAAGTATACTTTGAGGGAGAAATTTTCAATTTTAGGATAAATTTATTAATTTTTATTATACTGAATTTATTACATTATCACAGCCAATTTGGCTGTGATAATGTAATAAATTCAGTATAATAATTCTGCATACTTTTAATCATGAAATATATGCATTTGTTAGTTCTATATGAAATAAAGCATTTCAGGAAAAATAAATGATTACTCCCTCAAAGTATACTTTGCTAGAAAAGTATACTTTACAATGTTGGTGAAATAGGCTACTGATACCACCTCGTATTGTACATAAAACGCGTTTTACTCAATCATTTTTGTCTATGTTCTATGTACTTCAGCAAGATAACGATAATTCTCAAATGGACATGTGAACTTCGCACCAAAATATTTATGTTAGGGTTAATAAATTGTATTACTTATTTAATGCTTTTTAACGGGGCTGTCAACAGCTATGCTTAGTAATAAAAGTGCTGAATTTGTTACAAAATGTGGTTGTATCAGACCTGAGATGAAACCCATGTGTAGTTTTATAGCAATACCACAAAAAAAAACAAAGAAAGTTCATTTGATTTGATTTATTGGTGTTTGAGGGCGTATCAACAGCTATGGTCATTTAACCCTTTGCATGCTAGCAGCGAAAATATCCGCCAAACAAATTAGGACTATATGTTTTATTTCTCTCTGAAAATATGTCTTGGAATTTCATTAGAATGGAGTCCTGAGGACTCAATTCTAATGAAATTCCAAGACATATTCATGATATTTACGGGGAGAAATACAAGAAAATGTGATGAATTCTTGTCCGCTAGTTTTGAACTATTTATAGCCCACAAGTTTCCCAGCATGCAAAGAGTTAAGGCCGGGCAAACGCCTGTACTGACCCAATTACAATACCTGTGCATAATGTCACAGGGTATGTACGTGACAACATTGACCAAATATTTTCACAAGAGTGGCCAAAATATCGGACTAGTCATCCGATGAACATCAATATCAACTATACAAGTTACAATCTCGGTAAAACATCTATAATTATGTACACCGTGTCATTCTCGCCAATGGGAAGCCAAATCTTAGACTTCCCCTATAGCCTATTTCACCAACATTGCAAAGTATACCTATCTAGCAAAGTATACTTTGAGGGAGAAATTTTAAATTTAAGGATGAATTTATTAATTGTTATTATACTGTTTGTTTGTTTGTTTGTTTGTTTGTTTGTTGGGGTTTAACGGCCTATCAACAGCTAAGGTCATTTAAGGCCGGGACAATGGGTTTAGTACTAAATCCCATATATTACCTGTACAAGCACATGTACATGATCAATTTACTATACTGAATTATCACAGCCATTTTGGCTGTGATAATGTAATAAATTCAGTATAATAATTATGCATACTTTTAATCATCAAATATATGCAGTCGTTAGTTCTATATGAAATAATGCATTTCAGGAAAAATAAATGATTACCCCCTCAAAGTCAACTTTGCTAGAAAAGCATACTTTACAATGTTGGTGAAATCGGCTACAGAAGTATGTAGTATTCCGTCTTGTCTGTAAAATACACTGTACAACTAACTACTAGTCTGGGGCCAGTTTCACTAAACTTCGTACGAATAAAATACTCGAAAGTGCACAATTATGATAGTCTGTAAATTTCACATTAACAATGTTTTCTTGTAAAGAATTATTGGATTTACATTTATTGAGCATAGGCTGCATATGCCGCCTATGCTCAAGACATGTAAATCCATCAATTGAAATTTACAGACGATCCTAAATTTGCACTTACTAACATTTTAGTCGTGCGAAGTTTAGTGAAACGGGCCCCTGTAACGCTAAGACATATCACGGTTAACAAACATAAACATATGAAATCTTCAATAATAACCAAAACAACGGCATAGCACTTTGTGACAAAAGATCAACAATTACTGATCGTCACCCATTCATATCGTCTCAAGTTTAAAAATATTTTCTAAAGTTTCCTTGAACTATATGTTGTAACCACTCACCGTGTTAGCTCGTTGGATCCAAACCTATTTTTCCTGTCTTCTACGCTTTCCTTGACGATATCTGTACTGATGCACAAAATCTGGAAGTTTCATTGGTTAAGGCCGAGCTGTGCTCTGTCTCAGCCAATCACACTGCATGAATTTAAGCACAACAGTCAAACGGTAAGTGTTCACTTCTGATGTTTTCCATTAATAAATTATTATTCTCGGCAAGTTCGGCTATAGGAGTTTAAATAGCTGAGAAACACACATAGATGCACAAGGTGGTTGATTCTTTGTTTGTTTAATGGTGTTTAACTGCCTATCAACAGCTATGGTCATTTAAAGCCGGGTCAACGGGTTCAAAATCCCGCATTCATCCCGCTGCGGGGGGGGGGGGGGGGGGGGGGGGGGGGTAGGGGGGGGGGGGAGGGGGGGGGGGTTAATAACAACAGAATATTTAGAAAATAACCGGTCCATACCACACCCAACTCACTTAGCCCCTTCCTCTAATTGTTTGTTTGTTTGTTTGTTTATTGGTGTTTAACGGCCTATCAACAGCTATGGTCATGTAAGGCCGGGCAAACGGGTTCGATCCCATTTTAACCTGCTGCATTGGGGGGAAAATTCCGAAATCAGAACAGAATATTTACATCGAGAAAAAATATATTCAGCCCTGAAACCCTTCCCCCAAAAGTAATAGCATTATGAGTGAGTGAGTGAGTGAGTGAATAGGGTTTAACGTCCGCTTTTCTGACATAGAGGTACAAGCCTCAGGGAGTCTACACACAGACGGGTCAACGGGGTCGTGTCCCGTATCCACCTGTCCGAGGGGGGTAAATCTCAACTTCAGAACTCAATATTTACAATCAAAATATATATTCAGTCCTGAAATTAGAACAACCTGATCTGGTGCCAGGCCCTCGCCACACCAGCATCATTTATCCCATCCCCTAAAAGTAATATGATTAGTGCTAATCTTACTTTTATATATGGGGCATAGCCTGACTCAACTCTCACATACAAGAAAGCCAAAAATGTACATGAGGGTCAAATCCGGTATAGTGGGTTCCGGAAAGTATGAACCCAATCGTTAAGCCAGTTTAGTCGCCTTTTACGACAAGCAATGGCTACTGCAGCACTATTCTCAGGATCAGTTGATCCCGCCCCGGTGCCTGCACGGGGCAATAGCATTATGAAGAATCGTATTACTTATATAAGGGGTATAATCAAATTCAACTCTCACAAGAATGCCAAAGAGAGCCAAACCAGGTCTCCGGTCGGGATTCTGTTAAATTACCCATTGCATGCTCCCACCTGCCATTCACACAAGGTGGTCGTAAATCGATGCATGGCTGAAAAGTCAGCCATACCAAAATCAGACACATGCGTTCAAATAGGCAAAGAAAAAAATAGCATGTTTTTACATTAGCCCTAAAAAACAGTGTTTCTGTTACCCGACCGACCATATTTTCATTACCATTGAACACATTTTTTTTATTGAAATAAAAGGAAGTTTTTATTGTTTCCGCGACAGAAATATCGTAGTACAAAAAAAATGAATACCGACCGACGCTTTTGTTCAGCCCGCAACAGAAAACTTTTTTACCATTTTTTAGGCCTTCGTAAAAAATAATGTTACCTTAATAATATACATGTAATGGATGGGTAGAATACTGACCAACTGACCGCACAATAGGTCAGAATAGACAGTTAATGGAATACTGGCCATGTGTTCAATTAATTGATTGAGCTTATGTCCATTCCATGTGATAAATATATGGTGAATCAATTCATGTACATATGGTGGGATCACTTGGATTCCGAACGGCGTGACGTCATGTTTTTATTATAGGAATGAATGGCCTTTTTGTGGAATTTATCGGGGTGTAAAGTTGGAAAAGTCGCGGGAATACTGGACGAAGGCCGGAAGGCCTCGTCCAGTATTCCCGCGACTTTTCCAAGTTTATATCCCCGATAAATTCCACAAAAAGACCATTCATTCCTTATAATTCCAGCATTTGAAATAAATTCATCAAGAAAATGTTTTTATTTTCCGTTTTCTTAAGAATTATTTTAACTGCACCTGACGGTTACGGAAAGTAGTTCGGCATGGAGTTTACTGGGATATAAATTTTGGACGGAGACTTGCAACGGACCAATCAAATGTTAGGGAATTGTAACAACGTTTTCTTGTAAACAATTATTTGATTTAGATTTATCGAGCATAGGCTACATATGCAGCCTACGCTCAATAAATGTAAATCCATCAATTGAAATTTTCAGACGATCCTAAATTTGCACTTACAAACATTTTAGTCGTACGAAGTTTAGTGAAACGGACCCCTGGATGTTGTGACCAATCGGCTCTTGGGGCCGATTCAAATGAGTTGTCACTGCATGTACTCTTGTGGGAAAATGTTTGTTTATTAGTGTTTAACGGCCTATCAACAGCTATGGTCATGTAAGGCCGGGCAAACGGGTTAAATCCCGTTTTAACCTGTTGCATTGGGGGGAAAATCAAAACGGATTATATTTACATCGAGAAAATATATATTCAGGCCTGAACTTAGAATAACCCGACCTGTAGCCTATTTCATCAACATTGCAAAGTATACTTTACTAGCAAAGTATACTTTGAGGGAGTAATCATTTATTTTTCCTGAAATGCATTATTTCATATAGAACTAACAAATGCATGTATTTCATGATTAAAAGTATGCAGAATTATTATACTGAATTTATTACATTATCACAGCCAAATTGGCTGTGATAATGTAATAAATTCAGTATAATAAAAATTAATAAATTTATCATAAAATTGAAAATTTCTCCCTCAAAGTATACTTTGCTACTAAAGTATACTTTGCAATGTTGATGAAACAGGCTACTGGTGCCAGGTCCATACCACACCACGTCACGTGGCCCCTTCACCTGAAATAAGATTACGAATAAGTGTAATACTCAAATAAGGGGCATAACAAAATTCAACTGTCACATACAAAATGCCAAAGACGTATGTGAGGGCCAAACCAGGTCTCCAGTCGGAATTCCGGTAAAGATCAACCCCGATCGTTAAATTACCATCGCATGCTCCCACCTACCACCCACTCTTGTGGGAAAAATACAAGACAATGGAATACATTTAGAATAGAATAATTGCACAGCAGGTCAATACTGGTGACCCAGACAAATTATATGTCATTTGATATTGGTAACTAAAGAAGGGTAATTAATATTATCATTCTGGGTAGCCATAGCAACGTCTCCATGAACATTTATGAATCTAATCCTATTGCATGACAAAATGAAGCTTAACCACTTCACCCCAAATAACTGGAATGGATACTCCCATGTTATATTTCGGACTGTTCCATTTACCAGAAAGGGGTATTGTTGCGACTAAATAAAAACTATCCACAAATGGTGCAGATCCTGGCAAGCAGAGCCGGCTCGTCTGGATCTACACTGTTTGCAAACATTAGGATAAGTCTGTAGTGTTGAATTAGTTCAAGCAACTAGTATTTCTTTAAAAATATTACCTCTGTACATCGAATATTTGTTAAAAAATACCACTAAAAATTGCATACACAACTACATTATATTGAGCTACTACTACTAGTTCATTTGTCCAAATCAGACATTATATCCAGAATATGTGGCTGTGACTGGAGAAATGGGCTGCAGCCTATGCTCAATAAATGTAAATCCATCAATTGAAATTTCCAGACGATCCTAAATTTGCACTTATGAATATTTTCGTCTTACAAAGTTTAGTGAAACGGCCCCCTGAAGCTAGACTGGTCACCATAAGCCCTATATCTCCAGTCACAGCCATATGTATGTTGTGTGTCACTCATGTTTTCTACTATTTTAAAGTGACGGTGTCTATTATTTAGACCGTGAAAAAGGCCGAGTGTGAGTGCATGTGATATATGGAGACTCAGTGTGAGTGCATGTGATATATGGAGACTCAGTGCGAGTGCATGTGATATATGGAGACTCAGTGTGAGTGCATGTGATATATGGAGACTCAGTGTGATTGCATGTGATATATGGAGACTCAGTGTGAGTGCATGTGATATATGGAGACTCAGTGTGAGTGCATGTGATATATGGAGACTCAGTGTGATTGCATGTGATATATGGAGACTCAGTGTGAGTGCATGTGATATATGGAGACTCAGCCTTAACAGTGTTATCCTATATGATTATGATATTCGACGGTTGGTCAGGGCAAAACTTTCAGGCAGGGAACGATCGATATTGGGTCATCAGTGTCTCAGACGATGCCTCAGATATCCAAATTGTGGTGTTTCGCTTCATGCACGGTAATTGACGTATACACGTATATCAATTAATTAAACTGTTTTTATGTTTGTTTGTCAGAATGGAATATTTACATAGAGAAAAAATATATTCAGCCCTGTTTGTTTATTGGTGTTTAACGGCATATCAACAGCTAAGGTCATGTAAGGCCGGGCAAACGGGTTCCATCCAGTTTTAACCTGCTGCATTGGGGAGGAAATCCCCAAATAAAAACGGAATATTTACATCGAGAAGAAATATATTCAGCCCTGAAATTAGAATAACCTGACCTGGTGCCAGGTCCATACCACACCACGTCACGTGGCCCCTTCCCCGCAAATAGGATTACGAATAATCGTAATACTCAGATAAGGGGTATAACCAGATTCAATTGTCACATACAAAATGCCAAAGATGTATGTGACGGGACAAACCAGGTCTCCAGTCGGAATTCCGGTGAAGTTGAACCCCGGTCGTTAAATTACCCATCACATTCTAAGTTGTGTAATTCATTTATGGCTATGACTGGTGAATTGGGGATTATGAGTTTTGCGACCAGTGTAGATCCAGATCAGACTGTGCATCTGCACAGACTGTGCATCCGCACAGTCTGATCCGGATCTGCACTGTTCGCTGTTCCATCACATGCTCCCACGTGAAATATGCGTACAAAATGCATAAAAATCAATACTATCCCTACTGCTTTCATAATCAAACATATGTGACCTTCCTTTCAATTTTGTCTAAAATATGAATATAATCTCACCATACATTTACACAACTCATACTTTGATAAAGTGATCGAAGATAATGAGATAGACATTTGAAAGTATTTCGTTGTATAATAATACCATTTATATTACTTTTATTTCACCCACTAGTTTGCCTGAGATCGGAGTTCGTGGAACGAGCAGTGCTATACTAAACAGTATACATAAACATGCACAAGGAAGCTCCAGATAAACAAATTGTCCTCCACGTATATTTGTGAATTTTGTCCCCCCAAAGTTATTTACAACCATTTAATAAACTGTTTATAAATGGCCCACAACTTGCATCATTTGGTAATTTGGATGCGACTATGGTTTGAGAATTTGTTTGTTTATTGGCATTTGACGGCCTATCTACAGCGAAGGTCATGTAAGGCCGGGCAGATGGGTTCAATCTCGTTTTAACCTGCTGCACGAGGGAAAATCCCAAAATCAGAATGGAATATTTACATCAAGAAAAAATATATTCAGCCCTGAAATTAGAATAACCTGACCGGGTGCCAGGTCCTTCATGTTTTAGGAAATGGGGATTATGACATTTATAACCAGGATTATGACATTTATAACCAGGATTATGACATTTATAACCTGTCAGTCCACCTCCTGTAGCCCATTTCATCAACATTGCAAAGTATACTTTACTAGCAAAGTATACTTTGAGGGAGTAATCATTTATTTTTCCTGAACTGCATTATTTCATATAAAACTAAAAAATGCATACATTTCATGATTAAAAATATGCAGACTTATTATACTGAATTTATTACATTATCACAGCCAATTTGGCTGTGATAATGTAATAAATTCAGTATAATAAAAATTAATAAATTTATCATAAAATTGAAAATTTCTCCCTCAAAGTATGCTTTGCTACTAAAGTATACTTTGCAATGTTGATGAAATGGGCTACTGGTCTGGTGACACACTGTTGCAGCCTGATAAGGATCTATACCGTTTGTCAGAAACAGTGGATGTTTCACGCATTGATATGCAGCAAGCGTAGACCCTGATCAGACTGTGCATATACTGGGTCTACGATTGAACCCAATCCTCTTTAATTGAATTAGTAGTATCTTATATTGAAGGGTGGGAATTGGCTCAAAGGCCTACATTACCTGAACATATAAGTCCAAAAATGGCAGAATTTTGAAGTGTTTTGATTAGATTTATTGGTGTTTAATGGCCTATCAACAGCTAAGGTCATTTAAGGCCGGGCCAACGGGTTTGATCCCGTATTTAACCTGCTGCATTGGGGGGAAAATCCCAAAATCAGAACGGACTATTTACATTGAAAAAATGTTTTGAATTAAATCCCAATGCTCTGCCACTAGTCTGTCAAGCCATCCAGTCTCAAATAATGGTTGCAAATAATCATGAACGACCTGCTTATCTGGAGCCACATCAGCTACATGCTCCATGGGAGATCATACAGTTATTCCACGTAAACAGGACACCCAGAAAACCAGTGTAAAATTTTGATGGGTTGGTTTTTCTCGCTGTTACAGTAAAATAAAAAATTACGAACGTGGTGGAACAAGATCATGTAGCTCGTTCTCAAAACTGTTTAAAATACCCAGTACCATAGCTATGGATAAAACTGTAGCAAGCAGTGTGCACACCGGTCGGGCAAGATCATTTTTTCAGAGGCAATGACACAATATTTTGTTTTTTCCCCCAAGAAAATATGGCAATTTTTTTTTTTATTGGACCCAATGTCTATAAATAGAACAACAAGGAAAATAACTTGCTGACCTCCCATTAACAATGAGCAAAGTTGACATTACAGGCACAATTACGTAACGGAGAAATCACAAAAACAGCGGGACACCAGCGCAACATTATGTGGGTTGCCGCGACAAAATGGGTTTATTGTGTTGTTGACCAGTCTAGCTCGTATGACCAGCTAGCCAACTCGTCCCGTCTCATATGGACCTTATATTTTCGCTAAAGGCACCAGGAATGATCAGTAACAGCGAACAGTGTAGACCAGATCAGACTGCGCAATGCTCAGTCTGATCTGGGTCTACACTCTTCACACTGGCCATAATCACCATTTCTCCAGCCACATTAAACAAATTAAACACCGACGTTTCATTAGAGCAACGTCATATGATGCTATGCTGATCTGTGGCTACACTGGTCGCAAACTCAATAACACTACATGTTGTAGAATAACATATCAATACAACTGCCCAGCGATACAGCGGACGCACAGGCTGATCTGGAGCTACATTGGTCGCGAACACAATAAGTCTAGTTTCGTCGTAGCGTAACAATACATCTACATAGCGATACTGCAAGCGTTCTATCAGCGTCATTAACTCGCATACATGTTAGTCACGTGGAAACGGGGGGCAACGACAAAGCAAGCACACGCGTACGTAATATAGCCTCATAAAGCAAGCGCTACGATAGCAAAGGAACTACATGTATATGCCGGCTGCCTAATATGATAAAGGGACCTCACAATGTTTGCAAAATTTTAGTTAGAAAAAAGATTTGATTTAATGGTGTTTAACGACCTGTCAACAGCTAAGGTCATTTTAGGCCGGGGTCAATGGGGTCGAATCCCATGTCACCTGTTGTGATGGGCGGTAAATCCCAAATCAGAACTGAATATTTACAGAAAAAATATATACTCAGCCCCGAGTTTAGAATAACCCGACCTGGTGTCAGGTCCTCACCACACCAGTCAATTAGCGGACTCCCGAAAAGTAATATGATTAATACTAATCCCACTACTTTTATAATGGGTATAACAAATTCAACTCTCAAGCAACAAGGGAGCCCCAAAAATGTACCCGAGGGCCAAACCATTAAATTTATCATTAGCACGCTCCCAACCAATCAATCGCGCCCATGTCCATTTCACACATTTCTACATGTGATAAATTTCAGGACAATTGTGTTATTAATTACCAATCATGATAACGGAAGATAGAGTCATTCATTATACACAAACAATAAGTATGATTTAAAACTTCCAACATGTAAGAATTTTTAAGACAATTGGAGGGGTCAGTAGAAAAAAGGGGGCTACGTCCATTATGGACGTAACCCCCTTCTTCCACCGACTCCTTCAATTTTATCCCGTCAACACAGCGGCCCTGAAACACGGTGCCGTGAAACATTTTTGATATCCTGTCAATACGACCTAATCACTGCGTATGAATATATAGGGTTATTTTTTAGCATTTTAAAGCCATTTGTAGCTGTTGATGGGATAAATAGAATAGTAGGTTCGTGCCGTGAAACATTTTTGATATCCTGTCAATACGACCTAATCACTGCGTATGAATATATAGGGTTAGCTTTTAAAGCCATTTGTAGCATTTTACCATTTGTAGCTGTTGATGGGATAAATAGAATAGTAGGTTCGTGCCGTGAATTGGAAAAAATATCTGGCAAGGCTCGGGAAACGGGATGGGCGAGGCTCTGCCGAGCACATCCCGTTTCCGTGCCGCGCCAGATATTTTTTCTCTATATCTGAGGCAAGCCATGTGATTTTGTACCCAGGAAGATGTGTTATCTAATGAAATATACTTGCATTACGATATTTTTCTGAAGATGATGTCAGAAGTTGACAAAATGTTCAGAGCAAATGCTGAATAGAATTTTCCACGACAATTTTGTCAACTTTCGGAATAGAATTTTCCACGACAATTTTGTCAACTTTCGATGTCATTTACAGAAAATATCAGTTTCTGTAAATATCTTTCCTGAAATATCAAACATGTTCTTCGGTACAAAATCACATGGCTCGTCTCATTCTGATCACGATACTGGAAAATAGGAGAATTTTAACGATGATACTATACGTATGATTCACAACTCATTACATGTGAAGTTTCAGTGTGGGGAATAATGTGACCAAAAATGGCGGCAATTTCAAAATAATTTCCATTTTTTTACAGCTGTAATTTAATACTTTTACGGCAACTTACTATTTGTGCAAACACCTAGGAAATACATTGCGTTCACAACATATTTAAATTTCTCTCAATTATATTGGCGATACATTTTTATCGAGGTTTGTGAAAACTACGCAGATCTTGGTAAAATTGAAAATACAAGTGTGTGGTGTGTATAGCATTAATGCACACACTCCGTGGGAAAAATCAGATGAAATATAATATAATAAAATGATTTACAAAATGTTATCGTCATTTGTAATTTCTTTACATTTAAACATGAAAACTGGTCAATCCGACACACTGGTCAATCCGACACACTGGTCAATCCGACACACTGGTTAATCCGACATATAGACCTGTAGCCTATTTCACCAACATTGCAAAGTATACTTTTCTAGCAAAGTATACTTTGACGGAGAAATTTTCAATTTTAGGATAAATTTATTAATTTTTATTATACTGAATTTATTACATTATCACAACCATTTTGGCTGTGATAATGTAATAAATTCAGTATAATAATTCTGCATACTTTTAATTACCAAATATATGCAGTTGTTACTTCTAGATGAAATAATGCATTTCAGGAAAAATAAATGATTACTCCCTCAAAGTATACTTTGCTAGAAAGTATACTTTGCAATGTTGATGAAATCGGCTACTGGACCCAGAGCATGTCAGATTAACCAGGTTTCACTGTATAACCAATATTTTGAAAACGTCGGCATTTTTAGTCACCGATTTCCTACATTGAGTTTTAAAGACAAATATATGATCACAATAACGGTAGATAGTGGCATTTAAACAATGATACTACATGTATATATACAATTCATGTTGCCCAAGACAATACAAACTTCAGCATAATTGGGTTGATGAATTGGCAATTTTCACCGTATAGTATAGCAACGCACATGTTTATTTGTTTATTGGTGTTTAACAGCCTATCAACAGCTAAGGTCATGTAAGACTGGGCAAATGGGTTCGATCCCATTTTAACCTACTGCATTGGTGGGTAAATCCCTAAATCAGAACAGAATATTTACATCAAGAAAAAATATATTCAGCCCTGAAATTAGAATAACCCGACCTGGTGGCAGGTACATACCACACCAGAGTGACTTGGCCCCTTCCCCTGAAATAGGATTAGGAGTAATCGTAATACTCACATAAGGGATATAACCAGATTCAACTGTCACATACAAAATGCCAAAGACATATGCGAGGGCCAAACCAGGTCTCCAGTCGGAATTCCGGTAAGGATGAACCCCGATCGTTAAATTACCCATCACATACTCCCACCTGCCACCCACCAATACAATTTTCAGCACGATTGGGTTGATGAAATGGCAATTTTCACCGTAGTATAACAACACACATGTAAGGTGTGTAATTTATTTGTGGCTATGACTGTGGAATTGGGGATTATGAGTTTTGCGACCAGTGTAGATCCAGATCAGACTGCATCCGCAGTCTGATCCGGATCTGCACTGTTCGCCGTTCCATCCATGAAACATCTGTCACGCTTGTAACACGAAATATAGATCGTTATCATGCTACAGGAGTGTGATATATGATCAGGAGCTACACTAGATACAAATCACATCTGCAGTCACAAATTACAAAATTTACGATATTGTCCGTAAATGACTTTGGAATTTAATAGCATCGAATCTAGGCGTGAGATTAATGGCTGAACAGGGTTGGGTTACCATTGGTTGCTTAAACCAATATTCAGGCCACAACTAATAACAACAATTGCACCTATCGTCTTACATGGTTTTGCAGAGTTAAAAATAAATATCACATTTTAAAAACGATTCCAAATATAATTTCTATATCGGGAATCAACGAGGATACAATGATAGTATTGTAAATCATGATTCAAAAACTACTGTAGTCGACATTTCATCGGTTGAGCAACGCCACATGATTTATATCAGTGCAATAACGCTATTAATGAAATGCTTGTGTTCCAGTCAATACGAACCATGCATTACTCAATCATCCCACAGCCAATAGCTGTACATGTAGCCTATTTCACCAACATTGCAATGTTTACTTGTCTATCAAAGTATAGGTTTGAGGGAGACATTTTCAATTTAAGGATAAATTTATTAATTTTTATTATACTGAATTTATTACATTATCACAGCCATTTTGGCTGTGATAATGTAATAAATTCAGTATAATAATTCTGCATACTTCTAATCATCAAATATATGCATCGTTAGTTCTATATAAATTAATGCATTTCGGGAAAAATAAATGATTACTCACCAAACGTATACTTTACTAGATAAGTATACTTTGCAATTTTGATGAAATCGGCTACTGATAAATAGAATTCATTGACAGACATGGTTAAGAAACGGCAATTCCTTAGCAATGCCCGGGCCAATACTTCTAAAGCATGTTCTCCAAATTCGTACTCAAAATCAGAAAAGTCTGATTAGCCGAGACTAAGCACAGCTCAGCCTCGATCAATCAAACTAGCCAATTTCGAGCACGAGAATGAAGCAAATATTCTGAGACGGTTTTAAAAACACGGAATCCTGCAGTTTCCTAGCATTGCCTGGTGATCGTGATATCAAAACACAACACAGCGTAATATTCTCCATGTATGCATACATGGCCAGATATGGGACTAAAACATGTAAATTCGACAAACTTTAAAGGTGTCCAGAAAATATATGATTGATGGGAGTATCACTTTACAAGATTCTAATAAAGGCCGACAGTTGATAAAATAGCCCTTAGGTCAGTGATGTAGATAGATTTATTTACCAGCGACATCAAATATAAACATGTTTTGGGATCTGATACACCAAAATTCAGAATTTGTTTTTTCCATAAGACACGCCATTTTTTCGGAAGAGACCAATTTGACTCACCAAGCCAAAATGGTAGATAAATCACTTGATCATCATACTGCTCATTATTTGTACTCATACAGACAACAGCCGACCAGTATAGGCCCTGATCAGACTGCGATGCCACGTTGTAACCCGACTGCTACTCACAACAATTGTCATCTGCTGTTGCTTTTATATCTTGCCTTATTTCTCAATAAAAACATGGTTTGACAGCACTGAAGAAGTGCTGTCAAAGCATGTTATAATTTGTTCTAAAGTGCTGTCAAAGCATGTTTTTGATGATAAAAATGGAAAATAAACAGCAGACGACCAAAAAAATAAGATAGCGGTCTAAGGGTTAGCCCTTTCAACACTACAGCCCTCTATAGCGGTGTTTGCAAAAAGTGTAGATCAAGATGGTCTCATCAAGATCTGCACTTTCTGCAAGTAATTTTCATATCTTTTTTTTTTTGAAGAACACCACCCCCTTTACATAAATTAACTAGTCTGAAAAAAAAAAATTTGCGACAAATTCAATTGGATTGGTTGGAAAATTAACATATGAAAATCCATTCCAGTTATTTAGGAGTGAAAGGGTCATTTTAGGCAAGGTTAACAGGTCAAATCCCTAATTCACCTGTACTGATGGGGGTCAGTTGATCAACAGACATAGAACAGCAAATATTAATAAAGCAAACAGACAGCTGTTTTTGTGACAAATTTGGCCCAGAACCTTCGTATAGAACATTGAGCATTTACTCGAATCGCTCGAAACCAAGCAGTTTAGTTGGCCTATACTGTGTTCAAATTTAGCACAATTGTTTTGTGTTCAACAGCCTATCAACAGCTAAGGTCATGTAAGGCTGGGCAAACAGTTTTGATCCAGTTTTAACATGCTGGGGGGGGAGGGGGGGAATCATAAAATCAGAACGTAATATTTACATCGAGAAAAAATATATTCAGCCCTGAAATTAGAATAACCGGGCCTGGTGCCAGGTCCATACCACACCAATCGGACTGCTTTAGAGTTCATATTTAGATCGAGTACGACCATGTACTGAGGAAAAGTGAAAGTGAATGGGTTTTACGTCCCAGCAACAGATAAGTTATGTAGGGACGGGACCTCAGTTTCAAGCCTCATCAGTAGCCGATTTCACCAAAATTGCTAAGCATACTTATCTAGCTAAGTATACTTTGAGGGAGTAATCATTTATTTATTTTCCCCCCGAAATGCATTATTTCCTATAGTACTAATGACTGCATACATTTCATGATTAACAATATGCAGAACTATTATACTGAATTTATTACATTATCACAAGTGATAATGTAATAAATTCAGTATAATAAAAATTAAATTTATAATTTCTCCCTCAAAGTGTACTTAAGCAAGTACTTAGCAAGATAAGCATGCTTAGCAATGTTGGTGAAATAGGCTACTGAAGGACCAAAAGGATGGAAATACAATACATGTACTATGAAAGTATTTTTCACGCCTAGGGCAGGGATTGAACTCGCAACCTTTGGTCTTGAAGTCCACAAACCATCCCTATGTGCTCAGGAAGTTACATAACCACAGACAGTCTATACTGCTGGATTTCAAATCCAAATTTTGAGCATATGCTCATGTTTTATAATCCTGGGTCGAGATACATACTTCACCTTGAGCCCGAGTATAAAATTACAATAAAAATTTGTGACCGTGACTGGAGAAATTGTGATTGATGGCTTAGTGACCAGTTTAGACGCCTATGTTCAATGAATGTAAATCCATCAATTGAAATTTCCACACGATCCTAAATTTGCCCTTACAAAGTTTAGTGAAACGGCCCCCTGGTCAGCAGCTAGACTGGCCCGAACACTGGCTGAGAAATGGGACCTTCTAATGTATGTGAGACCAGCATAGCCCCAGAGGCCTATGCTGTTTGCAATTCAGGCATGCGCGACATTTACTGCTTTAGAGAAAAAGTGAAAGGGAATGAGTTCAACATCCCAGCAACAGCTATGGTCATATCGAGACGGGACCACAATTGGTCTCATCCGACATACAAGTGGGATGGAAATACTACGTAAGTATTTTTCACACCTAGGGTGAGGATTTAAATCAGAATCTCTGGTATCGAAGTCCAATGACATACCCCTAGGCCACAGCCCATCTCCTGCTGTCAGAGAAATGCAACAGTGTCTAGAATACTAGTGCAATTCTGCACAAAACCAGGAACCCACTTTTCCAACGTTTCGGCACAAGGCCAGAGCATCAAAACTCTGTTTTCGTCAGCCGAACTGCTATCAGCCATAAACCCAATTTCTCCAGTTACGGCGACAAACGATGGCGAGAGCATGGGGGAAAAACGACAACAACTACAACGCGGCAATCGGAGCCTCTAGCATCTCCATGAGAAATGTGTCGATTGGCGTGTCCCCAATCAGTTTAAAGAAGAACAGGTGCTCAAGGCATTTGAGCCCGATACTGCGTAGGGCCGGGAGCCGGAGTAACAATTTGGCGAACCGCCCGGGCTCGTCCGGGTACCGAATCTTGCAGTACTCCTCCAGCGTGGCGTAGACTTTCTCCCGTAGCTGCTCCACCTCCTGGACTGTCGTCAAGCCTTTGGCATCTGTAATGGATTTATTGATTGGTGTTTAACGGCCTATCAACATCTGAGGTCATTTAAGGCCAGGCCAGTATGTAACCTGCTGCATCAGGGAAAAAAAATATATTCAGCCCTGAAATTAGAATAACCGGACATGGTGCCAGGTCCATACCACACTAAAGTCACTTGGCCCCTTCCCCTGAAATAGGATTACGAATACTCGTAATCCTCAAATAAGGGGTATAACCAGATTCAACTGTCACATACAAAATGCCAAAGACGTATGTGAGAGCCAAGCCAGGTCGCCAGTCGGAATTCCGGTATGGATGAACCCCGATTGTTAAATTACCCATCGCATGCTCCCACCTGCCACCCACGTGTCTAGAAGAGTAGTGTACCCCCTGATTACAAATTAAATGCATATTTTATTATTACAAATGGATTATTGATTTTCTTCATTATTCAGTAGTGAACAAATGCTCTGACAAAACAAATTTAAACATTCATTTATTTGGGTGTATTATTACTTATTCACTTATTTATATTGTAATAAGAGTTGAAAATTTACTTTGTTGAGCTGCAAAAAGCAAGTGTTTGCTTTTGGCAGCTCAACGAAGTACATTTTCAACTTTACAGTATTTCCACTACTCAATCTGAAAAGCGATGCATATTTTCACCTTGCTGCGAGTATGTTGTACTCCAACTGTTGATAATCAATGCGTATTCAGCTAAAATAAATTCATAAAATACGCCAATACGCCAATCTCGAGCTCTGACTGTCTGACACAAAGGACCAATAGAGGTTTCATATTTTAACACAATTCAAGTTTATTTTATATTGTTAAATTCAAGTACAATCCATAAATTTAAGGTAGGCAGTAAGCAGGCATACGTATGATGCATAATAGCCAAAAATGAAGAGTGGTCAAGCGTTTTTGCTGTTTTATAGTACAATAAAACCTGTGAATAAAGCCATGGGAAGTGAAAATCTGGCCTTTGTTCATAGGTGGTTTTATTTGCATGGTCAATTATATAGTAATTGTGCCACTGGGACAACAAAACTGTGGCCTTTACAGTCAGGTGATTGATATTTGGAGGTGGTCTTTAGCACAGGTTCGACTGTAGTTATTTGAGTATGTATACCAACGGCAAATATTGCTTTTCGTAAATATTGGTTTAATCCCTAAACAAATTTATAAAAATAAACTTACAAAAGCCAATGTCATCAATGACATTGGCTTTTGTAAGTTTATTTTTATAAATTTGTTTAGGGATTAAACCATCTATGTCTTCCATATGCTACTCCCTAATACAACCGTAATGACCCTCAGTATCCGGACACAACTTCATTTGGAAAGGGTTTTCCAAAACAAATACATTGTTATTGGGATAAACCCGTACATACAATAATAGTAACCGTAAACATTGCGGCACTCTTCATTGTGGGAAACCATATATTTACATAAATTGTGTCAACAATTTAGGGTTGCTAAGGGTATGTTTTTCCCAAAATATCAGGGAAAAAAAGCATCTGAAAATTAACAAGAGTACCGTAAGTCACAAAATATGCCCGTCGAATATGGGCCGGACAGCGAAGATGCAGAAATGTGAAGCTGTCACCACCAAGGCAAGAAACATTAATGAGAATTTGAAACTCTATAGCATTATTTCTTCATCTCGTTGTGCTAAACATGTATACTAATTTAGGCACAGATGTGTAAAGTAGAAATGATATAGAATTGGATACAAAAATGTAGAAAAAATGGCTAAGTTAAAAAGGTGATATTTTTTTCGACATAAAAACACCAAGGTGCACATCTTCAATACGTGTAGAAGACGTGTGTATAGTTTCAGATCGATCGACTGAACGGTTTCAGAGGAGTTGTGTACACGAACTATGCACTTTTTTCTGTCAGCCGCCCGCCCCGCGGTAAAACATAATATGTACCGTTTTTTTAAAAACGGTCGTATAAAAAATGTACTTGCTGTTTACTTATTATTTTTCAGCCATTTCCAACTGCGGATGTTTTCACAATTTTGCTAAACATCACAAAGTTGCCAATTCTAAGGGAACGGTACATTTTATCACGTGGTGGCGTACCTGGATTATAAAGCACTATGGCGCGGAGGCAGCCCAGCTCCGTTTTATCCATCTTCATCTCGCGCATCTTGGAGACGAGCTCGGTGAGGACGCGGTCGAAGATCGTGCCGACGCCGGCCTGGTGCGCACTGCTGCGATGGACGTGTAGCCCCGTCGCCAGCAGGATGCCGTCCTTCACCGCGATGGAGCGATGCGAAAACGCCGCGATCAGCAGTTCATTCCAGCCTGTAATGGAGCATTAACTAACCATTATGTTTGTAAAACATGGATATGCCCCCATGGCATACTGGACTCTAACTAGAGATTGTGTGTAAAAAATTTAAATTAACACAAATTTCAAAGTCATTTGAGAAAGTCATACAAACATTTTGACGTAAGAAAATGGTTAAGCGACCTTGACCTTCGGCGTCGGATGCGAGTCGTATGCAAAACAAACATTGTGGCCAAATATCATCAAAATCAGTGAAGCAGTTAATGAGTTATTGAAAAATGAAAGGTGTTACTAACATGCGCACGTACGTACATACGTACATGGACTAACGCCACTATATCCCCTCTTGCCTATCGGTGAGGGGATACTAAATACTGTTTAAACTAATAAAATATTTCTGGTTTAGAGAGTACGAGGACATTAAACATGTTAGGTGTTCCGAGAACCACCGCGATCAGCAAATCATTCCAAACAAATTAGGAGTACCGGTATACGTTTTATTTCTCTGTAAATATGTCTTGAAATTTCATTAGAATTGAGTCCTCAGGACTCAATTCTAATGAAATTCCAAGATATATTCATGATGTTTACGGGGAGAAATACAAGAAAATATGATGATTTTTTGTCCGCTATTTTATTAGAATCGAGTCCTCAGGACTCAATTCTAATGAAATTCCAAGACATATTCATGATGTTTATGGGGAGAAATACAAGAAAATATGATGATTATTTGTCCGCTATTTTTTTAACTATTTATAGCCCACAAGTTTCCCAGCATGCAAAGAGTTAATCATAGATTTAACCCTTTCAACACCACAGGACTGTATAGTGGTATTGGCAAAACTTATAGAACCAGATGAGCCGGCTCCTGACGAACCGTCTCATCAGGATCTGCACTTTCTGCAATTCATATTTTTGAAAACAGTAGAAATGTGGCCTGTCGGCACACGAATGCCCCCGCTGGCAGTCAAAGAAAACGAGGCACATTTGAAAACACAGAGGGCCAGAGAAGCGTGGATTTGTCACAGCATGAAAGGAGACCATCAGAGCAATGGGTGTGTGAAATATCAAGCAGATCAATGCAAGGAAACAGACATTATAAGACTTACCCCCAGTTTCGAACGCACCAAGCATGTGACCTTGACCCTGGGCTTAAGTGGAGTAGGACTATCGTGGATTTGTCACAGGGCGGTAGAGGAACATTAGAGTAATGTGTGTGTGCAATATCAAGCAGATCCGTGCAAGAACACAGAAATTATAAGACATTTACCCAAACGTTAAGGTTTCGATAATACTATATGCCCCCTTCACCAAGTTATGTACCTGCTCGTAACAGTATGACCTGGTCGTCCAGGGGCAGCTCGATGAAGTGAGGGATACGTTTGGCCCAGTCCACCAGTGTGAACAGCTGTTTGTCGGCCGCCTGGCAGATGTTGGTTACTGCATCTTTCTGCAACGTAATGGTAATATGAGACGAGCCATGTCATTTTGTACCTAAGAACATGTACGAAATGTCATAAAAAATTGACAAATTTCCATAGCAAATGCTTGCTATAAAAATGTTGTCAACGTTCAATGTCATTTACGGAAAACATCGTAAATTTTGTAAATATTTTTCATGAGATATCACACATGTTCTTAGGTACAAAATCAAGTCTAGGCTATTGTCACAACAAGGGGAATGTGTGAGGTTTTGGTACTAACGCAGCTTCACTCATATCCGTTGCCACGTCCACGTGAGACTTTCTTGTCTCATCCTACACGCGCTCATCTCACATCTAACAACGATAACTTTTCTATTATGGCCAGGGCTCCAGATAAGCTGCGCATTTGCTTAAATACACAATTAAAATTGCCAAAAACCCAATTGAAATCAGAAGTAGCGAGTATCAAAAAGCAATAAAAATTGTGTGGTACCTTTATCAGCTGCAGAAAACAATAACCAGACCACAAATATAGAATATTTTTCTTATTTTCCATGAAAACACATCTTGGTATTTCATTAGAATTGTCTCCAAGAAGACAATTCTAATGAAATGCCAAGACATGTTTTCATTTCGAAGCAAACTATTCAATAATTGCTGTCTGTTGATGTGTAAACAGTAGTGTGATTTTATTTTACCAAATTAAAATTTTGAAATACCCAATTGCTTCAGAAATGATGGAGTAACAATACTCTATTACTAATTCCTTATCTGGAGCCCTGTATGGCAATATTTTGGCTAATGTGTCTTAAAATTACACCATAAAATAACGAATAAGTTTGATATTTATTGTTTTTAATGGTTGTTGACGTCATAGTGTCATGACGTCGCTTTAATTTTGATGACGTCAGCAACGTGTGACGTTCATTTTTGTGTCTCCTGCATGAAATGGGATAAATAATTAATGTACCATTAACCTTTAAAAAGCGGCGTCTGCTTTTGTTTCGTATTTCATGTTATTTCTTCACAAATACAAGGTTTGACAGCACTTGAGAATCATTTCCTTGGGAAGAAATAAAAATCAGACGACCAAACATAATTCAGCAGTGCAAGGGTTAAATATGGCCTGATTTCTACTCGGCAAGTTGAAATAATTGCTGGGCAATTTATGATCAAGGGACCCGTTTCACTAAACGTCGTACGACTAAAATGTTCGTAAGTTAAATTTAGGATGGTCTGAAAATTTCAATTGATGGATTTACATTTATTGAGCATAGGCTGCTTATGCAGCATATGCTCAATAAATGTAAATCCAATAATTGTTTACAAGAAAACGTTGTTAATGTGGAATTTACAGACTATCATAATTTTGCACTTACAAATATTTTGATGTACGAAGTTTAGTGAAACGGCCCCCTGTAGCCGATTTCATCAACATTGCAAAGTATACTTTCCTAGCAAAGTATACTTTGAGGGAGCAATCATTGATTTTTCCGAAATGCATTATTTCATGCAGAACTAACGATTGCATATATTTGATGATTAAAACTATGCAGAATTATTATACTGAATTTATTACATTATCACAGCCATAATGGCTGTGATAATGTAATAAATTCAGTATAATAACAAGAAACGAGGCAAAGCCACGAAGGCCAGGTTTTTTCCAAGCATAGACACTTGGATAACATAATTATACCCACTTTTTGTAGACTAAATGGCCGTGGCCTGCATGTCGCGCCTGCGAGGCATGGACACTAAAAAAATAAGATATAGTAGATGGAAAAACTTTAACGAAAAAACTTTAACCAGACACGGACGGAAGGACGGACGTATTCCAAAATGCCGACGATATCGTGCTTTCCGCAAGCGGGTGCGACAATGATGATAAACACCCATGTGAAGTATCAACGTAATGGGTGAAGCAGTTGCACAGATATAGTACACGAAAAAACTTTAACAAAAAAATTCAAAGTAATTTGACCTTGACATTGGGCACAGGGGCCGCATGGTTGGGGGTTAGAATGAAAATATGGATGATGATAAAACACCCATGTGAAGTTTCAAGGTAATGGGCGAAGCAGTTGCAGAGATATAGTACAACGAAAAAGTTTTAACCAAAAAACTTTAACCAGACGTACGTTAAAAAATTAACGTTGAAAATGGGTAAGTCAATTACGTAGAAATAATAGGTGAAGGTAAAAAAATGGTCACATGTTGGATAGTTGTATGTGGTAGGCACCCCTGGGTTATGAAGCTGTGAAAGTTTGGTGGTCCTAGGTGGTACAGTACCAAAGAAATGGACTTAAACACGAAAACTTAACATTGTAAATGCGAAAACTTAACATTGAAAATGGCTAAGTCGACTGCGCGGAAGGAAAAAATGGGTCAAGTTAAAAAAAAAGTAACATGTTGGATAGTGATATGTGGTGGGCACCCCTTGATTATGAAGCTGTGAAAGTTTGGTGGTCCTAGGTGGTACAGTACCAAAGAAATGGACTTAAACACGAAAACTTAACATTGTAAACGCGAAAACTTAACATTGAAAATGGCTAAGTCGACTGCGCGGAAAAAATGGGTGAAATTAAAAAAAAAGTAACATGTTGGATAGTGATATGTGGTGGGCACCCCTTGATTATGAAGCTGTGAAAGTTTGGTGGTCCTAGGTGGTACAGTACCAAAGAAATGGACTTAAACACGAAAACTTAACATTGTAAACGCGAAAACTTAACATTGAAAATGGCTAAGTCGACTGCGGAGAAAAAATGGGTCAAGTTAAAAAAAAGTAACATGTTGGATAGTGACATGTGGTGGGCACCCCTTGATTATGAAGCGGTGAAAGTTTGGTGGTCCTAGGTGGTACAGTACCAAAGAAATGGACTTAAACACGAAAACTTAACATTGTAAACGCGAAAACTTAACATTGAAAATGGCTAAGTCGACTACGCGGAAAAAATGGGTCAAGTTAAAAAAAAGAGTAAAATGTTGGATAGTAATATGTGGTGGGCACCCTTTGATTATGAAGCTGTGAAAGTTTGGTGGTCCTAGGTGGTACAGTAACAAAGGAATGGACTCAAACACGAAAACTTAACATTGAAAATGGCTAAGTCGACTACGCGGAAAAAATGGGTCAAGTTAAAAAAAAAGTAACATGTTGGATAGTGATATGTGGTGGGCACCCTTTGATTATGAAGTTGTGAAAGTTTGGTGGTCCTAGGTGGTACAGTAACAAAGAAATGGACTCAAACACGAAAACTTAACATTGATTGTGGACGCCGCCCGCCGCCCGCCCGCCGCCCGCCCGCCCGCCCGCCCGGCTTTCGCCAATCCAATAGCCTGGATTTTTTTTCAAAAAACCTGGCTAAAAATTAATAAATTTATCATAAAATTGAAAATTTCTCCCTCAAAGTATACTTTGCTAGGAAAGTATACTTTGCAATGTTGATGAAATAGGCCCCTGATCTGCAGCGAGATTTTGTTAGAGGCATCGGGAATTTATCACCAAGTCAGCATAGACCGAGAACACCGTCGTATTTTGTCATATTGATTTTGAACCTACTTTCTGTTACACAGTTTGCTGCCGACAAACCTTAGGGTAGAAAATATTTAAATGTAAGTATACTAGACGTACGTTTTAATCAATAAAAAAAAATCACCCTCCCATTTGATGGAATTTCATAAAATAAAACGTTGACTTTTTTTATTGAAGTACATACATTTAAATCTTTTTTTTAGATTTAAATGTACGTGCCCACTCGGTACTGAGTGGGCACAAATTGCGAGTGCCCACTATACAGATATAATCATTTGGTAATGTTTATTTTACTGATAGTGACTCACGGTGGCATCAGGCTATTTGCATATGCAATAAACGCATCACGTGAAATCATATTTTTGACACATCATAAAGTATGATCATTGCACATCAAAAAATAAATACAGAGAATAAATAGTAATGTTTGTTAACATTTTAAGGACACACGGTTAGCCCCTGATATCAGTGTGGCAATTTAAGTCTGATATAAAATGTATAGTAATGCCAATCAATATGTGGAGTATGTGGGGCATGTGGGACCCCAGCCGTAATGTGTTAAATACACGAAAGTTCATCGGCAGCAAAATGTGGACCATACAATTGGTTGGTTGTAAGCAATACCTATTGACACGGCATCGCACAATAAACCCATCCAGACGCAATTGGACACTGCACCTTTAATGTCATATTTGTGGCTGTGACTGGAGAAATGGGGCTTATGGAATTTGTGGCCAGTAGCACACTCCTGTAGCCTGATAACGATCTGTATTCCTTGTTAGAAGCCGGACGGGTGTTTCATTGATAGAATGGCGAACCGTGCAGATCCTGATCAGACTGCGCGGATGCGCAGGCTGATCTGGATCTACACTGGTCGCAAAACACATAAGCCCCATTTCTCCAATCACAGCCACATGTCTCAATTACATAGGCCAAGTCACGATGACATTTTACATTTTAGCAATAAAGCTTTTGTCCTTGAGTTGTCGAGTTTAACCCTTATAACGCGGAGAACGTAAACTGTCATCTGTTGTCGATTCATGTTTTGTCTTTTTTCTCAATACAAGCATGGTTTGACAACACTTTAGAATCATTTCCAATGGAAATGATTCTAAAGTGTTGTCAAACATGGTTTTGATGAGAAAAAATTTGAAAATAAAAATAAACAGCAGACGACACATTTTAGGGTTCAGCATTGTAAGGGTTAAATACACTTAAATAACAAAGAAAAAGTAATCAAGGAACTTAAAGACCAATCAACTAGAATAAACTAGAAGTTATACTTGTCCACAAGCACATGTGTATTCCCCTCCCCGCTTACAGGAAGCCACTAAAAAGAAAGGGAGGTAACTAATATGTTAGCAAGGTGAGAGTTGTTGTTCTTGCATGAGACACACCTTTGGGTCATGGTTTATGCAAGTGTGAAATACGAAAATATTCCAAGGAGTAATCAAGTTTGGGATCGACAGGAAATCAATCTGCGAAAAAAGAAAGGGAGGTAACTGAAACATTAGCGAGGCAAGAGTTGTCAATCTTGTATGTAACACCTTTACATCGTGGTCTATGCATCTGTGAAGTTTCAGGAAAATATTCCAAACGGTATTCGAGTTATGCTATGGACAAGAAGTGTCTGCGGCTGAATAGGAAGATGTTCGGTGTCAAATACGTATCCCCTGACTTTTGTGGACAAGAAATCAGTGTGTGAAAAAACAAAGGGAGATCAAACAAAAATTAGTGAGGCAAGAGTTGTCATTCTTGCATGAAACACACATTTGGCTCATGCATGTAAGAAGCAATATTCAAAAGGGTATTCGGATTATGCTCCGAATAATCAATGTCATTCTTGTTGTCATTCTTAACTTTTGTGTCGTGATCTATACACGTGTGAAGTTTCATGAAAATATTCCAAAGGGTATTCGAGTTATGCTCCGGACAAGAAGTGTTTGCGGCTGAATAGGAAGATGTTCGGTGTCAAATCTGTATCCCCGACTTTTGTATATTAGGTCCAGATCACTGTTTGACAGTGGGCGGAGTCAAGCAGCATCATGTGATGTATTTCACCTGTACTGATCAAGGAAAATCCCCAAACCAGAACTGAATATTCACAAAAAGAAAATGTCACCCGTCTGCACACAAATACCGGTGGTAGATTGGAGAAACTCCAACAACAACTTCTTAACCAGATGAACACAGTGACGGACACAGTCACTATTTTCATACTGACCTGTGTGTCAATGTAAGTCTCATACTGACCTGTGTGTCGATGTAGGTGTCATACTGACCTGTGTCTCGATGTAGGTGTCATACTGACCTGTGTGTCGATGTAGGTGTCATACTGACCTGTGTGTCGATGTAGGTGTCATACTGACCTGTGTGTCGATGTAGGTGTCATACTGACCTGTGTGTCGATGTAGGTGTCATACTGACCTGTGTGTCGATGTAGGTGTGATACTGACCTGTGTGTCGATGTGATATGTGTCATACTGACCTGTGTGTCGATGTAGGTGTCATACTGACCTGTGTGTCGATGTAGGTGTCATACTGACATGTGTGTCGATGTAGGTGTCATACTGACCTGTGTGTCGATGTAGGTGTCATACTGACCTGTGTGTCGATGTGGGTGTCATACTGACATGTGTGTCGATGTAGGTGTCATACTGACCTGTGTGTCGATGTAGGTGTCATACTGACATGTGTGTCAATGTAGGTGTCATACTGACATGTGTGTCAATGAAGGGAATGTGTCATACTGACGTATGCATCGATGTATATGTCATAATGACCTGTGCGTTGATGTATGTGACAGTCTTGTAGACCAAATACAGACCTGTGTGTTGATGTAGGTGTCGGTCTTGTAGACGAAACACCGACCTGTGCATAGATGTAGGTGTCGGTCTAGTGGACAAAATACTGTCCTGTGAGTGGATGTAGGTGTCGGCCTAGTAGACCAAATACCGACCTGTGTGTCGATGTAGGTGTCGGTCTTGTAGACCAAATACTGACCTGTGCGTCGATGTAGGTGTTGGTCTAGTAGACCAAATACCGACCTGTGCGTCGATGTACATGTAGGTGTCATACCGACCTGTGCGTCGATGTAGGTGTCCGTCTTGTAGACCAAATACCGACCTGTGAGTCGATGTAGGTGTCAGTCTTGTGGACCAAATACTGACCTGTGCGTCGATGTAGGTGTGAGTCTTGTGGACCAAATACTGACCTGTGCGTCGATGTAGGTGTCCGTCTTGGGTTCGACTGCGAGTTCAGCCTCGAGAACCTTCTCGACGGGCATGTCCGAGTTAGCGGACATCGAGCTCTCCACGTCGCCCTCTCCCTTCTCCTTGTTCCTCTGTCTTTCCTCCTGTACGGCTGTAACAGGGCACACGTGTACACCAAATAACCACACCGTTACACTTCCTACGGAGCCCCGCAGGGGACATTGGATTTTTTTTTATTAATTCGTTCCCACAAAATAACAATGTTCACTCAATTTAACAATTCGTTCCCACGATATAACAATTTGTTCCCTCAATTTAACAATTTGTTCCCTCAATTTAACAATTCGTTCCCACGATATAACAATTCGTTCACTCGAATGAATTGTTAATTTGTGGGAACGAATTGTTAAATTGAGGGAACAAATTGTTATTTCGTGGGAACTAATTAATACAAAAATAGAATTCTACATCCCCTGCGAGGCTCCATAACTTCCTGATTGTGAGCATACATTTTCGAGAATGTCCAGTAAACCAACCGCCCAATGGTAAGTAATAACAGAAAGGTGATTGTGGTTTTGACTGGAGAATGAGCTTATGGGTTTTGTGACCAGTGTAGCTCCCCAGGGGTACGCAGAGCTCCAGTTAAGGTGCGTAATTTCGGGACAAATTTATTATTTCTCTATCAAAAATGGCATGTTGGGAGTGCTTTAGAATCGTCTCAATGAGACAATTCTAAAGGACTCCCAACTTGCCATTTTAGGTGAAGAAATAAGAAAATTTCACCACAAATTGAACAAATTACGCACCTTAACTGGAGCTCTGGTACGTTTCACTGAACTTCATAGAACTAAAATGTTTGTAAGTGCAAAATTATGATAGTCTGTAAATTTCACATTAACAATGTTTTCTTGTAAACAATGATTGGATTTACATTTATTGAGCATTATGTTCACTAAATGTAAATCCATCAATTTATATTTCCAGACGATCCTAAATTTTCACTTACGAACGTTTTAGTCGTACAAAGTTTAGTGAAACGGCCTGCTGATCAATTAGCAGAATCCTGTAGCCTGATAACAATCCATATTGCTTGTTAGAAGAAATACGAGTATATCACTGACTAAATGGCGAACAGTGCAGATCCTGATCAGACTGTGCGGATGCACAGGCTGAACTGGATCTGCACTGGTCGCAAAACCAGTAAGCCCCATTTCTCCAGTCACAACCACATTTGAGCGTTTGATCAAATGACCAATTAGCACTCATACAGCCGGATACCAAATTGAAAATGTTATTAGTTTGAGTGATTGGGATTTTACATCTGTTCAACAACAAGGTCATAAACCGAAGGAAATGCACGTGTATGGGGTTGGCAACATTCTGCACTAAAATTACAATAAAAACTTCCAGCACCCTGGACATTGTTAGTGTCGAACCGATCATTCCCAACGATTCGCTAGCATTTTGTTTGAGGTAGATACCAGAAAACCCAGTGATTTTATTTACTCAATTTGAATAAAAAGCAGTTTCTAGCATCAGAGCACATAAATTACATGTATAACGAGCAGAAAGAAAATCACACGCCATGGTATTGGATGACTTGCTGGGGGTCAAGGCCACCTAAAAAACGGTTTCTGACCCTTGGGAGGTGAGTGACATATTGGCAGGTCATAGTATACGGAGAGTGTTACAGATATGAACAATCTTTTTTATTATTCTTTGGTTTATTTCTCCACAATAGATATGTTTTTACCACTCATTTGATTTGATGTATTGGTGTTTAATGGCCTATCAACAGCTACAGTCATTTAAGCCCAGGCCAAAGGGTTCGATCCCGTATTTAACCTCTGTATTAGGGGGGAAAACCCAAAATCATAACAGAATATTTACATAAAAAAATATATATCAGCCCTGAAATTAGAATAACTTGACCTGGTGCCAGGTCCTTCCTACCACATCAAAGTCACTTGGCGACTTGTCCTAAAAGTAATAGGATTCGGAAAAATTGTATTACTCATAATATGTGAGCTTCTGATCAGGGTTTGCACTGTTCGACATTCAGTCATTCAGTGACATGCTCGTCACATTTCTAAGCCATATATGCCCTTATCTGGCTGCAAGATTGTGCTAGCAAAATATTAGCTGGTCTGGACACAAATGTGGCTGTGACTGGAGAAATGGGCTTTATGGGTTTTGTGAGCAGTATAGCTCCAGATCAGCAAGATATAAAAGCAACAGCAGACGACAATTGGTGTGTGTAGTGGATTACGGGTTAACCCTTTAAGTAGTTACATGTAGCATGGACTCATCCAGATTAATTTGAACGTAATTCTGTTACACTACGCGCCGGTGTAAAATGTTTCACCGGTGCCAACACATTTTTGTCTAGTAACTGGTGCAAATTTATTGCGGCGATTATGCAGTTTCTTGTGCATGTAACTGAGTGCGAACGGAATTGTACTTAACGGCCCCATCTACACAAAAGCTGAATGGAAGTTTGTCAGGAATCCGGCGCCTCAGCCGAAATCGAAATGAAACATTTTACACCAGCACGGAGTGCAGTACCAGTAGTTAGAATGTAAGAGGTAATTTGAACATGAGAACCACAGTATGATGCAAATGCTTGTCTGTTATTGGATGGAGACTTTCGTTAATATATATATATATAGGACAAGAAAATGACAAATTGTGAATACAAAGGTTAATTAATTGACTGATTGATTCAGTTTTACATTCCACAACAGTGTCACATACAGACGATATTGAACATGGTCAAACTACATAGAGCAGGGATTCCGCTGGGGAAAATAAAAAAATCGCCACTTCAAACAAAATAAAATAATTGGCGATAAAAAATTACAATTTTCAAAAAAAAAATCCAAAAAATAAATTTTGTAATTTTTTATCGCCAATTGTTTATTTTTATCGCCAATTGCGAAAGTGGTGATCGCCAGCGGAATCCCTGATAGAGTATAATGTGCACAGACAGAAACTACTGTCTGTTCCACGTTTTGCTACCGATGAACTTTTGCCTATTAAACACATTAAATTTAACAAATATTTAATGTGTTTAAACAAATATTTAATGTGTTTAATGGCCAAAAGTTTGTCGGCAGCAAAACATGGAACAGACAGTAGTGATTTTGTGGTGCCATACTTCTCTGCATAATTCCTGATGTTGCTAAGCAATGTGGTTTCAGATTTGTCTTTCTAAAATGAATATCGATAGGATAGGATATCGAGAATTTACAATATTAATTTTCTGTTTTTCTTATTTCTCCTCGAAATTGCTTGGACCCGTCACATAATTTGTGATCACCATTTGAAGCATGCTGACTTGAAATGGTGGCGACAGCAGATACTTTCATGGAAAATAATCTATTTGTTCGACTACACCATTAACTCTTACACCCCTAAGTAACTGGAATGGATTTTGACATGTTAATTTTGCAACCAATCCAATCGTCACAATATGAATTTCTGACTAGCCCATTTATGAACAGGGGGTGTTTTTGTTGTTAAAAATATGGAAATTACTTGCAAAAAGTGCAGATCCTGATGAGATGGCTCGTCACGAGCCAGCTCATCTGGATCTACACCGTTTGCCAATACCACTATACAGGCCTGTGGTGGTGAAAGGGTTAAAGAACTGAAGGTGCCAGCGATACATCCACAGTAACTGTGACAATGAAACGTTTAAACAACAGAACATAACAAGTTAACCCTTCACTCCTAAGTAACTATAATCAACATTCCTGAGTTTTCAGACCATTCGATTTATCAGAAAGTGGTACTGTTTTTAGAAATAAGAAGATATCCACGAATGGTGCAGATGCTGATGAGATGGCTCGTTACATGCCGGCTCATCCGGATCTACACTATTTGCAAACATTACAATAGAGGTCTGTAGTGTTGAAAGGGCTAAACACAGTGGTAATAACAAGCATATGCGGAACCAACGTGTTGTAACATGTGTAAACTGTAAAACAACAAAATGAATGTTTGAAAATACGGCCATATCTGAAGCTTGTCATTTTCAAACAGAAATCTGATTGATTGGTTATTGGGTTTGGCATCCATTTACCAGTAAGTCCTATACAGACAAACGACTGTATAGAACCTGTTAGAATGTGTGTGGATAAATTACAAATTCAGCACTCACTAGAAATAACATATCTAGTGTTGGGCACAGGCCTGTTTCGGCTTTCGTCGGTACTGCTATAATTGAGTAGGTACAACATTTTCTTTTGGGAAATTAAAGAGTGTATAATTGTGTAGAAACAACTTACGGGCAGACAAACGGACGGAAATACGAAAACTATATACCCCTTGACATATTTCGCACGCCGGGGGTATAATAAAGGTGGGCATCGGATAATACGGGTGGGACCGGTTGGTGCTCCATAGTGCAGAGCGGGAACACAATTGACTGGTGCATTAGATCAGAGGTTAGCGTGTTACATTTGACCCTGGAGGCCGTTTCACTAAACTTCGTACAACCAAAATGTTCGTACATGTAAGTTCAAAATTATGACAGTCTGTAAATTTGACATTAACTATGTTTTCTTGTTAACAATTATTGGATTTACATTTATTGAGCATAGGCTGCATATGCAGCCTATGTTCAATAAATGTAAATCCATCAATTGAAATATCCTAAATATTAACTTACAAACTTTTTAGTCGTACGAAGTTTAGTGAAACAGGCCCCTGTATCCCATACATGCGATTACACGAACAAAACAAGCAACTACAACTATGTTACACACCTACATAAACACTATGCCACATACAGGACTAGAGAAATGGGACTTAAGGCCTTTGCAACCAGGGTGGACCCAGATCAGCTTGTGCATCCGCACAGCCTGATAAGAATCTGCACCCTTCACCACTATTTCAATGAAACACATGATATGCTTAGATACATACCGGTAGATCCTTATCATGTTACACGAGAGTGCTGGTAGATCAGAAGCTGGACTGGTCACAAATGAGACGAGCCATGTGATTTTGTACCTTCGGACATTTGCGTAATTTCATGAAATACGTTTACAAAATTTACAATATTTTTCATAAAGTCAAAAGTTGACAAAATTTTCAGAGTACATGTGGAATATAATTCCGCATGCGGAATCTGTACTATCTTCGACACCATTTACAGAAAATATTGTAAATTTTGTAAATGTATTCATGAATTTACGCAGATGTCCGAAGGTACAAATCACTTGGCGTGTCTCGTATGTTCTGAGCATCAAAGATTGTTCACATAATTTATGTTGCCACTAATGGTAGACAATATAATACTGGCAATAGCGATGGCTAAGAAATAGGCAATTATTTGAAGAAAAAAATACAAATATTTATAAACAGAGTGAAAACAAATTTAACTGTTGCAAGGTTTATTTTGCATTTCATGTGATTTGCGCTAATTTCAAAATCTTTCACCAACCACAGTTCATTGACGAAACAGTGAGAAGTGTAGACCCTGATCCGACTGGACAGATGTGCAGTCTGATCTGGTCTACACTGGGCACCAAGGCAGTAAGCCCCCTTTTTCTAACGACAGGTTACATAAATCACAATGGACACCCTTAGGCCATAAAAAAAGTACTTTGGTTCTCAGATATGCGCATAGATGTTTTTATTGTCATAAATAAAATTGTACTGTAAATTCGCCACATGATCAATAAAGAACACTACCTTGCAAAAATATGATTAATCCAATCATGTCGTCTGCTGTTGCTTTTATATCTTGCCTAATTTCTCAATAAAAACATGGTTTGACAGCACTTCAGAATCATTTCCAATGGAAATGATTCTGAAGTGCTGTAAAACCATGTTGTAAATTATTCTAAAGTGCTGTCAAAGCATGGTTTTGATGATAAAAATGGAAAATAGAAAATAAACAGCAGACGACCAAAAAATTATGATAGTGGTCTAACGGTTAATCCGATCATGTCCGACGAAATCTGGTATTTTTCGCCAAAAAAAAAAAAAAAAAATTAAAAAAATCCTGCCCCGTTACATTCTGCAAACCCCTTGTCTGAGAACCAAAGTACTTCTTTGTGTCCTTACATGTACATGTATACTAAACTGTAAAAACAGCCGATTGGATTTGCAGAATGCAGGATAAGAGCAGTTAACTGTCCATAGACTTTGCTCAGACTCAACACACATTGTATCCATCCCATAACAACATGCACATAACTTTAACAACTATCTTTTTTTTGTTCAGAATCCCCCGGTCTAAATCCACAAATGCAGCAGATTTCAACTGAGTGTGGAATTTAAACTACCGTAATATATATATTCGGACACCATTCGTTGGGTTTCCCAAAACAAGTGGTGCCCAAATATAGTGCTATTGCGATAGACCTGCAGCCTATTTCACCAACATTGCAAATTATATTTATCTAGCAAAGTATACTTTGAGGGAGAAATTTTCAATTAAAGGATAAATTTATTAATTATTTATTAAATACTGAAATTATTACATTATCACAGCCATTTTGGCTCGTTAAATGTAATAAAGTCACTATAATAAGTCTGCATACTTTTAATCATCAAATATATGCAGTCGTTAATTCTATATGACATAATGCATTTCAGAAAAATAAATGATTACTCCCTCAAAGTATACTTTGCTAGATAAGTTTTCTTTGCAATTGTGAATGAAATCAGCTACAGAACAACCATACTAGCCCTAAACATTCCAGGAGAAGAATTCACATAAGGTAAAAGCTTGTTTTCTAATCCTGTTCTCAATTGTATGTATATATATATCTATATCTCTCACTTGCCATACTTTGAAATAAATGTTGTTCACTCTTTGCATGCTAGCAGCGAAAATATCCGCCAAACGAATTAGAAGTATATGTTTTATTTCTCTCTGTAAATATGTCTTGAAATTTCATTAGAATTGTGTCCTCCGGACACAATTCTAATGAAATTCCAAGACATATTCATGACATTTATAAGGAGAAATAAAAGAAAATATAATTAATTTTTGAACTATTTATAGCCCACAAATTTCCCAGCATGCAAAGAGTTAAACTAGCCCTAAACATTGGGGCACTCTTCGCTGTGGGTAACCATATATGTCTATGTGTTTCCAAGTATAAAATGTGTCCGACTATTTAGGGTTGTTACGGTACAATACATTTTATAACAGTTTGGAATTTCAGAGGACAATGTGTTGTATGTGTGTGTAAATAAGTTTTGCCGAGGTTCAGTTCTAAGGGGACAATTTCAGGTTTTTGGCCCCTTCCCCATTATAGGTTAACCCTTTCACCCCTAAGTAACTGGAATGGAGTTTGGTAGGTTAATTTTGCAACAAATCCAATCATCAGAAAATGATTTTCAGACTAGTCCATTTATGAAAAGGGGGTGTTTTTGTTCTCAAAAATATGAAAATTACTTGCAAAAGTGCAGATCCTGATGAGACGGCTCGTCACGAGCCGGCTAATCTGGATCTAGACTTTTTGCCAATACCACTATACAGGCCTGTGATGTTGAAAGGGTTAATAGAAATAAAATCTATTTCAATCTCTGGACGACATTTCTAAATGACAATACAAGACAAAATTAAATAGTCCAACTGAATATCAACGGCTAGATGAAATTCCAAACAACCATAAAATGAATGGAAAGATGATTTATAACGACGATTGCTGGGTTTTTTAGAATTCCACATTTGCATGAAATCTGTTGTAAATGAAGATTTGTCCCCATAATTTTTTGGCAAAGTAAATAAATTTCTATCACCTTTATCCTGTATCCTTTCTTTCTCATCCTGCAGGGCTGCAATATCAAAGGGAGTTAACTAAATGTCACGCAGCCGATCAAGGGCAGATAATTCAGCCAACATTGGGGAACACCCACCCTTTGTTTTTAAAGCACAAAAGTTAAGCAACCAGAATTTAATACAGTAGTTCCCAATGTCACATGGCCGATCAAGGGCAGATAATTCAGCCAACATTGGGGGACACACCCACCCTTCGTTTTTAAAGCACGAAATTTAACCCTTCTCATGCTGAATTAAATTTGTCGTCCGCTACTTATTTTTTTATTTTCCATTTTTTCTCATTAAATACATGGTTTAACTGGTTCTGAAGTGCTGTCAAACCATGATTTCGTTGAGAAAGAATACAAAATATAAAACAACAGATGACAATTTTCGTTCCCAGCATTCTAAGGGTTAAACAAACAATCAAGGGCAGATAATTCACCCAACATTGGGGGACACACACACCCTTTGTTTTTAAAGTTAAGCAACAAAAACTGAATACAGGATTTACCAGAAGAAAAGTCGTACATTTTTCAAGCGATAAAAAATTATCATGACACCATATGCAGTACCAATTGTATATTTTTCATCCTTTTTGGTAAAATGAAACTTGGCCATTGAAGACCAGTGAAGACCTTCGTTATTAACCCTCACTACGCTGGAGACGGAAAATGTTGTCCGCTGTTTTTCATTTTTGCCTTAAATCTTAACAAAAAACTTGTTGTGACAGCACAGTGGAGACGATTCTCATGCGCTGTCAAAACAGGCTTTTGTCGAGAAATATTGAAAACAAAACATTTCCAGGAGACGACAAAATTTTATTCAATGCAGTAAGGGTTAATATAATCAGTCAAATGTAACATTTCAATGCACACTGGATAATTAACTGACTTTGGTATCTGTTTAAAGGTACATGTACATGTACATGCGCACTCAGTAGGCACAAAATGTTCTTTATAGGAATTAAATAAGTGTATAATTGTGTCACTATTCCATCAGTTCTAAAAATTACGAGTGCCCGCTATACACCATTACCCCACGTATTGATTGGCATTATTATACATTTTATATCAGACGTAAATTTCAGGGGCGATAACTGTGTTTCCTTAAAATGTTAACGGATATTACTATTTATTCTCTGTATTTAATTTTTGATGTGCAATGATCATACTTCATCGAAAACAAAAAAAATTTCAGGTGACATTTAATTAGTATAAATAGTTAAAAAATACCATGCCTCATTTGCATATGAAAATAGCATGATACCACCGCAAGTCACTATCAGTAAAATAAATATTACTAAATGATTATATCTGTATAGTGGGCACTCGTTTATTTGTTGGGGTTTAACGGCCTATCAACAGCTAAGGTCATTTAAGGCCGGGTCAATGGGTTTAGTACTAAATCTCATTATTACCTGTACAAGTACATGTTTATGTTCAAGTACATGTACATGTACAAATGTGGGGGGGGGGGGGATCACAAAATCAGAACCGAATATTTACAATAAAAATATATATATTCAGCCCTGAAATCAGAATAATCCTGATCTGATGCCAGGTCCTCGCCACACCAGAATCACTTGGCCCCCTCCCAAAAGCAGTAGGATCAGTAATAATCTTACTACTTTTATAATAGGCAATAACCCAATTCAACTACCAGGTAACAAAAGAGCCAGAGATAAAAACGTACTCAAGATGCAAACCAGGCAAATGGTGATTCGTATAAGGAGGAACCCCTACCGTTAATTTACGCCTTCACGTACACCCGACCAACCACCCACAGCAGGCACTCGTAATCTTTAGAACTGGTGGAATAGTGACACAATTATACTTATTTAATTCCTATAAAAGAACAGTTTGTGATTACTGAGCGGGCATGTACCTTTAACCCTTACACTGCTGAATTAAATAGTGTCGTCTGCTGCTTGAAAAAATACAATATACTAGAGAAAGTGAGCCATGTACACCCCCGGCCGCCGCCTGGACGACAAATAAAAACTTTATAGCAAATATTTAAAAACTTTATAGCAAATTTCTAAGTAATTTGACCTTGGACATTAAGGCCACATGGATGTCGTATGGAATGAAAATATGGATGATGATAAGGAAGTATATGAAGTTTGAAGTCAATCCAAATTACCTTTGCAGAGATAATGGGTACCCGAAAACTTTAAACGCAAATCTTACGGACGCAAATTTCAAATGAATTTGACCTTGACCTTGGACATGAAGGCTGCATGGGTGTGGTATGGAATGAAAATATGGATGATGATGAGGAAGTATATGAAGTTTGAGGTCAATCCGACTTACCATTACTGAGATAATGGGTACCAAAAGACTTTAACACTGACGGACAAATGGAAGAACAGACGGAATTACGAAAACTATATACCCCTCAACATACTTTGTAAGCCAGGGGTATAATGAAACAACAGCAGATGTCAATTTCTGTTTTCCGCATTCGAAGGGTTAATATGCCAGTCAATTTACATGGTAAATGTAAACATCACAGACAGTCGTCATAGTGATAGCATGGTGTAATATACATGTACTGTTTTAGACATGTAGAAAACAAACATTTGTAGTCATTGTATAGTCACAGTATTTATTTTAAAACAAAAGAATTTGTAGTCCTTGTATAGCAGAGCTCCAGATAAGCTGCGTATTTGCTTAAATACACAATTAAAATTGCCAAAAACCCAATTGAAATCAGAAGTAGCGAGTATCAAAAAGCAATAAAATATTTGTGGTACCGTTATCATGCTGCAGAAAACAATGAACAGACCACAAATATAGCTTATTTTTCTAATTTTCATGCAAACACATCTTGGTATTTCATTAGAATTGTCTCCAAGGAGACAATTCTAATGAAATACCAAGACATGTTTTCATTTCGAAGCAAACTATTCAATAATTGCTGTCTGTTGATGTGTAAACAGTAGTGTGATTTTATTAAAATTTTGAAATACCCAATTGCTTCAGAATGGATGAAGTGACAATACTCAATTGCTAATTCCTTATCTGGAGCCCTGGTATAGTCACTATATTTATTTAAAACAAGAGGGCCATGATGGCCCTAATTCGCTCACCTGACTCCATGAACAACAGAGGAGAATGTGACATTGAGTTCATGTGTTTAAAAAACATTGTGCTATTTTTAGATGGCGGTCATCTTGGATTAAGCAATGACTCTCATTTTACCAAATCTGAAAATGCTTCACCCAAGGATCTTAACTTACTATGAAGTTTGGCCATCATCGGCCATGTGGTTTCTGAGAAAAAGACGTTCAAAATCTCGAATAAATGACCTTTTGGTGGCCATCATGAATGACATAATCATTCGATTCCGAAAAATATTGCACCAGAGCAATCGCCTCATCGATACCTTCAATTTGATATATGACATTAGCATATTCGGTCAAAAATAAAATTTGACCCCACAGGCCACGCCCATTTTTGACACTGGGGTCACCATTTTCACAAATTTGAAAGAGCATTGTATATCAATCATTTCTACCAAGTTTCATCGAAATCCGGCCAGCGGTTCATGAGAAGAAGATTTAAGAATTTGTGCTATTTTTAGACAGCGGCCATCTTGGATTAGCGACGACCTCCATCTTAACAAATCTGAAAAGGCTTCACCCATGGACCATAACTTTTAAGTTTGGCCACCATGGGCCAAGCGGTTCATGTGAAGAAGAATTTTGAAATCTCTAATAAAAGAACAACCTTTTGACCTTTCGGCGGCCATCTTGGATGACATAACCATCCGATTTCGACAAAAAATGCACCAGAGTGATCGCCTCATTGATACATTCAATTTGATATATAACATGACCATATTCGGTCAAAAATAAAATTTGACCCCACGGGCCACGCCCATTTTTGACCCCGGGGTCACCATTTTAACAACTTTGAAAGAGCATTGTACATCGATCATTCCTACCAAGTTTCGTCGAAATCAGGCTAGCGGTTCATGAGAAGAAGATTTTTTTAAGAATTTATGCTATTTTTAGACGGCGGCCATCTTGGATTAGCGATGACCTCCATTTTAACAAATCTGAAAAGGCTTCACCCATGGACCATAACTCTTAAGTTTGGCTACCATGGGCCAAGCGGTTCATGTGAAGAAGAATTTTGAAATCTCTAATAAAAGAACGACCTTTTGACCTTTCGGCGGCCATCTTGGATGACCTAACCATCCGATTTCGACAACAAATGCACCAGAGTGATCGCCTCGTTGATACCTTCAATTTGATATATGACAAGACCATTCGGTCAAAAATAAAATTTGACCCCAATTTGACCCCACGGGCCACGCCCACTTTTGACCCCAGGGTCACCATTTTAACAACTTTGAAAGAGCATTGTACATCGATCAGTCCTACCAAGCATTCTGAAGTGCTGTCAAAGCATGTTGTAAATTATTCTAAAGTGCTGTCAAAGCATGTTTTTGATGATAAAAATGGATAATAAAAAATAAACAGCAGACGACAGAAAATGAAGATAGCGGTGTAAGGGTTAAGATATGGATCCTTAACACTTACAATGCTGAATTAAATTTTGTCGTCTGCTGTTTATTTTTTAATTTCCAGTTGAACAGCAGATGACAATTTTTGGTTCCTGCCTTATAAGGGTTAAGGATGTCATCCTTAGGATAAGCACACTCTCCCATCCTCCCAATCTAACTTTTGAACGGGGGTGTGGATGAAATTTGAGAATAACATCAGGACATCATGTTCCCCACCCATTTCCGCAATGTTCTCAAATTAAAAGCCAAGATCAGCTGATAATTATGAAATAAACATGATAAGCAAATTACTCCACAAAAACAATTAAAACATACAAGCAAATTAATGCAGATAGAGAATAATTAAAATGCGAATGAAAAAACAAGCAGACAGAACAGTAGTAACCCAGTACATTCAGAAAACACACAATTTTACCAGGGATTCCGCTGGCGATCGCCACTTTCGCAATTGGCGATAAAAAATTACAATTTTCGAAAAAAAATTACAATTTTCGAAAAAAAATTCTTTTTTATTTTCCCCAGCAGAATCCCTGTTTTACTAACAGACAATTGTAAATTTAACCCTTAGACAGCTATCAAAATGTTGTTGTCGTCTGCTGTTTACTTTCTATTTTCCATTTTTATCATCAAAAACATGCTTTGAGAGCACTTGAGAATAATATACAACATGCTTTGACAACACTTCAGAATCATTTCCATTGGAAACAGCAGACGACAATTGTTGTGAGTAGCGGTCAAAGGGTTAATAGTTTCTTTCTCATCAGAAGTACATGTCACCACCATTTGAATCGGTTCAAATTCGCCGTCACAACATATACTTTCATTGAGAAATATGGTACAGCATTCCTTATTAGCATAGCAGTTTGGCAATGGGACTGTGGCTTTCAAAAGGAAAATAATTTTTTTTTAAAAAGTTGGGAAAGCCAGTCACGAGGTGTATAAGAATGACATAGAAATCAGTCAATCACATACATGTACATTGTATTTACCAGGGCTCCAGATAAGGAATTAGTAATTGAGTATCGTCACTCCATCATTTCTGAAGCAATTGGGTATTTCAAAATTTTAATGGAGTAAAATCAAATCACACTACTGTTTACACATCAACAGACAGCAATTATTGAATAGTTTGCTTCGAAATGAAAACATGTCTTGGCATTTCATTAGAATCGTCTCCTTGGAGATAATTCTAATGAAATACCAAGATGTGTTGCATGAAAATCAGAAAAATAAGCTATATTTGTGGTATGTTTATTGTTTTCTGTAGCATGATAAAGCTACCACAAATTTTGTATTGCTTTTTGATACTCGCTACTTCTGATTTCAATTGGGTTTTTGGAAATTTTAATTGGGTATTTACTATTTAAGCAAATATGCAGCTTATCTGGAGCCCTGATTTACGGCTTTTTCTTTAATGGATCACCATGACAATTCGTACACAATGTTGGAAGAACAATAATGTAACATTATGTAAAGTGGTATATGGGTCCAAAAAAAAAGAAAGATTTTTGTTTAATTTTTTGCGTATTTTATATTTTGAGAAATGGGAAAAAATCAACGTATGGGAACAATAACGACTCCAAAATCGGCGAAAAAGGAACACTGCAGTCAAGAAAATAGAAATTAAAATATTTCAAAATGTTCAACGCATAGCAGTGAATTCTGAATGTATTGGTTTAGCAGTCGCAATGTGAATCCTACCACCGCATGTGCCCATTGTAGAGTGAACGGAAATTATACTTCACACAGACTGAAGCGAAAACAGGAAATTTATCTACACAGAGCTTTCATTAGCCGTTTAACAGCTAAATGTAATATCGACTACTTCATACACATTTGAGACACGCCATGTGATTTTGTACCGAAGATAATCTGCGATATCTGAAAACTAGTAACAAAATTCACGATATTGTCCTTAAATGACATCGGAGGTTGGTGAAATTTTCATATTCTATTCCGCGTTTGCTATGAAAATTTCGTCATCTTCGACTTCATTAGCAGAAAATATCACCGTTTCTGTAAATATATTTCATGAAAAATCGCACATGTTCTTAGGTAAAAATTCACACGACGTGTCTAATTTTGGACCATTCCATGAATTTAACGTGGTCTATTTTTCAAAATATTAAAATATAATGTCAAACACTGCAGATCCTGATGAGACGGCTCATTATGAGCCGTCTCATCTGGATCTACAGTGTTTGCAAATGTTGTGTGCTTGAAATGGTTAGGACGTAATAAATGTGGTCATTTATTGCCAAAGTAGTACTACGTCGTAAATCACAGAAGCGTAAACATAAATTTGTTAAATTGAATTTTAATGAAAGCACTGTACACATGGATACATGCACTAGATATTAAAAGATAAAAGCAAGCCCGTTGGTAAGGGTGCAACGACACATACCAATATACTGGTGTTAAGCGGTTACATGTTTGTGAATTTATAATTGATCTGGGAAGTATATATGTTATACAAGTACAATTAGTCAAATGGAGCTTTAAGTGGTGTCCATTCAACAACAAGAAATCGGTAACTGATGGATTTACGGTACCCCTCAAAAATATTAAATGCAAAAAGATTTAACAAAAACTTCCGAGTCATTTGACATTGGGTGTAGGGACCGTATCAGTGGGCCACAATAAGAAACTAGATATTATGTTTGTAAAACATGGATATGGCCTGTGGCATACTGGGGACCGTTTCACTAAACTTCGTACGACTAAAATATTTTAAAAGTGCAAAATTATGATAGTCTGTAAATATCAAATTAATAATGTTTTCTTGTAACAATTATTGGATTTACATTTATTCAGCATAGGCTGCATATGCAGCCTATGCTCAATAAATGTAAATCCATCAATTTAAATTTCCAGACGATCCTAAATTGGCACTTACGAACATTTTAGTCGCACAAAGTTTAGTGAAACGGGCCCCTGGACTCTAACTGGAGAACCTCTTACAAAAACTGTTTGACGTAAATGTACACGGACTGATGTACGGAGCCTCGCTATCGCATGGGGGGAGGCGGGCGGGCATAACTATGTCCAATCACTAGTAAGCTTATGAAGTTTCAAGCCAATCCGACTTACGGTTAGAGAGATAGTAGGTACACAAAAACTTTAACGCAAATCTCGGACCGACAGGGTGGTGACTACATGTAGTCCAAATATTTTAGGGTACATAAAAAGGTTATATACCGATAGATTATATGCAGGGTTAAATATAGCCTTCCAAAATAGGATACGTTTTTGCAAAATTATTGAGAAAATTGTTCTCCTTTTTTTCCAGTGAAAAACTTGTCCATCATCGCCCTGTAAATTTACCCTGATATACAATGTACATATACATTATAATTTATTAAGTTTGAAACTGTTCCAATATGCAGACAAGTGGGCCATTTTGTAAAAATTAAAAACTATCCGAAAATGGTGCAGATCTTGATGAGACGGCTCGTTACGAGCCGGCTCATCATGATCTACACCTTTTGCAAATATTAGGAAAGAGATCTCTATTGTTACAAGGGTTAAGCTAATTTTGGCTAACATGGTGTGCTATGAATATATAGGACAAAGTGATTTTGTCACTAGTGTAAACCCAGATGAAAAGTGAATGGGTTTAACATCCCAGCAACAGCTAAAGTCATATAGAGACGGAACCACAGTTTAAAGTCTCATCCGACAGACCAGTGGGATGGAAATATTATGAAAGTATAGATGAGAAAGCGCCTACACCAATATACCCAGTTGACATTAAACTATTTCAGAAATGATAGATTACACTCTCCATTGTGTGTCTCAAATAACTAATAAATAAATTGTATGGCCAAGTTAAACGGACTGGTTTTTGGATTCGATACACATAATCATTTTCAGAATTGATCATCAAAATGATAAGCGTCCTAAAATTGAGCATACATATGTTAATAAATCGTTAATTATGCAATCAACTGCAGCATATGATAAATTACAGGTATCAACATACTGGTAATAAAATTCACCCTTCAAGCTACAATCGACATCATTATATATTTAAAGTTAACCCTACCCCCACCGCTACTGAATATCCTTTCTAATTTCTGGACTATTTCATTAACCATGAAAGGGGTGGTTTTTTTTGTAAAAATATTTAAAGACTGCTTGCTAAGAGTCGTCTCAATGGACCTACAATGTAAGCAAATAATTATTGAATCAAATCTAGCCTGTGAGGTCGGAAGGGTAAATAAAGAAATTCCATACTATTACTAGAATTATATGAGCCTGATGAATGTCTGCCATATATCGGTGCACCCATACCCATTAACACTAGTGACAAGCGGTACGATTACATTCATGTCCACACATACCTTCTCGCTTCATTCCCATGGAGAGACACTTCATGTAGCGGCAGAATTGGCATCGGTTCCGCTGCCGTTTGTCGATCATACAGTTGCGGTCGTCGCGACACGCGTACGTCAGGTCCTTACGCACCGTTCTCTTGAAGAACCCTTTACAGCCCTCACAGCTATAGTGAAAGTGAAAGGGTTTAACGTGCCAGCAACAGCTAAGGTCATACGTGGCCAGGAACTAAACTACCATACCTCTTAATAGGTCCCTAGGGTAGGGGAAGGGGCCTATATTCGGCACCTTCCCCTGCCCTAGGGGCCTATTATTTTTCCCATTCACTAAAATAAATTTCAAACATCCAAAAAGTTCATCCGGGAAATGACTGTTCATATCTTTTAGTGAGTGAAAGGGTGAATACATCTTCATAATCAAGCCTGGTGTAAGTTCACTTATTTGCTGATAATGACATTTAATTATTTATATACATGTATCACCTGTGCAAGGCCTGAAAATAGCACTGGTCAGATGTCCTGGACCTGCAAATTTTAATATCGGACCTTTGTATTTTACAAGCAACAAGTCCACCGGACCTGTGATTAATTGAAATGCGATCATCAATCAGTGGTGATGCTAAATCCGTTCTCTTTATCGTTTTATAAGACAATTGTTGGTGATGCTATCGAGTATTTACACATGGTGTGACGAGTCATTTAGTATGAAACAGACACATAGTTTTAGGGTTTTTCTAGCGATTATCCTCTCGGACCTTCCTAAAAATTCCTTGAATTCCTCACAGTTTTCCTCGTTAGGTCCCGGACCTACTGGTAAAAGCTCTTATTTTCAGGCGCTGCTGTGTTGAAAATATTAATAACTCAATCACTCAGTAACCAAGGCCAGTAAAATTCCCAATTCAAGGAAATTCACACGCTATTTTCCCCCAAAATAGAAATAAAAGGCTCCATCTCAAAATTCCTGGCTTAATCACTGGTGGCTGTGACTGGGAAAATGGGGCTTATGGGACTCGTAACAAGTGTAGCTTCTGATCAAATAGCACACTCCTGTAACCTGGTAACAATCTATATTGCTTATTAGAAGCAAGACGGGTGTTTCATTGATGGAATGGCGAACGGTGCAGACTGTGGATGCACAGGCTGATCCAGGGATTCCGCTGGGGAAAACGAAAAAAAAAAAAATTTGAAGTGCCGATTTGTTTTCGAAAATTGTAAATTTTTATCGCCAATTGTTTATTTCTATCGCCAATTGCGAAAGTGGAGATCGCCAGCGGAATCCCTGCTGATCTGGATCTACACTGGTCGCAAATCCCATAATCCCCATATAGAGACGGGATCACAGTTTAACGTCTCATTTTAGTATTTTTCACGCCTAGGGGGAGGATTGAGCTCACCTGATATTGTCTAGTTATCATGGTATTTCTAAATGATAGTAATTAGTATACGTTATGACCACTCATTTGAACCGTCTCGACAAATGGTGGCCATGAGATATGCATATTGGAGAGGAAAAATGGGTTTAACGTCCCAGCAACAGTTAATGTCATTCAGTTTCAAGGCTCATCCGAAAGACCAGAGGGATTGAAATACTAATATTTATCGATGCGAGATTTGAACCCACAACTTCCGGATTGGAAGTTGTGTGTTCTAACCCTATGCCACAACCCATGCCTATATTGGAGAGAAATCTTGGGTATTCCGACAAGTGTTAGGGTCAATCCAATCTACACTACTATCAGAGCTGCAGATAAGGTGCGTATTCGCGTGTTTTACGCGATTGTTTTAGCTGATACGCATTGATTATCAAAAGTCGGAGTACAAATTATGCCCAGCAATGTATCTTACTGTATCTTACTGTATTCAACGTCGGTAGTAAGCCTTTGACTTCTTAGACGTATCTTTTATTATTTTTCTTGATCACTGGTATGTCTTCCTGGACTGCGCACATTTGTTTTGTATCGGTTTTGTATCGGTTAAAACTATTTACACATGTATATATGAACTGTGTTGTCGATGTCGTCGGTGTGACAGGACAAGCCCTGCCAACAGTTGACACAATAGGTTACTAGTAACAGTCTGGGGCAAATTTAATGTCATTAGCCTTCCAGGCTTCTTGAATTGGTTTAATGATTCCGCGCTAACTACATTTTCGGGCAAGTTGTTCCAGTTGTTTACTATTCGTTGGCTGAAAGAACTTTTTCTTATGTTTAGATGAAATTGTCTCTTGAATATTTTTTTGCTGGTGACCTCTTGTTCTTGATTGAATGATTGGAATAATTTTTTCTTATATGATCGATGTTGTTTATTTTTTATTTTGTAGACTTGTATCATGTCGGCTCTTACTCTTCGATATTGGAGGGATGGTAGACCTAGTTCCTTTAATCTTTCGCTATACGATTTTTGGCTGATTGATTTTACAATTTTGGTGGCTCTTCTTTGGACATTTTCGATTGCGTTGATTTTCAAATTGAGGAGTGAAAGTAGTCATAAAGTTGAAAATTCACTTAGTTGAGCTGCAAAAAGCAAACAGTGTTTCCTTTTTGCAGCTCAAATAAGTGAATGTTTAAATTAGTTAATTTTTTTATCATTTGTTCCCTATTTCGTAATGAAGAAAATCAATAATCCATTTGTAAAAGTAAAATACACAATGATTTTGAAATCTGGGGGTATAGTACGCTTTAGACACAAAGCTTATCTCGAGCTCTGTACCATTGGGCAAATAGTGTAATAATTATGTTTAAACCAAGACATGCATACCTGTAGACACCATAATGTTTTCCTGATGCCCTGTCTCCGCATATAGCACATATATGTTTATTACTGAGGGTTGTGTGGGGCATGTGTGGGTTCTGTGGCGAGCCCGCGGAGCCCGGAGATCCAATGGACATCATGGACGGCGACGTCGCAGACGACGTAGGCGAGTGGATGCTCGGTGAATGCATCAAGCCCGACTGTGTGGACGTCGGCATGCCAGGGTGCATCATACCACCGTAGCCGAAGAATGCGTTACTGGAGCTCTGCGGGGAGGTCACTGTGAGACTGGAGAGGTCTGGTTTGATGTCGGGCGACAAGGAGCCCACTGACGAGATCGGGCTCGTCATACCCATACTGTGGAGGACCGGCATAGACGACATGCCAGGACCGCTAGTCACGTTGTTGTCCAACGAATCTGAAAATGATCAGGGCTCCAGATAAGGAATTTGACATTGGGTACTGTTACTCCATACTTTTGAAATCAATTGGGTATTTTCAATTGGGTATTTTAAAAACGTTACCCCATCAATTTTTTTCAATTGGGTATTTCCATATTTTGATTAAAAAAAACCGATTCGGAAACAAATCGTATTAATTTATGTATTAATGGTACTGTTTTGTTGTCATATAATTAATTGAAGCAGTGTTATACTTACATGAGTATGGTAACACTGCTTCACTTACTTATAAGAACACCAACATGATTAGTTCAAGTTTTCAATGATTCCAAGTACATATAAGTAACTGTTACTAGAGTAATTGGGCTTATGGCATTTGTGACCAGTGTAGTTCCGGATCTGCTAGCACACTTATAGTTATAAGTTATGTAACACGCAGTATCGTGTATTCAAAAAATCATGCGAGATGTTTCATTATCTGAATGACAAACAGTGCAGACGCTGATGAAGAATGCTTTGATTGGCAGATTGATCTTTGCAAAACGCGATCCAGTTGTTTTTCAGCAATTCATCAATAATGTCAATCACGATTAATTTGGGGTTTCCACACATCGAGCTCAACAAAATTGTGCAATGGATTGAGATTCCACCTTTGCATCGGTCGTAAAATAAATCGAAATAAGGTTAACATTGGTGGTGGACTTTTGCAATTTTTTTCTTCCACGTTTGTTTGTTGTGGCCGCCATTTTGTTGCGCCATGTGTCCCCAATTTTCTACGAAAATATCTGACATGATCCGATTGTGTTATTTATACTACGATTATATTAATTCGTGAATTTGGGCGCTGTTCAACTCGTCCTATTTTAACTTAGTTAATTCGACTGCCATTTTATTCAACGTGTGCGTTGGTCGAAATAGTAATAATGTTACCATACAGGGCTGTACAAATTGATTTTTTAGCCACTTGTCCCGGACAAGTGACTTGACAAAAGTGACTTGCCCCGACTTGTCCTGGAAACTATAATTTTCAGGGCAAGTGGTTTTGAAAAAATGACTTTGAAAAACCTCTTATACGAAACTGTAACAACACAACCATAGAGAACTATGGTACGGGTATAACGGTGGTTGCAGAGTCTGCAATTAGGACCAGTCGTTCCCTGTCAGTTACTCAAAAATAGAAAAGCCAGATTGAATGTTTTCTTTTCCGGGTGCAAAGAGAGAGAGAATAACTACAGCTCATCAATCAACAATTTATTACATAAACAATCATGTCTCAATCACGCAAAATATCAGTGCATCACAAATTGGATTGATTGGTGTTTAACGGTATATCTATTGTGCCGTTAGTACATGTAATATGAACACATGAACACACATTACCAACTCCATATAGAAGCTTCCAACCAACGGTTCTCGGCGTATGCATATCCATGTGTGCATAATACATGCACTTTAGTTGCTATAAAAATGTTGGCAATAACATATATTACTAGTAACGGGATCCCTGGCAATCAGCAAAGATCGATTGATTGGTGTTTAATGGTCTATCTATAATTTCGAGCGTATATTCCAGAATTTTCGGTGTCAAAACATCGACGTTTTGTGAATTAAATTACAGAGTCTACTCATTTGACCGTCTCGAAAATGAAATCACGTCTATATTTACAATATTTAATGTCTATCAGTATGTTCGCGGAACGGTAAATAATAAACTTTTTGAAATTTCAGGGTTTTTTTGTTGGCAACAGCTGTTAATTCGCTAATTACACTGCAGCTCCATTATAACGCGATCGCATATAGCGCGATCTCCATTATAACGCGGGTCTCTCGTGGATCCCAAAAAAAAAAATTACAAAAATAGAGAAGAAAAAGGAAAACAAAGAAAAAAAATCAAAAAAAAATCGTCGGACGTCGTAGTCATCGTGTAATTAGTTGATTCGTGATTTTTGTAAGTTTATTCAAACAACGACATTCAAAGTACATGAAATAATTATTATTAGTATGTTAGCAAATGTAATACCTTTAATCAGGTAATCATGTTAATATGCACAGGCCCGTAGCCAGACTACAGGTGGAAGACTCGGACCTATGACACAAAAAAAATGCCTATTAAAAAAAAATCCCATTACCCCACCCACTTGGTCTCGTACAGTACCATATGCTAATATAAAGGTGAGCATAAATAGGGCCATTATAGAAAAAGCCCTCTCTTTTCCGGCTCGCACAAACACAATAAACATCGATTAAATGTATGACTTCTGTCTCTGGCAATCGATAAAGGTATTAGGTGTGTGAATATACTCACTTCAAATCGCTGTTTCCAGCATTTATTCAGTTATTCGCATTTTGTATACCCCATCCAAAGCAAAATTTGCGTGTACGAAAGAATCGCCGTCCGGCTGGATTATCGGTCATATTTGGCCGATAGCTGATCGCCAGCTCAAACTAAAGTTGTGCACCATGATCATATACATTAGAGATTCCAACCATACAAAGTTCGTCCAATTGTGATCGTTACACAGACGAGATTTGTGTGACGCTTTGTGCAAAAACTGGATTATACGCAGATATGTTGCCATATTTCGTCGATATTGATTTCGAAAATATTTTCCGCAAATTGTGTTGAAAAGTTGACACAAAATTCAGAGTTCATGCGGAATTGTCGGTGGGATTATATGCTTTCAAATTCGAATAAATTAATCTAATCGGGGTCACAGCTAGTATATCACTTTTCTTGCTATATATACACAGTATAGCAGCTTCTGTGTAAGTGTGTATCGCCACAGGGAAGTCGACACACGCCCGAGGCGTTATCGATCGATGAAATGTTACAATTTAGGATTAGTCTGTCAGAAGAAAAACAGGCTTGTGGCGGGACGTTTCAACGGAAAATAGTGACTTGCCCGGGACTAACTTTCAGCATAGAGCCACTTGCCCGAGACCAAAACCGACTTGTCCCGGGCGTCGGGCATGCCGATTTGTACAGCCCTGCCATATTTTTATTTATTACTTATGATACTGTCCCACATGTAAAATATAAACCTGACACATTCAAAATAATAAAATGTCTGCTGTGCCCTGCCCTCCCCCACAACCAATTACACTGTACCATTTGTTTTATCCGTGCGGATAGTCGTTTATGAATGTCAGACATTTTTCGTTGCATCTCCTTGAGTAGACTCAGGGTCGCCGAAACAAGCAGTTTCACATCAATTTGAATTTAAGAAAATAGACTAGTAATGAGCCTGGATCTCGGGTTCACAATAGTGTCGCATCACCGTTTTTTCCCCACAATTATTGATTTGAAAATCAGTAATATTTTCTGTAATTGACGTGGATTGTGACAACAAATTCAGAGGTAAAGGGGAATTCAATTCCGGCTCGCGTGAGCTCTGAAGTTTGTGTCAACTTTCGCCATAATTGATAGGCCCCGTCTTATCCGATTTTTTTCCTCAAAATCAATATGGGCAAAAACGGCCGATGCGATAAGGGTGGAAATTCTAGATTTCGGATCATTAACTTGAACGGTACTCGAAACAACTGCCGTTTGGTGGATTACTAGAGTTTCGTATCGAGTTGGATCAATTTTTTCCCCGCTGACAGTCGGAATTGCTCCCGCTAAATCCTGGAGTTCAAATCGAATACACCCGAAGACTGGTTTCCAGCCATTATCGGTAATATACAGCGAGACATTGTCCGCAGCTAGAGCCGGGACCAGACTTTGTAAACATTGAATGGCCGACCGCACAGATCATCGGCGATGATTTTGTAGGCTTGTATACATGAACAAATCTAGCAGTACGAGACAGACTGAAAATACATTTGACGGAGTACGCTACAGGATAAAAAAAGAATTGCGTACCGGACATTTTAATTGCTTTTTGGTACGCATTGTCTCTGATTTTAATTGGGTTTTTGCATTTTTTAATTGCTTATCTGGACCTCTGATGATAATATATATGGCTGTGACAGGGGAAATGGGGCTTATGGAATTTGTGACCAGTGTAGCTCTTGATCAATAACACTCCTGTAATTTGATAACGATCTATATTCCTAGTTAAAAGCTTGACAGGTTTCTCATTGAAGGCATGGCGAACAGTGCAGATCCTGATCAGACTGTGTGGATCCACAGTCTGATCTGGATATACATTAGTCGCAAAAGCCATAACCCCAATTTCTCCAGTCACAGCCATATAGAATGATGACACATCTCTTTGGACATGTGTGGCCGGTCTAGATTCCTGATCATCATATGTGGCTGTGACTGGATAACAATCTATATCGCTCGTTAAAAGCATGACGTGTGTTTCATTGATGGAATACAAGAATACATTGATGGAATGGCGAGCAGTGCAGATCCTGATCAGACTGTGCAGATGCACAGGCTGATCTGGATCTACAGTGGTCGCAAAACCAATAAGCCCCATTTCTCCAGTCACGGGACACAAATGCCAAAGGATGTCGACTGAAAGGCTCATGATCTCCAAGTCACATGACTTTGTCAAAATAGTATAAATATTTCAGACACAAAACACGACGCTCAAGATTTTAATGTTAATTTACTACACATTACAATAATGCGCGAGCATGGACACTGCACGAGTGTTGGCATACCCACTCTAATTCCTCAAAATGACAAAATATGTTGAGACAAACAAGGCACAAAACGTCCGAGGTCCGTTCAAGACATCACCACTACCAGATAAGTTATCTCGTATTGGAAAAAATGTCAATCCAAAATATGCCAAAAATGATGACGAGACCAATCCAATATGCCAAAAATGATGGAGCTATATTTTGCATTGGCAAGTTGTCTCCCTTGTTTTGGGCGGTGGGTTCACAAGTTCAGAAGTTCACTGGGAGGGCAGTGTTGTTTACCATTCTGGTCATTCACACGGATGGAAAATTGCAAAAACATTGGGCACAGGTTTAATGTAAACGGAAAATGCATTAAATACAAAACATACACAGTGTACACCATATCAGAATGACAATTTTATTGATATTTTCGAACAAATTTTAAGAAGAAATATGTTTACGCAAAATTTCAGATCCAAGATGGCGGTCAACGGATGCGGAGTAGATTTATCGTTGTTTTCTGACAAATATACGATTTGATTTACAAATATCATAATGCATATACAGAAATTAAGAATTGTGTTACCCATTGGAGAGTCATCCATTGTTATGTAAACATTTCAAGGTAAACAAAACGACCAAACACGATGCTGATGATTAGCCAACACAACTTGTGTATTCGACTGGTACCCAATTCCCACAACGCTCTGTTTTACCCGAAACTCTGGATTTTTGAATACGCTAAACTTGGATTTATATTCATTAAATCTAGCGTTTTCACGATTTAGTAGCCAAACATTGACTAAATTCCTAAATTTAATGAAAATATGTATGTTAACAAAACATTGGACACAATTTCCTAGTATGGTGGAAAGACAACAAATTACTGTGTAAGATTATGGTACGTGGTAGCGCACGTCTTACTGGTTCCCGGTTAAATTGGTATTGTTTTGAAGCTGGAACCAGTAGGGGTCATATTCAGTTCAAGGTTTGTTGCTCGCTGCGATTTGATTGTAATGTCTAATGACGTCACTGAATACGAAGACAACATGTAAAACACTGACTGGACCTCAAATATTCGCCGGACCAATGAGATAGCTTTCGATAGTCTAGATATTATAAGTTCATCCATCTGACACGAATTATCTATAGGCTAGATATGTGAGCCGCCAAAGAAAAAAGTGACACAAATTGGGTGAAAAATTAAATTACGGATTTTGGCATTTTCTAAATCTCCACTCTTTTCTGATATTAACAATATATTATATACTTACTATTTTTGCATGCCTAAATATATTTTAATTAAACTCCAAACGCATACATATCGATACTCATTAACGGGTTTTAATGACGTTAAGTCATGACGTCAAACGTCTGTCTAATTAAAATTTTCATTTTAAAGTAACATTAAACTAACAAACTCTAATTCCCGCACAGCCACAGTGTTGTTGACACATTTTGAAAATTATACGCCGAGTATTAGTGCATAGATGGGCTCAATGTAATCCAAAGAATACATTTGGAAACAGTTAGTTGCTTATTATTAGCCGATCTATTTATAGATCGGCTAATATATTGGTCATCCATCGAATTCTGAAAACGTTTGTAGCAACCCTTTTCTCCGCTATTCGGTAATCTACGAACGCGAATTTTGCTGTAACACTTCCAAATTGCATCAACCGATAAAGTTTGCATTTTTGGCAATTATCTCCGTTTAAAACTTTAAATATAGCCAAATAACACAATTTTGAATACGTAATGAGCTGAACGCCGGAAGAGATTGAACCCGGAAGTTGTTGTTGTTGAAGTCCATAGTTGGCTCTAATGGCCATATACGCCAACATACGCCGATTATTGGGCTAAATTAAAGCTTCTATTTATTAAACAGAACAAGTTTCAGCCACGTATAATCGCGTAAAATGTGTTTATTCGGCTAATTTATAATCGGCCTCTGCTCAAAATCTCCTCCGACTAGCAACCCCAGCATCTCGGGTTTATCCCATTGGATCGCGTATGCGCGTCATTTGACGCTAGTTAATATTCACAAAATTTTCCACCAATCAAAACGAAGAATTGCCCTTCATAGCGAACTTTGATTTGTTTACGTATCATGCAGGGATGGCAGGGATGCATCCAGCACGCGCGATTGCGGAAAACCCCCTTAATTATTGTCAATACAGCAAATTATTGATTGTCTTGCGCCCGACATCGCGCAAAAAATCAGGGATGGGCCCTTTTTAAATGACCAGTGCGCACATTAAAAAAACGTAATTGACTATTTAAACGCGCTGCGTATTTAAATCATTGGAAGGCGTGCAGTTCAATCGAGTTTGTGCGGCCGTTGAACGTAAGCTTCGAGTCAATTTAAACCATTTAAATCGATAAACAAGGGATAAACAAGTGACAACGTTATCAAGGCCAATCTGGGCATGTGCCTGAATACGCATGACGTCAATTCGACTGGTACATTTTGTTGAGTACGTTAATTAATGGTCACTTTGTTAAGTAAGATTTGTATTCGACTGGACTGGTGAATGGGATATCCCTTTGCTAAAAATATGTTTCTGCATGCCGAACTAATATCATGACCGTAGCTCCGTCTTATTATTATATTACATTTCCTTAAACTGTGTTGACAATATTGTGGCAATATGTGGACCTGTGCAGATATATGTAGATGAATATAGGACTATTAAAAAAAAATCCGGGCTCCGGTAGCGAGCATTAATTATTTTTCATTTTTTTTTTTTCTTTTTTTTTTCCAAATGTTTATTTTTTTTTTCTTCAATTTTTAAAAAAAATTATCAATTTTTTTTCTGCATCAAATTTTATTTCCTATTAATATTGTTTTCGGGGCCCCAATTTTTCTAATATAATTCAATTTGTTTTCTTGAGAATTTGATTGGGGAGGAAATCAACACTTCTCTCACTTTTCCCTGAGATTCCGTAACTACTAAAATGTGGACATATATTGAACCCTGATTTGATCGGCTAATAACATCATGCTCTGCATGACTTTTCATTTAGTATTGTTATTAATAAAGGTTTTTATATTTTGAGTATCAGAATTGTTCACACATCCAATGCACAATAATTTTGGATATAGCAAATGCATACCTGAATATTCGTGATTCTTCTTCGTGACACATTTAAATCCACATGATTTTCTTAGACTCAACTATATATCACGTGTGCTCGAAGAATCGACCGGAGATTGATTTATGGTATGTAACGTCAGTTTGAGAACATTAGACTCTGGCTACGTCTATAACTGGCGTTGACTGCATGTTAATTATATAGTAAATACATGGTTAGTGCCGTCGAATATAAAATATATTCGGTTGAGCCGTAGACGCCATCCAAGTTATTTCAACATATCTGGCACGCTGGATGTACGCTGATATCTAGCAGCTCTGCGTTGGACAATTTATAATTGATAGATGGATGTTAATTGTGTGTAAGGTGACCGGACAGATGAGCAGTTTTTGAGTTTGGTCTAATCAGGGATTTGTACGCCATGCGGAGTTCCTCCGAGCGTTCTTAGATGTTCCGTTTCGAAACACCTAGTGTTTTGTTTGCCTGCTTGGTGATTCTGTTAATGTGCGTGTTTCAGGACAAATTAACGGAGATATTTAGCTGAAGGTACATACTCTAGTGTGGTGTTGTGTAGCTTGTATGTTGCAGGGACGCCGGAAGCATCATAAGATTGGTCCGGCGGATCGACTGGGTTCCCCCGTTGCCCACCAAAAGTGTATGTTGTTACCACTCAGTTGAACCGTCTCGCCGAGACGGTTCAACTGAGCGGTAACAACATACACTTTTGATTAGAAATAAAGAAAATAGAAAAATAAATATTAGTAAATAGAATTTTTTTTCTATTTTCTTTATTTCTCAATGCAAGTATATGTTGTTACCACTCATTTGAACCGTCTCGCCGAGACGGTTCAACTGAGTGGTAACAACATACACTTTTGATGAGAAATGCGAAAAATTGCAGAAAAATGTTTACATTCCGTTTTTTCTATACATGAATTACAAATATGTTAACATTATTGATCCGGCAGTGGCCGGACCTGTTCCAACGCCCCTGCGTTGTGGGAATATGGTGGTTTATTTGGTGACGTGTATAACACCGGAATTTACCTGCTGCCTGAATACCGTTGTCCAGAAATGCTTTTACCCAATTTATACTTATTATTTAGTGTTTTTCGTCTGATTATGGTTTACTTTATCAAAATATATACTAAAATAAAATAGGATCAGGTCTGCTTGGTTTTTATTGTATACATACTTTAGAATGTAATGGGTGAGCATATTGCATGTCGTGTAGTATGTTTTGGTTGGTGAATTGCTTAATCAGGTTACTAGACCATCGATATGTTCATCTGGCAAAGGGAGTTAATTCAATGATAGTTGGGACATGAATACGGACGGGAACTGTTCATTGATCATTGCTGCTTTTGCAGTATCATCCTCATAGTTGACTTATCCATTTTTGAGCGTTGCCACACCAGATGCGTCTTGTTTGGAATGTTTGAGTAATTAATATAGCATTGTGTTGACCTATTATGTGCGGTTTCTTGTGTGATATTAATTTTCTTCATTTGATTGTGTTATATTCAAGATCGTTTCCAAATAATTGCAACATGCTTGTTTGGTTTTTTGTCGCCACCCCGTATAAATGTTGGCGTCCCCGTCTTGTCGAATTCTTCCTTGCATCATTGTTAACCCTTTCACCCCAAAGTAACTGGAATGTATTTTGACATATTAATTTTGCAACCAATCAAATCGTCAGAAAATTATATTCAGACTAGGGCATTTATGAAAAAGGGGGAGCTTTTGTTTAAAAAAACAACAACACGCAAATTACTTGAAAAAGTGCAGATCCTGATGAGACGGCTCTTCACGAGCCGGCTCTTCTGGATCTACACTGTTTGCCAATACCACTATGCAGGTCTGTAGTGTTGAAAGGGCTAATATACCCTCAGATGATATATAAGATATGCAATGGATCTAGACTAGACCTATGTGGTTGTATGCTTTAGATCAATTAATGTGTGTCCTCCATTTGTGACCTATCTTGACAGGGAAAAGGAACCAGTTCATTGGATTAAAATTATGGAATTTGAGTTCTTGTATTTTCTGAATCTCCATTCCTTTCAGATTTTACAGATACATTTATATACTGTGATGATTATACTGTGTGTGTGGTTATGGCTGTCATAATTGCTTTGAATTAAGGTCCAAGTGCATGTATATCAGAAATTCATAATACATAGTTTAATGACGCCAGCATTATCTATCTTTCGGGATTGTGAAACCCGTCATGAGGACCACAGATGACGGGAACACTAGGCTGATAAGATATATATTATAGTATTTGTTGCACATCAATATATAGATACAAACAGAGCAGGTTTTTTAGTAGGTGAAATATGTTCAACCTGGAATCAGAATGTCCGTCCATCCCTTTGTCCATTTGTCCGTCCGTCTGTCACAAAACATAACATAGTGGGTAAATAGTCTATGGGGCCTAAAATACTGTGACGAGTATCATATCGTCAGAGGAATGTTGTAAATATTAAATGTGCAATATGCAATTGTTGTCAAACCCTTGATTACACGTTTCGTGCTACGTCTTCCATATTCCTTTATGCTATGTCTGTGATCTAAAACGTTATAGGAGAAATATATAATTGTTTCTAAGCCTATTAAATTGTACTATAGTCTGTTTCACGAAAGCTGCCCAAATTTTACGGCCATATAAACAATTCAAAAACCATATTTTTTTCGATAATATTAAATTAACGGAAAATTTAAGAATGAGTCTTCTTCGTAAATAGACGGATCTTACATCATAACACGAGTGATGATTTAATATGATATTTATTAAAACGAATTTTCTTATTTCATAAGAAACGAGGTGATGTCGAGTTTCTTATGAAATTAGTCAACGAGTTTAATAAATTCCATATTAAAGCATCACATATTTTCCATAAGCACATCGTCATACATTGAAGTTGTACTGGTCACCAAACCTGTTTCCTGTAACAAGCTAATTTGCATATTTATTACAATGTATGCACCCTGATGAGGTGAATAAATTTGCTGACGAGTTTCATAAATCTCATATCAAATGGAAACTCATCACCATGACTTTATCCTCCACAGAGTAGAAGACTTGGAGATACCCAATACGTTTCAGTGACAGTGAGCAGACGTCAATGACAATTTTCGCATCTAGTTGAAAATATCCACCGAGAAAAATAAGTTTAATACAGGAAATGCTGCAATTACAAATATGCCATATAGTAGGGTAGGTTCTTGGGGGCCGTTTCACTAAACTTCGAACGACTGAAATGTTCGTAAGTGCAAAATTATGATGGTCTGTAAATTTCACATTAACAATGTTTTCTTGTAAAGAATTATTGGATTTACATTTATTGAACATAGGCTGCAGCCTATGCTCAATAAATGTAAATCCATCAATTGAAATGTACAGATTATCCTAAATGTGCACTTACGAACATTTTAGTCGTACGAAGTTTAGTGAATCGGGCCCCTGTTCTGTGTAAGCACGTCACTATGAGTATTCAAACGGGAGCACATGCCAGCAATTGCAGTAATTCTACAGTCACTGACGCTTGTAAGACGTTTAAAACATGATGACAGTACTGATGACGTAAACGTCCAAACATCAAATTGTTGCTTTTTTGCGCACTTATAAACGTCATTTGGAACGTCTCCCTTTTATTCACTTGATTTAACGTTGGCTTATAATACGAATACATGTACTTAATTAGGGTGATGCGGCCAACCAATCAAATTCGCTATATGTGCTATTACACGTGTGCCATATCCCATTTATTAAATGGGTTACATACAGCATGGCATAACACGGTTTTCATGTGATACGTACATGTATGTAAATGAGACCGGCACATGAAGAAGTTATATTGTCAGTACAGTTTAAATGCATGATGTTGTGCTTATGTACTAACTATAACATAACTACAGACAGTGTTGATTTAATATGATCTTTGTTAAACGATTTCATAAGAAACTCAAGATAACCTTGTTTCGTAGGAAATTAATAAACTATCATAATCATAATATTAAATCGATGAATATACATGTATTAAGATTCTCTATATCGCCCGGGAGGCCAGTAGCCTATTTCACCAACATTGCTAAGTATACTTATCTTGCTAATGGCTGTAAAGGCCACAATTGTGTTGTCACAATGGCACAATTACTATATAAATGACCCTGCGAATAAAGACCACCAAAGGACATATTTTTCACTTCCCATGGTTGACATTTATTCACAGGTTTGACTGTACTGAATATATTACATAATGTAATCAATTCTGTATAATAATTATGCATGCTTTTAATCATAAAATATATGCAGTCGTTAGTTCTATATGAAATAATGCATTTCGGGAAAAATAAATGATTATTCCCTCAAAGTATACTTTGTTTCCGGCTACGATCATCATCACTCTGTCAGGACAACATACCTTGGTAGTTGAAGGTAGTTCTAATAAGTTACTCCTGTTAGTTTCCGTGCACACCGTGACGGTATAGACACATCAATGTGGTGTGTCTCACAGACACTCTGACATGGCAGGGAGCGTCTTCATGCATTGTCGCCGCCGTTAAAAGCGACAATAGGACCTATATTTGCAGCCCTAGCGTGAATCGAAACCTAATTCTATCATCACCCTGGCCGTGGGACGTTTTTGGTTGGTTTTGACTAAGGCTGACGCTTTATGAATACGTGCCGTTCGGACAAATTGGTCATGCGCATACTGGGAGGCTGCGCACGCAGATCTGTGCTAGGCTGGGCGCAGGCGCAGACGTCTGGCATTCCGACGGATCATGGCGGGAATCTGCAAGGTGTCAGCCTGCTCGCGGCGGCTGCCTCTATTGATTTCTCACGATGAATACAGCCAGTAGTAATCACTGGTGCTGCACTCCGCGCCGGCGTAAAATGTTTCACGTCGAAATAGGCACCGGATTCCTGACAAATTCCCATGCAGCTACATGCAAGTTACCAGACGAAATTACCTGTAGGTGTTTGAACAGATGGTCAGAATGTTGGTGTCATATGGGTATTTGGGTGGATTGTGGGTAGATTTGGGTGGATTTCGTTTGATTTTGGTAATTTACATAGTTTTGTGCAACTACTAATGCTTAATCATTACAGACGACAGAAATCGTGAATTATCTACATATTCACCTTTCCGAACGTTTGGATCCCTTTCTTACTGTCCAAATACCCAAAGGAAATCAAAGTACTGAAAGTACTGAACATAGGGTACTACAAGATTAAACTAGATTGATTGATTGATTGTTGGTGTTGCAGTTTCATTAACCCTTAAAGGTACATGCCCACTCAGTAGGTACAAAATGTTCTTTACATCAGAGACATCATCTGAGACATTTCCTGGCAAAATAAACATTATGCGCCATTATCCCACGTACTGATTGGCATTATTATACATTTTATATCAGACGTAAATTTACACATTGATATCAGGGGCGATAACCGTGTTTGCTTAAAATGTTAACGGACATTACTATTTAATCTCCGTATTTATTTTATGATGTGTAATGACCATACTTTAAAATCTGTCGAAAATATTATTTTTTCAGGTGACGCATTTCTTTAGTATAAATAATTAAAAAATATCATACCTCATTTGCATATGAAAATAGCCTGATACCACCGCGCGTCACTATCAGTAAAATAAATATTACTAAATGATTAGAACTGGTGGAATAGTGACACAGTTATACACTTATTTAATTTCTATAAATGACATTTTGGGCTTACTGAGTGGGCATGTACCTTTAAAGAGCTGGAAACGACAATTGTCGTCTGCTGTATTAAATAGTTTTATATTTTCTCCTCAAAAACATACTGAAACGATTCTACTGCGCTGCCAAAACAGGTTTTTAAAGAGATTAAAATATACAAAATGAGCAGACGGCAATTTTCTTTTTCAGCGTTTTAATGGTTAAGGGGTAAACGATTGATATGGCACAAGTACAGTATACACTGCTACAGTATGTACCAAAACATTCAACAACATTACAGATTATGCATAGCAATATCAGCAGGCCCGTAGCGGTGTGTAAAATAATGCCACGGCAGCCTTTTTAGCAGGAAAATTCCACTTAGACCCTCAAAATCGCATTTCCTACATTCTAAAGTCACCGTCGGAGCATGGATTATGCTTACATTTAAATACATAACTTCTGTTATACAGCAAAAAAGACGTTGGTATTGCGTTGTTATTGGATGTTCAACGCATGAAGCTGACGAAAAAAGAGAGAAAAAACAGGCCAAAATAATGCCACGGCACGGCAGCTATGCTGCCGTGGTGGCCGCTACGGCCCTGCATTCAGACAGATACGGTAACACATATACAAGACATCATCAATTCAAGTATAAATACAGATTCCAGATATCTATGATCATTATAGATATATTGAAAACTGATTGAAGAGCAATAGTTACAAGAATTCCGCCACGGAAGCGGTGTCGCGCCTGAAAATGCCTTGTCGGTACATCGCCATGTTAGCTTCCGTTTTGTGAATGAAATAGTTGGCCCCGGATCGAGTATATTAAAACATACAAATGACGTCATTTGGGAAACCGCTGACAACATTTTCAATGTATGGAAGCCCAAATTTGTTAGAATTGTTTGTTGTCGTATTTTCAGTACTTGCATTAATATGGGTTTTAATCTACGCTGGATGTGTTACCGGTATACTGTCATTTTAATTTGTTCCCTGACTGTAATTTATCACTTTAAATACTGACTGATTGACCCCTTTCCCTGAACGTAGAATTGACACTCATGTTGGCGTGTATTGGCCACCATAGACACATGTCAATCCGGCCGAATTCGGAAATGTCACTAAAATCCGCTGTAAATCCATCGATAGAATGAGGACATCAGTTAGACCCACACGTGCGAGTTTTGTTTCACAGGTGTCGGGTGAGTTTAAAAATAGACTGTCGGAAGGTCAAACTTGATATCGTTTGTGTTTTAAACGCCTCGCGTGTTTCGGAGAGTATTCGGAGGGGAGTTAACTCTGCATGTTACTAAATTTAGCGATGACCGCACGATTTGTGCCGCAAATGGGGGCAAATCACGCGCTACAAAATAATCCCATGTATTTTTGTACGTAGAACATCCGTTGTTGATATTGTGCAGTGCAAGTAGTTTTTCATAATATTATTTTCAATTAGCGGTTGCGTATGACAGTTAAACGTTGAGTAACACAATGCATTTTGTTGTTATGGTTACTCCACGATATCACTACGGACCATCGCATCGAGGGGGGTCTGGGGCGTGGCTAACTGCCGGAGGCGATACCAATACATGGGTTTACCCTATGTGAGAAAGCTTTTTCAATATTTGGCCAATAAAATATCCAACATGCGTTGCTTTCAGACCGATTATATCATCATTTTCAATCACAAACTCCAAATTCGGGTTTTATCGATTCAGGAGACATATTCAATTTGCTGATGCCGATGGAATTCGTGAACTGCACTGACCTGTTCCTAAATTTAAGACATTAAAAGCCAAGTGATTTTCCAACGAGCCCTCAAAGCGGAGATTACACGGGTGGCGCGCCATTTGATTGGATAGCCATTTCCCGCTATGTGTCAAAATCCACTACGAAATGTGTGTCAGCCAATGAACGTCGCGCTGTAAAGTGGTTTACACGTCTATGTAAGGATGTGTAACCAAATTTCCCGATTTGAGAGCTCCACCTCAAAGCTACACCATCTATCCGTTTTTCAGACGATACATAATTGCTCGACTTGCATTGGCGGTTCATGTCCATTACATTAATCTAAACAAACAATTTGGGACCGGTTGTATTGTTATCGGTTAACACATAATGGTTTTATTAGGTAAAAACGTACGCGGATAGAAGCTCCGTTTCTCACCTTGTAAATTCTCACTTATACGTGTAACTCGCAGGATGTGACGTAATTTTTATGTTGGTAACAATGCACCTAGACCACTAGAGATACCGAAATAATACAATAACCTGTGGACGAAATATTCGAGTATCCGACAGCTCTAGGTATAGCTGCATTTTTGGACGTAAAATATTTTCGCCGGCGCGAAGTGCAGCACCAGTGTAATTGCAGTACCATATAATGCTGTAGAACCTAAAAACACGAATATTCGTGCTTCTAGTCTTGGGTGTTTCAGCTGAGAAGTAACCGAAATATGCAAGGCGTCCAGGGGTTGCCTCAGTATGCGTAACTTCAGAAATACTTTCTTAAATTGATCCAAAACTCTTTGCCCAGGAGCTAGTTGTTGTACGAACATACCCGAATGCAGCGTTTGGCTTCTGGAAATAAAACAAAAACTTTCCGGGGTTGTGCACAAAGCAACCGAAATGTGTATGGTCAAGAGTTGCAGTAAGTTTGGCGTCGCTTACTGTGACTGCGTTTTGTTAGTAATGCATTTGTATAATATACTGTATAATATACTGTTTGCTCATCCATGCAAATTTAGGATCATCTGGAAATTTCAATTGATGGATTTACGCAGCCTATGCTCAATAAATGTAAATCCAATAATCGTTTACAAGAAAACATTGGTAACCCCATAGGCGGCGGAAGCCGAACATTATTGGGGGGGGGGGCAATGTTGAGGGCCCGAAGGGCCCGATAGCGCTAGGGGGGTCCGGGGTGTGAAAGTGGTGTGAAACGCCATTTCCTGCATTCTCAGCAAAGTTCCCAGTAAAGTTCCCAGTACTCATGATTACACAAATATATTCGAATAAAAAATCCAAAATTTACAGAATTATTGGGGCCCCCCCCCCCCCCGGCCAGCCTCCCGCTTCCGCCGCCCCTGAACCCTTAGACCGCTACTCAAAATTGTCGTCTGCTGTTGCTTTTATATATTGCCTTATTTCTCAATAAAAACATGGTTTGACCAATGGAAATGATTCTGAAGTGCTGTCAAATCATGTTTCAAATTGTTCTGAAGTGCTGACAAAGCATGTTTTTGATGATAAAAATGGAAAATAGAAAATAAACAGCAGACGACAAAAAAATAAGATAACCCGGTCTAAGGGTTAATGTGAAAATTACAGACTATCATAAGTTTGCACTTACGAACATTTTAGTCGTACGAAATTTAATGTTTTATATTTGAAAAAACAAAATCCTGCTGGCTCCAAAAAAGGGGGTTCGTACGAACTCATGAAGACGACGCCCTGGAACGGGTGAGAACAATCGATGGCAATCGGTATCATGTTTTACCCTATGCTTTAATCACGCAGACATTTCCAGTATCTGATTGCAGTTTATATTCTCGTTAAAACAGTTAGTGGTACACAACCGCGTGCGTTAATCTTGCCCAGATTATCAACGTTTCTGAACATCTATATTGGCAATGCCAAATTAAAAATCAAGCAATTTAATTGTATGAGCCTGAGCTGCATCACAGCTCAGACTGAACTAATCAAGCTTTTTGAGTTCAAGCACAATATTCAAGTACATGTATAAGTTGACAAATAGAGGCAATATTAGCACAGGCGGTAGTGTAGCGACAAACGATATAATTATTTACCCATATATCGGGTTTTTGGTCCTCCCCCACCCACCGCATTGCAAGCAGGGTTAGCCGGGAAATACCGGGGGAGGTATTCCCGCCCCGGGAAATAAGCTCAGAAGTGGGAAATACCGGGAAATAACGGGAAATAAGATTTTGTGTGTTCAAAACGCCGGTTTTGCTCGTTTTTGGCTTTGTTTCATGTGTTAAACATGTTTTTTCGCATTGCTACCACTATATCAGTGCTTAAACTGTTTCGTCCCTGCCAGGGGTACTGATCAGGTGGCATTATTGGCAATCACAACAGTTTTTTTTGTTTTGTTTTGTTTTTTTGTTTTTTTTTGGGGGGGGGGGGGTGGGGGGGGGGGGGTTGTTGTTGTTTTTTTTTTTGTTTTTTTTTTTGTTTTTTGTTGTTTTATTGTTTTTTTTGTTGTTTTTTTTGTTTTTTGTTTTTATTTTTCTTGTTTTTTTTTGAGTGACACTCAATTTGAATAACTGTTTTTTTAGGCTATACATGTACATACACCTGGTTGTCTGTTAGACACTATTTTTTGTTTAGCTTATATTTAACGGCGGCACTGGCTCTATGACCTATGGCTCCAAGAATGGGAGAAAGAACGGAGGTAGAGATTTTTGAGAGAAGCCGGTAATTCGTATTTACTACGAATTATCGGTACCCATTTACAGCTGGGTGAACTGGAGCAGTGTGGATAAAGTGTCTTGCTCAAGGACACAACGCACGCCGCTAGTCAGGCTCGAACCCACGACCCTTGGATCAGTAGTCCGACACACTAACCATTACGCCACTGCGCTCCACCAGAAGCCACTATCCATTCTTAAAGTGTATTCCACTGAGATTGGGATTATGGACACATTTGTCTTATTGGCTGACATCTCTCACACCTATCTCTGAAATTGAAGGATTACAAATGCCCCACAACACACCTTCACACCTGACTGTGGGCATTGCTAATGGAAATTGTGTTGAGTACAAACATTGTGGTTCATCTCAAATTAGGATGCTGACATCTGAAATAACTACGTAATTATTTTAATAATACAGCTAGATTATGAAAAATTTCAGGAATAATCCCAAAAACATTTGTATTTTGCCTACTAGATTAAAATTCCTTCATTAAATGTATGCCTAAACTGTGTTTGTATATATAGTAAGTGGAATGGACAGGATCATTAATGTTAGATCTCTAACAGTTATATAAAGATGATGGACAATGCCACTATTAAATGCCTGTATTTTTTGCCACACTCTTCAGAAACAGTGAATTTCCATCCTAGAACCACATGAATAAAATTCTACTACAATCAGTACACCTGCAAATAGAATTTGTATGGTATATTGACCGGTATTTACCACCAAATCATCCAAATTCTTATTTCCCGGTATTTCCCACTATTTCCCGGTATTTCCCAGTATTTCCCGGTATTTCCCGCCGTCCCGGGAAATTGCCAACCCTGATTGCAAGCACATGTGCTTTTAGCGTGTCTTGTATGTTTAATTATTGTTTGTATACACATGAAACACATTTCTAAGCAATGCACAAAACAATTCAAATTCATGGCGGAATATACCTGTATGTTGTTAAAGGAATACATGCCCACGCAGCAGGTTACACTGTACTGCAACTTTTCATTTTCTGTCATGCCTTATATGAGCCATATATCTACCCACTAACGAGTTATTTTTAATTACGGCGCGTGTTAATTGGTGTTAAATCGCATTTTATATGCAGCGACCAGAAAGGGTATTTTCTGACCTCGTGCTATTTTTACCAATACGCGTCAATCATATCACATCTTTGACATGCGCAGTGAAGTATCGGAAGTTGAGAAGAAAAATCTCTATTCCGAGTCCAAATCTAAATCTCCACGTAACTCTTTCCATTTGGTGATCTGGCCGCCAATATTAACCACTCTCTCTCTCTGTACTGCCTGTCCCTCAGACATTTCGCCTTTCTTTTGGCCGACGATGTTTCATACAATCCGTCCTGGACGTTTCGACATGTTGATATTCTTGTTTACATATTGGGAAGCCTACTGGCGCGCGTAGTATACTGCGCATGCGCACCGCAAGCCGTGATGTGAAAGTCGTCGTCCCCGCACATTATCAAAATAGACTGTTACCGCAGTTAAATTGATAATTAATAAATTATTATATTTGTATAGCGGGCACTCGTAATTTTTATAACTGGTGGAATAGTGACATAATTATACACTTATTTAATTCCTATAAAGAACATTGTGTGCCTACTGCGTGGGCATGTACCTTTAATATACGCGGGTGCATAATTATATGATTGTTATTTAAAGGTACATGCCCACGCAGCAGGTTACACTGTACTACTACTTTTCATTTTCTGTCATGCCTTATATGAGCCATTTGTCTACCCACTAAAGAGTTATTTTTAATTACGGCGCGTGTTAATTGGTGTTAAATCGCATTTTATAAGCCGCGACCAGAAAGGGTATTTTCCGACCTCGTGCTATTTTTACCAATACGCGTCACGTGACACGGTCAATCATATCACATCTTTGACATGCGCAGTGAAGTATCGGAAGTTGAGAAGAAAAATCTCTGTTCGAGTCCAAATCTAAATCTCCACGTAACTCTTTCCATTTGGTGATCTGGTCGCCAATATTAACCACTCTCTATCAGTACTGCCTGTCCCTCAGACATTTCGCCTTCTTTTTGGCCGACGCCGTTTCATACAATTTCCGTCCTGGACGTTTCGACATGTTGTTATTTACATATTGGGAAGCCTACTGGCGCGCGTAGTACACTGCGCATGCGCACCGCAAGCCGTGATATGAAAGTCGTCGTCCCCGCACATTATCAAAATAGACTGTTACCGCCGCGCGTCGCTAACAGTAAATTGCTAATTAATAAATGATTATATTTGTATAGCGGGCACTCGTAATTTTTAGAACTGGTGGAATAGTGACATAATTATACACTTATTTAATTCCTATAAAGAACATTTTGTGCCTACTGCGTGGGCATGTACCTTTAAGGAATAAAACCATGGGCTGTTGCGTTTACTGGGGTGTATACTACATTTGGTCTGTTTAAGGTTCGTGGAGTCAGAAGGACACCTCGCAAACTTGTAAATATTGATAAATACATACAGTAAAACATAAGTTTTAATGGTATTGGCCAATTATGTTAACTGTTATCATGGTTATTGGCCAATTATGTTAACTGTTATCTCCAAAACATTCGGGGTACATATAGTCGCCACCCTGTTCATCTGTCCATTGTCTGCCCATTTGTTCGTCTGTCCGTCTGTCCGGGCCAACGTCCGGGGGCTTAAGAGGTTCGGGGCGTTGCCTAACACAAAATATTCCTTTGATTTATTCCGTAAGCTCATAAATTCTATTGATGTTTAGGGCTTTTCTTTGATCTTCAAACAATGGAAATACCCCATAAGCCCAAAATGTTGGAACGCCCGTCCGTCCGTCCGTAAGTCCGTCCGAAGGTACTTATTTGTCATCATCCATATTTTCATTATATAATAGCCCATGCAAACGGCCCAGTGTTTCAGGTCAATTGTCAAATTTCTTAGAAATTTGCGCTTACTTAATGCTTTTTATGCATTGAAGTGTTTGAAGGTTACATCCAAAAGTTACCGATTTCTTGTTATTGACTGTTTACATATTAAATATTTTATTTTATGTGATCTTGTTAGATGATCACCCACATAAAATCATCTTTTTTTTCAGCCGGCGACCCAATTTTGTTTTATTATTTTCACCGATATATTAAAGTTACTGTGTCTCAGAGCATGTCTCAAATATCCAATATGTGATTTTTCGCTTCATGCACAGCAAATGACGTATACAAACCAATGGCACCAGTTTATGTGATCGAATTACACAAAACATGCGTTATATTCAAGTATATAATATCTGGAACTGTGATAAACAGGGGAGATAATCTGGTTATGCATATCTATAATTATACACGTACTAGTAAGGAAACTTTGTGAAGTAAAATCATATTTTGTTGTGACAGGATCATACTATACCATATATTTATAAAGATATTTCCATTAGAGGCACTATATTAAAGGTACATGCCCACTCAGTAGGAGCAAAATGAGACATTTTCTGGCAAACTAAACATTCATTCATCATTACCCCACGTATTGATTGGCATTATTATACATTTTATATCAGACGTAAATTTTCACACTGATATCAGCGTTTCCTTAAAATGTTAATGGACAATGGATAATTTATTTTATCCCGTCAACACAGTGCGTATGTGCCGTGAAACACGGTGCCCTGAAACATTTTTGATATCCAGTCAATACTATTTGTTTGCATTTTACAGCCATTTGTAGGTGTTGACAGGATAAATGGAATACATGTAGTAGGTTAGTGCCGTGAATGGGAACAAATATCTGGCGCGGTACGGAAACTGGATGTACTCGGCAGAGCCTTGCACATCCCGTTTCCTGAGCCTTGCCAGATATTTTTTCCCATTCACGGCACTAACCTACTATTCTCTATCTATTTTCCTTATTTCTGAACCAAAGTATATGTTGTGACCACTCATTTGAACCGTCTCGGTGAGACGGTTCAAATGAGTGGTCACAACATATACTTCTGATGAGAAATAAAGAAATTCTTGAGCCTTGCCGGATATTTTTTCCCATTCACGGCACTAATCTACTATTCTCTATATCTGTATTATCTGTATTTATATTTTGATGTGCAATGATCATACTTTATAATCTGTCGAAAATATTACTTTTTCAGGTGACGCATTTAGTTAGTATAAATAATTAAAACATATGCCTCATTTTCATATGAAAATAGTCCGATACCACATCGAGTCATTATCAGTAAAATAAATATATAAATGATTATATCTGTATAGCGAGCACTCGTATTTTTTTAGAACTGGTGGAATAGTGACACAATTATACACTTATTTAATTCCTATAAAGAAAATGTTGTGCCTACTGAGTGGGCATGTACCTTTATAGTACTAAAGAATAAAAACGACACTTAAATTAATATATAACCATCGATTGCAGAAAAAAAGTATCGTTTGCAACGCTAGTTATTTTTCAGTATTATAAACGTTGTTTTCACTATTTTTTTCCAAACAAAAATAATAAAAATAAAGAAAATGTTTATCTGATATAATATAATATAAACTGGCATGTATTCATTTGAAGAATTTTTTTTTTCACGCGCAATGATACAACCGCATGTCTCCGTATAGTATTTTCCGACCGCCATTTTATGCCGACCCATTCCATAAACACAAAGAATATGTAAGATTTGTATCGGTTCTATTGTGATAATATATCCACATTTATTGTTATATTATAAATAATTATCTCATCTTCTATTGCACAATATTTTTTTAATAATCAGCGTGGTGGAAGCTATTTTATTTAATTCATACCAAGAAAACATTATCTGGTAGCCTGCCTGGAATCGAAACTGAAAGTATGATATAAATAGAACACAGCTACTGAGTTCATCTACAGGATACATCGCGAGTTTGATTGGGAACTACAATCGCGGTGCATATCGTAACAAGAAATTTGTGGCACAGATATTATACTACACAGACTAGTGTAAAAGTGAAACTGTTCAGTGAAATCAAAGGAAATAGGCAAGGGGGGAATCCCATATACAACACGCAGAGTGATTTCCCCTAGACGACTCTTCCAAGAGAAATCACTCTGCGTGTTGTTGTTTTTTGTTCTGTCGTGTTTAGTGAATGGATTCTCGCTGTCTACCTTATTCATATACTACTATAAACATATACGTACATTAATAAAATTGTCTGGCACCTGTGGTTAAACATGGTCACATATTATTTAAATAATTAACAATTCATTTCCATGGTTTGCGTGAATATTGTCCAATTATTGATATTATTTACTCTTTTTTTTTCCACTGCAGATCTGGTTTCAGAGAAGAAGTGATATTGCAGATCTGGTTTTGGAGAAGAAGTGATTGATGGTACATGTATGTGAAAATAACTTCCCCCCCCCCCCCAACCACCCCACCCACAACATTCCTGTGCATTCAACAAGACTGCATGGGAAGGTACATGTAGGAGGGAGTAGCAAGGGTAATTTAACGATTGGTGTTCATCCTTATGGAGTGCCAACGTACATAGTTTGGCCATCATGTACTAACTTTGGCCCCCTGGTACTTGAGAGCTAAATCCTGTTATGCCCCATTAAGAAAGTAATAGCATTAAAAGCTAATCATATTGCTTTTGGGGTGAGCTAAGACTTAAGTGATTCTGGTGCAGCATGGATCTGGCACCAGGCCAGGAGATTCTAATTTCAGGGCTGAATATATATAGTTTATGTGAATATTGAGCTGTGATTTTGGGAATTTCCCTCATTTTATACAGGTTGAATACAGGATAGTCCATCCTGTTTGGCCCGGCCTTACATGACCTGGCTGTTGATAGGCCGTTAAACACCATAATCAATCAATCAATCAATCCACAGCACTCTAATTTCAGGGCAGAATATATAGTTTATGTAAATATTGAGCTCTGATTTTGGGAATTTCCCTTACTTTTTTTACAGGTTGAATTCAGGACACTCCATCCTGTTGGCCCGGCCTTACATGACCCTGGCTGTTGATAGGCCGTTAAACACCAATAATCAATCCATCATCCTTAATGGAATGCTGACTTACATGGTTTGGCCCTCATGTACCAACCATTTCAGCCCCCCTGGTACTTGCGAGCTAATATGCGCAACATGTTACAACAGGATAGATACTCCAACACCTAAAATGACTATTTACACTATTATATAAACCATATTTGAATATATGCCTTTGTTACCAGCAATAAACATTTGTTCTCTTATTTTTGAGGGGGAGGTAGGAGGGAGTAGCGAAGGGTAATTTAGCGATCGGTATTCATCTTGTCGGAATGCCCACTTACATGGTTTGGCCCTCATGTACCAACCATTTCGGCGGCCCCCTGGTACTTGAGAGTTAAATCCTGTTATGCCCCATTAAGAATTTCTGTATATGCAAGGATTATGTTCCTATCCTCAGGAGTATGCTTTCTCATCGGCGAGCATTGCATTTGCCAAAATGGTACAAGAGGGCCGAACCATGTAGGTCGACCATATGGTAAGGATGTCCTACTCAGCAGAAGGCTAGATTGATTGATTGGATCCCTTCTATGACACAATCAAAATGAATGCAAACCAATTTTTAGCATATTGCTTATCCACACACACGTACTGCGCAGAATTTCTGGACTTTCAGTCCTTTGATATCTGTATAGCGAGCACTCGTATTTTTTTAGAACTGGTGGAATAGTGACACAATTATACACTTATTTAATTCCTATAAAGAAAATGTTGTGCCTACTGAGTGGGCATGTACCTTTAAGTACTACAAGAAATAAAAACGACACTTAAATTAATATATAACCATCGATTGCAGAAAAAAAGTATCGTTTGCAACGCTAGTTATTTTTCAGTATTATAAACGTTGTTTTCACTATTTTTTTCCAAACAAAAATAATAAAAATAAACCCACATTTTCAGGCGACTCATGTGTAGTGTATAATTGCTTTCAGAAATAAGATATACATTTATAATTAAAATAGCTTTTGCCTATCTATTTCAATCATCACTGTCTGCGCATAACTGAGACCCAGTGTCATTAACCCTTACAATGCTGAATTAAATTTTGTCGTCTGCTGTTTACTTTTTAATTTCTATTTTTCACAACAAAAACATGGTTTGGCAGCACTTTAGAATCATTCCCAGTGGAAATGATTCTGAAACGCTGCCAAACCATGTTTTATTGAGAGAGAAAAGAGAACACATGAAACAGCAGCAGACGACAGTTTTTGTTTCGCGGCATTCTAAGGGTTAAGGACACATGCAACACTATTTTTGCACATTGGAATGGTTCGTAGATAACTCACTTGTAATAGGCGGTATATATATTCCATCATATACAGAGTCGTCACTATCGTCAGGTTGGATGTTTAAGACCATCCTGCCATATAATTGTCACTGTATTCGAGCTATACCTCGCCTGTCCACATACGCGCCATTTATGACCAATAAAGTCATTTCCAACACTGTTAAAAAGTTGGAAATACCGTACAAAAATATTGGATAATGTTACAGGTATGATTATAATATACATATATCATACGCTGTTCCGGAATAGGTATGTACTCAGATTTGTGTGCGGACATATTTGCACTCTGACGGACGTATCTCAAGAACCACTATAAATGAACCCATGAATGCGGAAACGCACATGACAACCAATATGTTTTTTACGTTGTTTTTGTTTACGTTTTTTATTTCAGCTTTTACAACCGTTGTCAGTGTCATTGGTTATCAGCGGGCCTGCAGATGCAGTAGATGCAGTAGATCCTCTCTAACCCTTAGAATGTGGAAAACTCAAATTTTCATCTGCCGTTGCTTCATAGTTTGTATTTTTTCTCTCACGAAAAACATAGCCTGGCAGCACTTTCGAATCATTTCCATTAACACATGTTCTGGCTGTACTTTAGAATCATTTCCATTGGAAATGACTCGAAAGTGCTGCCAGACCATGTTTTTTGTTGATAAAAATGAAATTAAACAAGAAATGTGGCCTCTCGGCACACGAGTGTCCCCGGTGGCAGACTGGAGAAACTGTGGCAAAGTTAATTATCCAAAGTGATAAGTATTCAAAAGCACAGTTATGAATGTCAAAAGGTTAAGGTCATATAAAGGGCAGTGTTGATGTGTGACACTTGTCCACAAGTATGATGTATTTAAATATTTAAGTAACCCTTCAAGGAATGTAGTAGTTATGGCAGAATTGAGAAACTCCGACGAACTTCTTAATGTGGGAAAAAGTTCAATGTTGTCAAGGTCAAAAGGTCAAGGTCATATTAAAGGCAGCATGGATGTGTGGCATTTGTCCACACGTATAGGTTGAAATATTTCAGCAATCCTGCAAGGGATATAGAAGTTATAACATAATTTCGAATCTCCGGCGAACTTCTTAATGTGCCGGACACACGCACGGACGGACAGACACACGGACACACAGTCCACACACTATATACCTCCGGCTCTACCGAGACCGGGGGCATAAAAAGAAACAGCAGACGACACATTTTAATTCAGTTTATGTATATATACATCTGTTGGCAAAGCCAACTCGCAATCTAGCAATATGATTGTGTGCTTCAGCTCAGCCTATCAAGCCACAGGCGGAAGACTCGGACCTAGGACCCACTACTTGGCTTATTTGGAAAACGTTACCCACCCACCCATTTTCATACACATACTTTACAGCCTTCAAAAAGGCTGTAAAGTATAGTGTATGGAATGGGTGGGTGTGGTAACGTTTTCCAAATGAGCCAAGTATTGGTATTCCACCTGTTTATCAAGCTGCTTGATTTCAAGCAAAATATTCCAAGAATTTTGAAATAGACAAATATTGCCAAGATTAGTGCAGGCAGTCGTGTACCAGCCGCGGCGACGGACCAATCTACAAACCAAACTAGTTCAGGAACACCCGTAGTGGCTGTGGCTGTCGTCCGGTTCGATTGGTTTATGATCGGCTGATGGTCAGTCGGTGCAGACGAGAAGCCAAGGGCAGTGGTCAGTGGTCACTACCGAGAGAGAATGACCAGTGTTTTACCGGCAATTGAAACCAGCTATATATAATCGAGACACTTTTTGGACGGTTCAGTCAACTCATCTGTTGAAGTCCGCCATTCATTTAAATACAGGTATTCTTAGAATATATTTCTGTCAAATCTGTGCTATAAATAGTAGATCTACTAGCGACTTTCGTTCGTGTACGCTCGTCATTTACAAATTAAATGCTTAAGGCATGTTTTCATATGACAGGTCAGTTTGTATCACTTATTGTTGTGATTAACTATTATGCCGTAAAAACCGTTAAATATTTAATATACGAATGCGACTGAAATGTGAGTTATGCTCTTTTGCGACCAGTGTAGACGCCGGTCAGCCTGCGCAGTCTGATCGGGGTCTGCACTAATCGCCATTTAGCAAACGAAACGCAACAACTCACTCGGAAACCCTCGCACCATTTCGTAAATCGAAAATTCATCATTTGACGCCATTATTTTTACCATGACCGCGAAAAGATGACGAAGTGGACAGAATTACAACAACTGTTTCTAACAACCACTATTATATACCATCAGATCAGGAGCTCGACTGGCCACAAATGCCATAAAACCTATTTCACAATCACATATTTAAGGTTTCGTATAAGAAAACGCGTGTTGTAGTATGGTATCTCAGGAATGTAGAGCCGCATCAATATCATGTTCATGATCAACACGATCAACAGATTACGCTTCCACTAACAAAGAGTTGGATATTCCCAAACAGAATATTTAGACCAGCTTCGACCCAGATAAGACTGCACGGGCGTGCAGTCTGATCTGGGTCTAAGCTGGTCTAACAATGACAAACGGTCGAATTTATCCGGCCGTGTCCGAGTATGTACCCGAATTGTGTAAAACGACTCGCTCCGTCAATAGCGTGGTGGTGAATTATGCACGTGCTTAGGTACAAACGGACAGAATGGGCGATCTGCCATATATGGTAATATTGGAATAATGACCAGTTTACGCAGTAAGAAACTACGGACATCATGTACTGAGTTGACCCCACGGATACCCCGGTCGCTACATTGACCAACCAATAATTTAAGGTACTGGTCGCGGATGATTTCAGAATCTGAGCGATTTGATTACGTCAACTTTCTTCATTTTCTTGCCGTATATGAGACAGGTCAAGCACTGTGGACATTGTGTATCGTATATCTACGGAACCCCGCAGGGGACATGGATTTTTATTTTATTAATTCGTTCCCACGAAATAACAATTCGCTCCCTCAATTTAACAATTCGTTGCCTGGAATTAACAATTCGTTCCCACGATATAACAATTCGTTCCCTCGAATTAATATGGGAACGAATTGTTATTTCGTGGGAACGAATTGTTAAATTGAAGGAACGAATTGTTACGTCACTGCATATATTTGTAGACTTATACGGTGTTGTGAACCCATATGCACTGACGAGTCACTTGACAAATGGATTTCGGCAGTTGCCAAATTAAATGCAAATAACCAAAATACGATGCAACCTCATTATAATTCAATACAATATAATGTTTTTATTGATATTTATAAGCGTCATTTCAATGTTGCTGTCCATAAACACAACATATTAGACATAGTGCCTTTAACCAAGACTTGAAGTCATTTGATTGCTTACTTGGTATTGAGCGATTTATTGGTTGATTGATTGAATGGATCTAACCAACGTTCAACATCGATATCATAAGACACAAGTGGGGATACAAAAGAAGAAAAGACACAGTTCACAATATCCTGATCTGGAGTCAGGTGTTTGTACCACACTATAATTCGATGCTACAATTCCATTTTATTTACATTTAACACAAAGCAGGAGATTCTGCAGTCTATTATTATAAGCAGAGGCAGTTCTCAACATGCACGTGACCTTTACACCAGAGGCAGTTCCCAATCTGCATGTGACATTGACACCAGATATAGTTCTCAAGCTGCATGTGACATTGGCATCAGAGGCAGTTCCCAATCTGTATGTGATCTTGACACCAGAGGCAGTTCTCAATCTGCATGTGACCTTGACACCAGAGGCAGTCCCCAATATGTATGTGACCTTGAAACCAGAGACAGTTCTCAATCTGTATGTGACCTTGGCATCAGAGGCAGTTCCCAATCTGTATGTGACCTTGCCACCAGAGGCAGTTCCCAATCTGTATGTGACCTTGACACCAGAGGCAGTTCTCATATGTATGTGACCTTTACACAAGAGGCAGTTCCCAATCTGTATGTGACCTTGGCATCAGAGGCCGTTCCCAATCTGTATGTGACCTTGGCATCAGAGGCAGTTCCCAATCTGTATGTGACCTTGACACCAGAGGCAGTTCTCATATGTATGTGACCTTTACACAAGAGGCAATTCCCAATCTGTATGTGACCTTGGCATCAGAGGCAGTTCCCAATCTGTATGTGACCTTGGCATCAGAGGCAGTTCCAAATATGTATGTGACCTTGACACCAGAGGCAGTTCTCAATATGTATGTGACCTTGGCATCAGAGGCAGTTCCCAATCTGTATGTGACCTTGACCCCAGAGGCAGTTCTCAATCTGTATGTGACCTTGTCATCAGAGGCAGTTCCCAATATGTATGTGACCTTGACACCAGAGGCAGTTCTCGATCTGTATGTGACCTTGACACCAGAGGCAGTTCTCAATATGTATGTGACCTTGACACCAGAGATAGTTCTCAATCTGTATGTGACCTTGACATCAAAGACAGTTCTCAATTTGCATGTGACCTTGGCATGCTTGAATGTTCTAAATCAGTATATAAATGAAACTATAGTGAGTGAGTGAATAGGGTTTAACGTCCGCTTTTCTGACATAGAGGTACAAGCCTCAGGTAGTCTACACGCAGACGGGTCAACGGGGTCGTGTCCCGTATCCACCTGTCCGAGGGGGGTAAATCCCAACTTCAGAACTCAATATTTACAATCAAAATATATATTCAGTCCTGAAATTAGAACAACCTGATCTGGTGCCAGGCCCTCGCCACACCAGCATCATTTATCCCATCCCCTAAAAGTAATAGGATTAGCGCTAATCTTACTTTTATATATGGGGCATAGCCCGACTCAACTCTCACGTACAAGAAAGCCAAAAATGTACATGAGGGCCAAATCCGGTATAGTGGGTTCCGGAAAGTATGAACCCAATCGTTAAGCCAGTTTAGTCGCCTTTTACGACAAGCAATGGCTACTGCAGCACTATTCTCAGGATCAGTTGATCCCGCCCCGGTGCCTGCACGGGGCAAATGAAACTATAGATGGTGATGAACGAGTACATGGCTGTGACTGGAGAAATGGGACTTGTGACTAGTCCATCTCTGATTGAATAACACTCTTGTAGCCAAATAACGATATACATTACTTGTTAAAGGCATGAATGGTGTTTCATTCATTGATAGAATGGCAAACAGTGCAGATCTTCATCAGACTTCTGCACAGGCTGATCTGGATCTACACTGGTTGCAAAATCCATAAGCCCCATTTCTATTCACAGCCACATATCTGTTGCAGAGATTCAAGGTATGTTAATGCATGATTTGCAAAAAAAAAATCCAACTACATCAGGCCCATAGCCAGACCTGTTAGAAGGGGGGGGGGGTGGTCTAAAAAAGTGGACCTCGATGCTAAAAAAATGTACATCGAGGCTGGGCGTGGGGGGGGGGGGGGGGGGGGGGTCGTCCGACCGCTCCGACCCCCCTCGCTACGGGCCTGTACATGTAGTACAAATTCCATAGTTTTTGTCAAACACTTTAGTGCAAATTTCAATTTTGTCCATTTGCAAAATAATTCAAGCGACCAAATTGAGTGACAATTGATCCTCATTAGGTTACAGTGCAGACCAATAAACAGAGGGCCAGCCATGAGAAAATAGGCCAAGGCATCCCACAGTAGACATTTGTGACCAGTCTAGCTCATGATTTGCAAGCGGACTCCTGTAGCAATAAAAGGATCTATACAGTTGTTAAGAAGCATAACAGCTGTTTCACTGACTAAATGGCGAACAGTGCAGATCCTGATCAGACTCAAATGCGCAGTCTGATCTGGATCTACACTGGACACATATACCATATGCTCCTTTTCTTCATATACATTCCATTTATGAGCAGTGTAGATCCTGATCAGGTGCCTCAATTGAAGTCTTATTAACACTGTTAGTGTTCACTACAGTCTCATCCAGCTGGATCCTCCAAAATATTTACTGATAGCTAAATATATAACTACATGTACATGGCATTTTTGTTACATATAGTAGGTTTGTGCCGTGAATGGGAAAAAATATCTGGCAAGGCTCAGGAAACGGGATGGGCGAGGCTCTGCCGAGCACATCCCGTTTCCGTGCCGCGCCAGATATTTTTTCCCATTCACGGCACTAACCTTCTATTCTATTTATCCCGTCAACACCTACAAATGGCTGTAAAATGCAAAAATAGTATTGACTGGATATCACACGGCACCGTGTTTCACGGCACATACGCACTGTGTTGACGGGATAAATATAAACATTTAACCAACTTTAGGCGATGTCAGTTTGTTGTATTTCATGAAATTCTGTCAAGTATTGATATACATGTATAATGAACAACGCGATTGCCGGCGAGTGTACACAAAGATCAAGGTCACCAAGGTCAAGGCCACAGTGTGAGGAAGTTCAAAATTATTGACACAAAGGTCAATATCACACAAATGACACTGGGTGGATATCTATCAATGTGAGGAAGTTATTGTTGAAGTTTGGTAATGATCCAACTAAAGGATCAGCAGATATTCAACCTTTGGACGCACGTCCAAAATTGTTGACACACGATGGTCACCAACGTGAAGGTCACCCGAATGACATTGGGTAGATAGCAATTAATGTGAGCAAGCTATTGATGAACGTTGGTAATGATCCGACCAGATAAAGCAATATTCAACATTTGGACGTACGGCCAAAATTGTTGATGTCTATGTCACCACCGCCGACTACTCTGGAATTGTAACCCCTATTTCTCGCCCACCAGGGGCCTGTTTCACTAAACTTTGTACGACTAAAATGTTTGTAAGCAAAAATGTTGGATTGTGTGTAAATTTCAATTGATGGATTTACATTTATTGTGCATAGGCTGCTCAATAAATGTAAATCCAATAACATTTTAGTCATACAAAGTTTAATATGAAATGGCTCCCCCCCCTCGAAAGTAAAATCACCCTCGCGTACCGTCTCGGGAGATATTGATTCCTTGGGGAGATAATCTACAATACATATGTACATTGCAGTCCCCTAAATCAGAACAGAAAAAATATAAATTCAGCCCTGAAATTAGAATAAGCCGATTCACCTCTCACATACAAGAATGCCAAAGATGTACCTGATGGCCAAACCAGTAGCCGATTTCACCAACATTACAAAGTATACTTTTCTAGCAAAGTATACTTTGCGGGAGTAATCATTTATTTTTCCCGAAATGCATTATTTCATACAGAATTAAAGACTTCATATATTTGATGATTAAAAGTATGCAGAATTATTATATTGAATTTATTACATTATCACAGCCATTTTGGCTGTGATAATGTAATAAATTCAGTATAATAAAAATTAATAAATTTATCCTCAAATTGAAAATTTCTCCCTGAAAACAAACAAGAGGGCCATGATGGCCCTAATTCGCTCACCTGACTCCATGAACACCAGAGGAGAATGTGACATTGAGTTCATATGTGTTTTAAAAAAATTGTGCTATTGTTAGATGGTGGTCATCTTGGATTAAGCGATGACTCTCATTTTACCAAATCTGAAAATGCTTCACCCAAGGATCTTAACTTACTATGAAGTTTGGCCAGCATCGGCCATGTGGTTCCTGAGAAAAAGATGTTCAAAATCTTGAATAAATGGACCTTTTGGCGGCCATCATGGATGACATAATCATCCGATTCCGACAAATATTGCACCAGAGCAATCGCCTCATTGATACCTTCAATTTGATATTGAGCATTCTACGTCGATCATTCCTACCAAGTTTCGTCGAAATCCGGCTGGCGGTTCATGAGAAGAAGATTTTGTAAGAATTTGTGCTATTTTTAGACGGCGGCCATCTTGGATAAGCGACGACCTCCGTTTTATCAAATCTGAAAAGGCTCACCCATGGACCATAACTTTGAAGTTTGGCCACCATGGGCCAAGCGGTTCGTGTGAAGAAGAATTTTGAAATCTCTAATAAAAGAACGACCTTTTGACCTTTCGGCGGCCATCTTGGATGACAAGACCATCCAATTTTGACAAAAAAATGTACCAGAGCGATCGCCTCTTTGATACCTTCAATTTGATATGGACATGACCATATTCGGTCAAAAATAAAATTTGACCCCAAAAATTGACCCCACGGGTCACGCCCATTTTTGACCCCGGGGTCCACCCATTTGAACAACTTTGAAAGAGCATTGTACATCGATCATTCATACAACGTTTCGTCGAAATACGGCTGGCGGTTCATGAGAAGAAGATTTTTTAAGAATTTGTGCTATTTTTAGACGGCGGCCATCTTGGATTAGCGCCGACCTCTGTTTTAACAAATCTGAAAAGGCTTCACCCATGGACCATAACTGTGAAGTTTGGCTACCATGGGCCAAGCGGTTCATGTGAAGAAGAATTTTGAAATCTCTAATAAAAGAACGACCGTTTGACCTTTCGGCGGCCATCTTGGATGACATAACCATCCGATTTCGACAAATAATGCAACATTGTGATCGCCTCGTTGATACCTTCGATTTAATATATGACATGACCATATTCGGTCAAAAATAAAATTTTACCGCACGGGCCACGCCCATTTTTGACCCCGGTGTCACCATTTTAGCAACTTTGAAAGAGCTTTGTACATCGATCATTCCTACCAAGTTTTGACAAAATCCGGTTGGCGGTTCTTGAGAAGAAGATTTTTGAAGAATTTGTGCTATTTTTAGACAGTGGCCATCTTGGATTAAGTAATGACGTCATTTTAACAATTTTGTAATCCCCCTACCTAGGGACCATGACCATGAAGTTTGGTGATTATAGGCCCAATGGTTACCGAGGAGAAGACGTTTGAAAATGTTCACGGACGACGACGGACGACGACGACGACGACGACAGACACATTGCGGTAACAATAGCTCACATGAGCTTCGCTCAGGTGAGCTAAAAAGTATACTTTGCTAGAAAAGTATACTTTGCGATGTTGGTGAAATAGGCTACAGGTCTCCGGTCAGGATTTCAGTAATGATGAATCCCGATTGTTAAATTACCCATAGCATGCTCCCAACCAACCACCACACAGTAATGATGAACCCCATTGTTACCGATAAATTACCCTTCACATGGCTTCAACCTGCGGCTGCTAGATTATGCATACAGTCTGGGTTACAGCACAATGTAGTAAACTTGGGTTTGTCAGATTGTGACCATAATTGTTGCGGAGAAATGGGGCTTATGTGTGTTGCGATCAGTGTAGATCCAGATCAGCCTGTGCATCCCCAGTCTGATCAGGATCTGCACTGTTTGACATTCAATCAATGATACCACCGTCATGCTAGTAACACGCAATATAAATCATTATCAGGATACAGGAGCCCGTTTCACTAAACTTTGTACGACTAAAATGATCGTAAGTGTAAATTTAGGATTGTCTGGAAATTTCAATACAAGGATCTACATTTATTGAACATAGGCTGTTCAATAAATGAAAATCCAATAATTGTTTACAAGAAAACATTGTTAATGTGAAATTTACAGACTTGTAATTTTGCACTTACGAATATTTTAGTCGTACAAAGGTTAGTGAAACGGCGCGAAGGCTGTGCTATTTGATCTGGAGCTACACTGGTCACAAATCCCATAAGCGCCATTTCTCCAGTCACAGACACAATTACATTATTGTAGCAATGGGTATTCAGGAGTTCTAGGTCAAACAGGACAATTGTGTTTACGATGTTTCTTAAAACCTTAAACTGATTGCTTCAATTACCTAGGCTATGGAACATGGTGAAATAAACTAGAGAAAGTGAGCAGGGGCTCCATATACCCCCGGCCACCGCCTGGACCGACAAACAAAAACTTTTAATGCAAATATTTAAAAAACTTTTAACGCAAATTTAAATTTAGTCATTTGACATTGTACAGGAAGGCCGCATGGGTGTGGTATGGAATGAAAATATGGATGATGATAAGGAAGTATATGAAGTTTGAAGTCAATCCGACTTGCCGTTATAGAGCTAATGGGTATGAAGTTTGAAGTCAATCCGACTTACCGTTGCAGAGAATGTGGTACCGAAAATTTTAATGTAAATCTTACGGACAAAAATAAAAGTAATTTGACCTTGACTGTGGATATGAAGGCCGCATGGGTGTGGTATGGAATGAAAATATGGACGATGATAAGGAAGTATATGAAGTTTAAAGTCAATCCGACTTACCGTTATAGAGATAATTGGTACCCAAAAACATTAATGTGGGACGGAAGGACGAACGGACGGACGGACGGAATTACGAAAACTATATATCCCTCAACACTTAGTATGCCGGGGGTATAATAAGAACATGAAACGAGGCAAAGCCAAGACAGCTGGCGTTCATATAGACTTCAAACATAAAAACTTAGCATTGAAAATGAGTAAGTAACTAGAAATGGACGCTTGTCGACAAGCGCATGTGTATCCCCCTCCCCAGATACACAAGTAGTTTGAAAAAAGGGTGTTCGAGTTATGCTCCGGAGACAAAATCTGTGACGGAAAAAACAAAGGGAGATAACTAAAAAATTAGTGATGCAAGAGTTGTCATTCTTGCGTGACACACCTTTAGGGTCGTGGTCTATGCATGTGTGAAGTTTCATGAAAATATTCCAAAGGGTGTTCGAGTTATGCTCCGGACACGAAATCAGTGCACGAAACAACAAAGGGAGATAACTAAGAAATTAACGACGCAAGAGTTGTCATTCTTACGTGCGACACACCTTTGGGTCGTCTTCTATGCATGTGTGAAGTTTAATAAACTAGAAAATGTGTTCATAGAACACGGATGTCCCACATATCGCTTTGATAATAAATGAGGCCAAATTCCAAGTCAAAATTTTCTTTTACCTGAGCGTTAAAGTTTTTGAAGCACCAAGTATGTGACCTTGACCCTTGGGCTTGGCGGGGGCAGGACAAACGTGGATTTGGCACAGGGCGGTAGAGAACCATTAGAGCAATGCATATGAAATATGAAGCTGATCCGTGAAAGAAAACAGAAATTATAAGATATTTACCCTGAGCGTTAAAGTTTGAAGCACTAAGTATGTGATGTTAACCCTGGGCTTGGCGTGGCGGGACGAACGTGGATTCGGCACAGGGCGGTAGAGGACCATTAGAGCAACGCGTATATGAAATATGAAGTTGATCCGTGAATGGAAAGAAAAATTATAAGATATTTACCATGAGCGTTAAAGTTTTTAAAGCACCAAGTATGTGACCCTTGACCTTGGGCTTGGCGGGGGCAGGACGAACGTGGATTTGGCACAGGGCGGTAGAGGACCATTAGAGCAATGTGTATATGATATGAAGATGATCCATGAAAGAAAACAGAAATTATAGATATTTAACCGAGCGTTAAAGTTTTTGAAGCACTAAGTATGTGACCTTGACCCTGGGCTTGGCGGGCGCAGGACGAACGTGGATTTGGCACAGAGTGGTAGAGGACCATAGAGCAACGTATAGATAGAAGCGATCCGTGAAAGAAAACAGAAATATAGATATTTACTGAAGCGTTGATCCGTGAAAGAAAACACGTAAATTATAAGATATCCTAGCGTTAAAGTTGAATGCACCTTAAGTGATGTGTAACCTTAACCCTGTCAGGCGAAGTGGGATTTGGCCAGGGTGGAGAGGACATTAGAGCAAGGTAATATAAATAGAAGCTGATCCGGTGAGAAAACAGAAATTTATAAGGTATTAACTAGCGTTAGTTTTTGAAGCACCAAGGTAGTGACCTTATCTGGCACGAACGTGATTTACAGGGGGTATGAACCATCAGAGCAATGTGTATGAAGCAGATCGGTCGAAGGATGAAGAAATTATGAGACATTTACCCAAGTGTTAAAGTTTTGTGACGGACGGATGGACGAACGATGTTTTTACTGTATAAAAATACCCAACAAGAGTACCCAACACTATCCTAACCCTACCCAATAAGATCCCCTTACGCTTACAACAAGTACCCATTCGTGTGTGCGGACGGACGGACGGACGGACGGACGGACGGACAAGGGTAACACTAAATGCCCCCTCCACTATCGTGGTGGGGCATACAAATATTCCAAAGGGTGTTCCGAGTTATGCTCTGGATACGAAATCAGAGCATGAACCAACAAAGGGAGATAAGTAAACAAGAATTCCGCGGAATCAAATGCCTCGCCTTGTCCCGCCTGGACCTCGAGTCTGGGCCCGAAAGCAATTTTCACTGGCCCGAACATATTATACAATTATTGACTAGTGAGCCATGGAATATCAGATTATATTCTATGGTTCACTAGTCAATAATTGTTTTATTATATGATAATAGTCTGTATATAGCACTTACAACCTTATGCTACTAGACAAAATTGAAAAAAAAAATGAAAAAAAAAAATGGAAAAAAAAAGTTTAAAAAATTAAAAATAATAATGCTTGCTACTGGAGCCCAGAATTGTTTTTTAATAGTCCTATATTTATCTACATATATCTGCACAGGTCCACATAATGCCACAATATTTTCAACACAGTTTACGGAAATGTAATACATGTATACAAATAAAAAAAAAAATAATAATGCTCGCTACTGGAGCCCAGAATTTTTGTTAATAGTCCTATATTTATCTACATATATCTGCACAGGTCCACATACTGCCACAATATTGTCAAAACAGTTTACGGAAATGTAATAATGTACCTGTATAAATTACCTGTAATAAGTTAGTGGTCAGTTAAAAAATTGAAAAAGAATGTAAACAAAAAAATTGAAAAAAAATATTAAATTTAAAAAAAAATAAAAAAATAATGCTCCCTACAGGAGCCCAGAATGTTTTTTAATAGTCCTATATTTATCTACATATCATATATACACAGGTCCACATATTGCCACAATATTTTCAACACAGTTTACGGAAAATGTAATATACCAATGTAGTATTTACCTGTATAAATTACCTGTGGTCAGGAGTGGTCAAGACTGGTCAAGACTGGTCAAGACTGGACATTTGCACATGCTAGCACATGCACAGGTGAATGGTTCTCCCAGTCTCTATTGTTCTCTCTACAGATAAGGTGTACAGAGCACACGAGAAAAGGGGTGTCTTCATGCATTATTGTCTTTGTTTAGTAGAGTGCGCACAACAAAAAAGGGAGATAACTCAAAAATTAGCTACGCAAGAGTTGTCATTCTTGTGCGCGACACACCTCCGGGTCGTGGTCTATGCATGTGTGAAGTTTCATGAAAATATTCCAAAGGGTGGTCGAGTTATGCTCCGGACAGGAAATCAGTGCGCGAAAACAAAAAAGGGAGATAATTAAAACATTAGCTATGCAAGAGTTGTCATTCTTGTGCACGACACACCTTCGGTTCGTGGTCTAATTGAATGTGTGAAGTTTCATAAAAATATTCCAAAGGGTGGTCGAGTTATGGTCAATCTGTGCGCGAAACAAAAAAGGGAGATAACTAAAAATTTAGCTATGCAAGAGTTGTCATTCTTGTGCGCGACACACCTTCGAATCGTGGTCTATGCATGTGTGAAGTTTCATGAAAATATTCCAAAGGGTGGTGGAGTTATGCTCCGGACACGAAATCAGTGCGAGAAACAAAAAAGGGAGATAACTAAAAAATTAGCTATGCAAGAGTTGTCATTCTTGTGCGCGACACACCTTCGGGTCGTGGTCTATGCATGTGCGAAGTTTCATGAAAATATTCCAAAGGGTGTTCGAGTTATGCTCCGGACAAGAAGTGTCTGCGGCGGACGCGGCCCGCTGTCAAATCCATAGTATCCCCCGACGGAGTCCGGGGGATACAATTAAATGTGAAAAAAAGTATGTCGAGGAGGAATGAAACTCATATGTCTTACTTGCAAAAAGTGCAGATCCAGATGAGACGGCTCGTTACGAGCCGTCTCATCAGGATCTACACTATTTGCCAACACCACTATACAGGTCTGTGGCTCATCTGGATCTACACTGTTTGCAAGTAAGACATATGAGCTTCATTCCTCCTCGACATACTTTTTCTCACATTTAATTACTTACTCATTTTCAATGCAATTTTTGATGTGCACCATTAGCAGATGTCGTTGTCTATGTTTGATGGTGGTAGCCATTACAGCGAACCATTCAATTTATTGGTGTTTATCGGCCTATCATCAGCTAAGGTCATCTAATGCCAGGCCAACGGTTTCGATCCCGTATTGAACCTGCTACATTGGGGAGGGGGGGGGGGGATAACAAAATCAGAACGGAATATTTACATAAGAACGGAATATTTACATAAAAATAAACATATATTCAGCCCTGTAATTAGAATAACCTGACCTGGTGCCAGGACATGAGGTCCATACCACACCAAAGTCATTGGCCCCTTCCCCTAAAAATAATAGGATTAGGAATAATTGTATTGCTCATACAAGACGTACCTGAGGGCCAAACCAGGTTTCCGTACGGGATTCTGTAGCCTATTTCACCAACATTGCAAAGTATACTTATCTAGCAAAGTATACTTTGAGGGAGAAATTTTCAATTTAAGGATAAATTTATTATTTTTTATTATACTGAATTTATTACATTATCACAGCCATTTTGGCTGTGATAATGTAATAAATTCAGTATAATAATTCTGCATATTTGAAATCATCATATATATGCAGTGGTTAGTTCTATATGAAATAATGCAATTTGAGAAAAATAAATGATTACTCCCTCAAAGTATTCTTTGCTAGAAAAGTATACTTTGCAATGTTGGTGAAATCGACTACAGGTAAGGCCGAATCCCGATCATTAAATTACCCATCGCATGCTCCCACCTGCCACCCACCCCTGAAATTAGAATAACCTGGTGCCAGGTCCATACCACACCAAAGTCACTTGGCCCCTTCCCCAAATAGGATTAGAATTAGGAACTAGATGGCCGCGGCCTGCATGTCGCGCCTTGTGGCGAGGCATGGACACTAAAAAAAAAAGATATAGTATAACGAAAAACTTTAACCAAAAAACTTAACCAAAAAACTTAACCAAAAACTTCAAAGTAATTTGACATTGGGCACAGGGGCCGCACGGGAGGGGGGTAGAATGAAAAAATAGATGATGATAAACACCCATGTGAAGTTTCAAGGTAATGGGCAAAGCAGTTGCAGAGATATAGTATAACAAAAGATTTTAACCAAAAAACTTAACCAAAAAACTTAACCAAAAACTTTAACCAAAAAACTTAACCAAAAACTTTAACCATAAAACTTAACCAAAAAACTTAACCAAAAACTTTAACCAAAGAACTTAACCAAAAACTTCAAAGTAATTTGACCTTGACATTGGGCACAGGGGCAGCACGGGAGGGGGGTAGAATGAAAATATAGATGATGATAAACACCCATGTGAAGTTTCAAGGTAATGGGCAAAGCAGTTGCAGAGATATAGTATAACGAAGAACCTTAACCAAAAAACTTAACCAAAAACTTTAACCAAAGAACTCAACCAAAAACTTTAACCAAAAAACTTAACCAAACAACTTAACCAAAAACTTTAACCGGACACACGTATGTACGTACGTACGCCAAAGTGCCGACTATATCGCGCTTTCCGCAAGCGGGCGCGACAAAAACTTAACCAAAAACTTTAACCAAAAACTTAACCAAAAACTTCAAAGTAATTTGACCTTGACATTGGGCACAGGGGCCGCACGGAAGGGGGGTAGAATGAAAATATAGATGATGATAAACACCCATGTGAAGTTTCAAGGTAATGGGCAAAGCAGTTGCAGAGATGTAGTATAACGAAAAACTTTAACCAAAAAACTTAACCAAAAACTTTAACCAAAAAACTTAACCAAAAACTTCAAAGTAATTTGACCTTGACATTGGGCACAGGGGCCGCACGGGAGGGGGTAGAATGAAAATATAGATGATGATAAACACCCATGTGAAGTTTCAAGGTAATGGGCAAAGCAGTTGCAGAGATATAGTATAACAAAAAACTTTAACCAAAAAACTTAACCAAAAAACTTAACCAAAAACTTTAACCACAAAAATTAACCAAAAAACTTAACCAAAAACTTTAACCAAAGAACTTAACCAAAAACTTCAAAGTAATTTGACCTTGACATTGGGCACAGGGGCCGCACGGGAGGGGGGTAGAATGAAAAAAAATATAGATGATGATAAACACCCATATGAAGTTTCAAGGTAATGGGCAAAGCAGTTGCAGAGATATAGTACAACGAAAAACTTTAACCAAAAAACTTAAGTAAAAAACTTAACCAAAAACTTTAACCAAAAAACTTAACCAAAAACTTCAAAGTAATTTGACCTTGACATTGGGCACAGGGGCCGCACGGGAGTGGGGTAGAATGAAAATATAGATGATGATAAACACACATGTGAAGTTTCAAGGTAATGGGCAAAGCAGTTGCAGAGATATAGTATAACGAAAAACTTTAACCAAAAATAAAAACTTTAACCAAAAAAACTTAACCAAAAAAACTTAACCAAAAAAAAAAACTTTAACCAAAGAAACTTAACCAAAAACTTTAACCAAAAAACTTAACCAAACAACTTAACCAAAAAACTTAACCAAAAACTTTAACCAAAGAACTTAACCAAAAACTTTAACCAAAAAACTTAACCTTACAGCTTAACCAAAAACTTTAACCGGACACACGTACGTACGCCAAACGGCCGACTATATCGCGCTTTCCGCAAGCGGGCGCGACAATAATCATATTATTCATATTTTAGTGGTATAACCAGATTCAACTGGGCCAAACCAGTAGCCTATTTCATCAACATTGCAAAGTATACTTATCTAGCAAAGTATACTTTGAGGGAGAAATTTTCAATTTAAGGATAAATTTATTAATTTTTATTATACTGAATTTATTACATTATCACAGCCAATTTGGCTGTGATAATGTAATCAATTCAGTATAATAATTCTGCATACTTTTAATCATCAATATATGCAGTGGTTAGTTCTATATGAAATAATGCATTTCAGGGAAAATAAATGATTACTCCCTCAAAGTATACTTTGCTAGAAAAGTATACTTTGCAATGTTGGTGAAATAGGCTACAGGTCTCCGGTCGGAATTCCGGTAAGGATAAATCACGATTGTTAAATAACCCATCGCATGCACCCAAACAACCACCACAAATTTCATGAAGAAACAAGAAAACCAATCGACATAAAATGAATTCATATTTAATGGTTTAAAAGTTTAGCTGGTTCTTAATGACTGAACTTTTATTGGCTACAATGATACAGAGAATATCAGGCTTTTGCATATCAAGTTTAACCCATTTCATGTTGGGGATTCCCCATTTTGCTGATAGAAAAATCTGATTACTTTTCTCGTGTTTCCCTAAAAATATATGTTGTGGCCACCATTTGAACCGTCTCATCGAGACGGTTCAAATGAGTGGTCACAACATATACTTTCGTTGAGAAATGAGAAAAATTGCATATTTTTTTTTTTATATAAATTTGTATACCCATATACATGTATGGCTATTCCACATGGAATGGGTTAACATAGGATAGTATTAGATGTGGCCTTGTAATCCCGTTGCCAATAGTAACATTTTCAATAACTTATGAACCACTTCACCAATTTTGATAATATTTGGCCACATTGTGTGTCTAGGGATGGTGCTTTGTTTTGCAAAGGATTACTGAGGATTTATGTTCATCTTGTTTGTAATACAAATGCATTGACACTTTGTTTTGTTTATTTTATTATCACGAATGTCACCAAGGTCAAGGTCACAATATGAGGAAGTCCAAAATGAATGATACAAAGGTCACAGTCACTAAGGTTACACAAATGACACTCGGTGGATAGCCATCAAAGTGAGGAAGGAAGCTATTGGTGGAGTCTGGTAATGATGACAGATCAAGAGATATTCAACATTTGGAGTATATAAATAATTATTGACACAAAATTCGAGATCACAAGGTCACCGGAATTACACTGGATGGATAGCTATCAATGTGAGGAAGCTATTTATGAAATTTGCTAATGATATGACTAACGGATTAGGAGCTATTCAACATTTGAAATATGTCCAAAATTGTTGACACCAAGGTCAAGATCAGCCGAATTACACTGGTAGATATCCATCAATGGGAAGAAGCTATTGATGAAGTTTTGAGATGATCCACCGACGGATCAAGAGATATTCAATGTTTGGATGTATCTCCAAAATTATTGACATGAAGGTCAAGGTCACCATGGTCACGGTCTCCTGAATGAGACACTGAGTGGATAGCCATCAATGTCGGTAAGCTATTGATGAAGTTTGGTAAAGGATCCAACTAACGGATCAGGAGGTATTCAATATTTGGACGTATGTAGAAAATTATTGACACAAAGATTTAGGTCATCAAGGTGAAGGTCAAGGCCACCCAAATGACAGGGGGTGGAAATCCATCACTGTGAGACAGCTATTGATGACATTGAAGAGATATCGGAAATTTTGCTATGTCCAAAATTTACGTCCCACAAAGTTGTTTGTTTGTTTGTTGGGGTTTAACGGCTTATCAACAGCTAAGGTCATTTAAGGCCGGGTCAATGGGTTTAGTACTAAATCCCATATATTACCTGTACAAGTACATGTACATGTTCAAGTACATGTACAAATGGGGGGAAAATCCCAAAATCAGAACTGAATATTTACAATACAAGAGGGCCATGATGGCCCTAATTCGCTCACCTGACTCCATGAACACCAGAGGAGAATGTGACATTGAGTTCATGTGTTTTAAAAAAATTATGCTATTTTTAGATGGCGGTCATCTTGGATTAAGCGATGACTGTCATTTCACCAAATCTGAAAATGCTTCACCCAAGGATCTTAACTTCCTATGAAGTTTGGCCAGCATCGGCCATGTGGTTCCTGAGAAAAAGACTTTCAAAATCTTGAATAAATGGACCTTTTGGTGGCCATCATGGATGACATAATCATCTGATTCCGACAAATATTGCACCAGAGCAATCGCCTCATCGATACCTTCAATTTGATATATGGCATGAGCATATTCGGTCAAAAATAAAATTTGACCCCACGGGCCACGCCCATTTTTGACCCCAGGGTCACCATTTTCACAACTTTGAAAGAGCATTGTAAATCGATCATTCCTACCAATTTTAGTCGAAATCCGGCCAGCAGTTCATGAGAAGATTTTTTAAGAATTTATGCTATTTTTAGACGGTGGCCATCTTGGATTAGCGATGACCTCCATTTTAACAAATCTGAAAAGGGTTCACCCATGGACAATAACTTTTAAGTTTGGCTACCATGGGCCAAGCGGTTCATGTGAAGAAGAATTTTGAAATCTCTTAATAAAAGAACGACCTTTTGACATTTCGGCGGCCATCTTGGATGACATAACAATCCGATTTCGACAAAAAATGTACCAGAGTGATCGCCTCATTGATACCTTCAATTTGATATATAACATGACCATATTCGGTCAAAAATAAAATTTGACCCCAATTTGACCCCACAGGCCACGCCCATTTCTGACCCCGGGGTCACCATTTTAACAACTTTGAAAGAGCAATGTACATCGATCATTCCTACCAAGTTTTGTCGAAATCCGGTTGGCGGTTCTTGAGAAGAAGATTTTTTTAAGAATTTGTGCTATTTTTAGACGGCGGCCATCTTGGATTACGTAAGGACGTCATTTTAACAATTTTGTAATCCCCCTACCTAAGGACCATGACCATAAAGTTTGGTGACTATAGACCCAATGGTTACCGAGGAGAAGACGTTTGAAAATGTTCACGGACGATGGACGACGACGACGGACGACGACGACGGACACATTGCGGTAACAATAGCTCACATGAGCTTTGCTCAGGTGAGCTAAAAAAAACTATATATTCAGTCCTGAAATCAGAATAATCCTTACCTGATGCCAGGTCCTCGCCACACCAGAATCACTTGGCCCCTCCCAAAAGCCGTAGGTTCAGTAATAATCTTACTACCGGTACTTTTATAATGGGCAATAACCCAATTCAACTCCCAGGTAACAAAAGAGCCAAATATAAAAACGTACCTGCCAAACCAGACAAATCGTGATTCCTATAAGGAGGAACCCCTACCGTTAATTTACACCATCGCGTTCGCCAGACCAACCACCAAGGTGAAGGTGAAGGTCACCCGAATGACAGTGGGTGGATAGCCATCAATGTGAGAAAGCTATTGATGACATTTAGTAATGATCCAACTAACAGATCTGACAAGAGATACGGGAAATTTGGCTACATCCAAAATTTACGTCCCACAAAGGTTAAGGTCACAAAGATGAAAGTCAAGGTAACCCGGATGAGACTTGATCGATAGCTATCAATGTGAGGAAGCTATTGAGAGATATGGGAAATTTGGCTGCGTCTAAAATTATTGATACACTGATGACACTAATGCCGAAGAACGAAATTGTGACTGCCGTGTCTCACTTTCCACAATCGAGGCTGCGACAACAAAGCACCATTCCTAGACATTGTGGCCAAATATTAATCAAAAGCGGTTCATTATAGGAATGAATGGCCTTTTTGTTGAATTTATCGGGGTATAAACTTGGAAAAGTCGCGGGAATACTGGACGAAGGCCGGAAGGCCTCGTCCAGTATTCCCGCGACTTTTCCAAGTTTATATCCCCCGATAAATTCAACAAAAAAGCCATTCATTCCTTATAATTCCAGCATTTGAAATAAATTCATCAAGAAAATGTGTTTATTTTCCGTTTTCTTAAGAATGATTTTAACTGCGCCTCACGGTTACGGAAAGTAGTTCGGCGTGGGAGCTTACTGGGATATAAATTTTGGACAGAGACTTGCTACGGACCAATCAAATGTTAGGGAATTGTGTAAATATTTTTGTGCTGGAATTATAAGTTATTGAAAAATCAAATGACCAATGCACGCACGCACGCACGCACGCACGCACGCACGCACGCACGCACGCACGCACGCACGCACGCACGCACGCATACTTACATGGACTAACACTATATCCCCTCTTGACTAGGGGATAATAACACTAAATATTCGGACACAGTATATTCTGAGAAACACAATATACACAAGATAGGTTGTCCCAATACTTGGGTGGTGGTGGTCAGTATGATTTTATGTATCACAATAGCAATGAATTTTAGATTCAATTTGTTTTGGATGGTTGTACCACAGGTGGAAGACTCGGATCTGCGACACAAACAAATTACAAAATATCCATTACCCCACCCACTTGGTCTCATACAGTACTACCGGTATGTTCTATAATAAAACATAGTACTGTATGAGACCAAGTGGGTAGGGTAATGGATTTTTTGTTTTAATGGGCATTTTCTTTTGTGCAACAGGTCCGAATCTTTCCACCTGTGGATTGTACATGTACTTGTTTACCATAATAGCAATGTCTTTGGATACAATTTGTTTTGGTAAATTCCGATTTTATAGGCGTTCCCCAAAACAAACGGTGTCCAAATATTTAGGGTTTTATGTTTGCAAATCGTGATTCCTGTAAGGAGGAACCTACCGTTAATTTACGCCATCGCGTTCTACCGACCAACCACCCACATTTATGGTTATAACGATAAGTAATTAATAGAAATAGATTGATTGAATATGATTTAATTGTCAAATTCATGTGACAACTGACAGGAGGAAGAAACAGTGAAAAATAGAGTGAGCAAAACAGTGTGTACCGGTGTGAATGTGAATCGGCCACCACGTAAAAAAAAAGATGTTTGCAACAATTGTAGATCCTGATCACCTTGCCGTTAGTCAATCACAAGTTCATACTGTGACTGGAAAAAGGGAGCTTACAGGTTTTGCATCCACAGTCTGCTCAGTGATCTGGATCTGCACTGTTTGCCATTCCATCAATGAAACTGCAGACAGGTTTCTACCAAGCAATGGAGGTCATTATCGGGCTACAAAAGTATGCTATTTGATCAGGTGCTACACTGGTCACATGGTCGCATATACCCATTTCTCAAGTCACAGCCACATATGAGACACGCCATGGGATTTTGTACCTTCGAACATCGGCGTAATTTCATTAAATACGTTTACAAAATTTACCATATTTTTCATAAATAAAGTCAAAAGTCAAAAATATAATTCCACATGTACCGTACCTTGAAAGTTTTTGTCAACTTTTGACACCATTTACTGAAAATATTGTAAATTTTGTAAACGTATTTCATTAAATTACGCAGATGTTGGAAGGTACAAAATCCCGTGTTTCGTATGTGGATCTAATCATTTTATTTTTGACAGTAAAGCTACTTATGTGACTGAATGGCGATCAGCATAGCCCCAGATCAGACTGCGAATCCTCGCAGTCTGATCTGGGGCTATGCTGATTGCAAATGATGTAAGGCAAGGTCCCTTTTTCACAGCTGAAGATTCAAATGAAAGCCATCACAACAGAACAGTGGTAATGGTGTCATGTGTAACCAATGAACATCAGCTGACAAAAAATTGAGTTGTGAGCAGTTTTTGTAGTGTTTGCAAATTTAAAGGTACATGCCCACTCAGTACACATTTTATTTATAGGAATTAAATAAGTGTATAATTATGTCACTTTTCCACCAGTTCTAAAAACTATGAGTGGCCGCGAAACAGATATAATCATTTAGTATTATTTATTTTACTGATAGCGACGCGCGTTGGTATCAAGCTAATTTTATATGCAAATGAGGCATGGTATTTTTTAATTATTTATACTACCGGTAATTAAATGAGTCACCTGAAAAAATAATATTTTCGACAGATTATAAAGTATGATACAGCTGAATCTCGTTATCTCGATATTGTTTATCTTGATATACCTGCTTATCTCGATATACGTCCCAGGTCCCGGCAGAATTCCCTATATATATCATATATTTTACTCCTGATAACTCGATATCGGATATGTCGATATATTGGTTTAGTCGAAGTGGAAATCGAGTCCCGATAGTATGTTTCCTTCACATTTGTATTCTGATATGTCGATGCGAAAATTAAGCGCCCGGCGCCGCCAAGTCTGAATCAGCGCGATTATCTCAGGTAAGTTTTCACATGTCTATAGAAACCAAAGACACCGCCGCCGCTAAAATGCGTTTAAAGTTGCATGACCAGTGAAAGCAGTGCACTTAATTAAACCATAATTAATCAATTAAACTTAATGTGATGTCAAATCTTTTTTAACAGAAAAATGAATTGTAAATCGTCTGTTAATTACGAAAACAGCTTAGAATAAACTGAAGCCGCGATTTAGGAAAACCCGGAAATAAAGTAGAGGCATTTCTGAAGCGATTTTGTTCAGATTTTTTTTCCCGAGAAATTTGGCGAATTGTTATCTCGAAGTTCGGATATGTCGATATATTTTCATCAGTCCATTCGACTTCGCGATAACGAGAATGACCTGTAATTGCACATCAAAAAATAAATACAGAGTGTAAATAGTAATGTCCGTAAACATTTTAAGGAAACACGGTTATCGCCCCTAAGTCTGATATAAAATGTATAAAAAAGCCAATAAAACGTGGGGTAATGGTGAAAGAATGTTTGTTTTGCCAGAAAATTTCCCAGACGATGTTTCTGATATAAAGAACATTTGGTGCCTACCGAGTGGGCATGTACCTTTAAGAATGGACATATCATTTATTTAACCCTTTCAACCCTGCATATCCTAAATTACCTTTTTCTAACTAATATTTAGACTATTCCATTAATGAAAAAATGTGGATTTTTTCGAGGTGAATACTAGTGACAAATACTGCAGATCCTGATGAGACGGCTCGTTACGAGCCGCCTCATCTGGATATACAGTGTTTGCACATGTTGGATTTCTGGCCTGTAGGGGTGAAATGGTTAATGGTGTTTAATGGCATGTCATTTTAGACCGGGTTAACAGGTTGGAATCCCATATTTCACAGGTATGAATAGATGAAAATCTCCAAATAACAACTGAATATCTATAGAATTCCGCATTTTCTATGAACTTTCGATGCCATTTACAAAGAATATCAGTTTCTGTAATATGTTTGTCAGGAAAAAAATTGCGCATCTTCTTAGGTACAAAATCATATGGCTCGTCTATGTGGCCGATACTACGCCCGATTTTTGATTTATTGGTCTCTAACAGCTTATCAACAGCTAAGGTAATTTAAAGCCGGGCCAACGGGTTCGATCTCGCATATAACCAGAACGGAATATTTACATCGAAATAAATATAAATTCAGCCCTGAAATTAGAATAAACTGACCTGGTGACAGGTCCGTACCACACCATACCACTTGGCACCTTCACTTAAAAGTAATAGGATTAGGAATAATCGTATTATCCAAAGACGTACCTGAGGGCCAAACCAGTAGCCTATTTCATCAAAATTGCAAAGTATACTTTTCTAGCAAAGTATACTTTGAGGGAGAAATCATTTATTTTTACCGAAATGCATTACGTCATATAGAACTAACGACTGCATATATTTGATGATTAAAAGTATGCAGAATTATTACACTGAATTTATTACATTATCACAGCCAAAATGGCTGTGATAATGTAATAAATTCAGTATAATAAAAATTAATAAATTTATTCTAAAATTGAAAATTTCTCACTCAGGAAAGTATACTTTGCAATGTTGGTGAAATAGGCGACTGGTCTCGGGATACCGGTAATGATGGACCCCGATCGTTAAATTACCCATCGGATGCTCCAACCTGCCACCCACGATACCAAGCCAGAATACCTCATGGGAACCTCGCGACTATACAAGCTGATCAGATTAATTCACTGAATGGCGTTTTGCATTCACTCAACAAGGTAATGATTAAGTAATTGATTGGGGTTACACGTCCGTTCGACAGCAAGGTGATATATAGACGGGAAAGCACACATGCACCCCGTCAACTACATATCTCTGTTTATTTTTGTTTAAATTCATGTAAAAATGGTGTTCATTTGGTTGCAAACAGAGTAGCTCCAGATGAGACGGCTCGTTACGAGCCGTCTCATCAGGATCTACACTGTACATCCATATATTCTGCCTTCGTACACCATTATAACCTTTTCGCGTGAAGGGAATTGTCAGAATATAAACACGGAAGAGTCCATGCTATTTAGGGGCGAAAGGGTCCAATATTCCTAGCGAGTGGGCATTATGCTGTCACTCGTTACTTTTATCATAGTCATAAATATGGAAGCCTCGGTACGTAACTATGTATATATACCGGTTAGTAACCGTGGCCATGCTACTACAGTCCGAGCAACTACTAATAGTCTATGCATATTCATGAATATGTAGCTCATACATATGAATTAATATTTTATGAATATTCATAACTTGTATTTGATACATGTCAATGAATTAACATTATATGCATATTCATGAACAGTATTTTATATGTGTTTATGAATAAATATTTTATGCATATTCATAAATGAGTATCTTATACATATTTATGAATTTAATATTTTATTGCATATTCATGAAAATGTATATTATACATATTTATGAATAGCTGGCAGCTTTCTCCATCCACATGCAGTAATATATATTTGTTTATATTCATGAATAATCAAAAGCACACTATAATAATACATAAACATCACATAATCATTTCTGTAATTGGCACACAACTCAAAATGTAATCGCATCAAAAGTACAGAGCTTAGCTGGAACATTCATTCTAATGAATATGCATAACAGCTATCATGCGGACTAAACAGTCGTTCTTTTACATGTAAGTATCAAGGATTAAAATTATCACGGCATAAACCCTCAAATATACACAACAGTCTGGCATCAACAGCCCAGTCTGGGTCTCCATATAATTATATATGGACCATTTGCTGCTCGTAATCATCAGTATAAATAGAATCTAAGCCATTAACCCGCGTCGTATAAATAAATCCTATTTATACACATGAATCATCTGCCACAGTTCTGGGCTATCTACCCACTGTATATACGATTGCTAGTGTCGTAACTCCACAAATAAAATCATCTGAAATAACACTTCAACTAAATTATACAACTAGGTCTATACATCTTTTAACTCGATCTATAGACATATGTAATATTCACAAAAGTTACGAACTTCCATCGTTTACGTTTTCATTCATCTCGATAAGAACTGAACAAAACGTTATCGTTTATGTCGATCACGCGATAAAATTCATCGCAATAGTTGCCAGAATCATAAATTCAGAACAACACGTGCTAGACTTTTCGTTTCAGATTCCATAAAAGGAATATCGGTATCGCCGTCGGTGTAGACCGTGTAGTAGGTTGCTAGGTTACAAGAACCCATGAAGTACAATGTGTAGCCCCTGTTTGCTGGCCGCGTCTGCTCAATGAGGGTCCGTGGGTCGCTGCTGTTTCTGCAGCTCCAGTAGGCGCTCCAGGGGCGACTGACCTTGACTCGACCAGATCGACTGCAGACCAGTAGCCTATTTCACCAACATTGCAAAGTATACTTATCTAGCAAAGTATACTTTGAGGGAGAAATTTTCAATTTTAGGATAAATTTATTATTTTTTATTATACTGAATTTATTATATTATCACAGCCATTTTGGCTTTGATAATGTAATACATTCAGTATAATAATTATGCATACTTTTAATAATCAAATATATGCAGTCGTTACTTCTATGTGACATAATGCATTTCAGGAAAAATAAATGATTACTTCCTCAAAGTATACTTTGCTAGAAAAGTATACTTTGCAATGTTGGTGAAATAGGCTACAGAATAGACAAGAATAATAATCATTTTCATATTTTTTTTATTTAACCCTTTAAACACCACACCTGTATAGTGGTATTGGCAAAAAGTGTAAATCCAGATGAGCCGGTTCGCGACGAGCCGCGCCCGCCTCCAACAAGCACCGTCCAATGGAGTAGGATTATAATATATAAGTTCCCACACACTCAGTGCTACAGCACTAGTCATAGAGAACAGTCATAGATACACAGACCATTCATGTAGACATACATTTAATTGCTAATTAAATAAGTAGAATAGTATTCAGTGTTTAGGTACAATCAATCCATCCTCCAAAGGTAATGGACATAGCAGTCGCTCCCCCCCCCCTCCCCATCCCCCATCCCATCACACTGACCTGCACATTGTTCTGGAAGGTTTTCTGCCAGCAGCTTTTAATAACAAGTCTACGCCCACCCCCATCATCACACTGACCTGCACATTGTTCTGGAAGGTTTTCTGCCAGCAGTTTTTAATAACAAGTCTATGCCCCCCCACCCCCACCTCGTCATACTGACCTGCACATTGTTCTGGAAGAAGGGCCCAGTGCCCGGAGGCGGTTCCACCATGTGGGCCTTGCCCCGATCGTCCTGCCCGGCATATCGCAGGCCCAGGTCCAACAGCTGGCCGGCCTTGCCCTCCGTGTACACGTCGGACGCCGGGTCTGGCGAGTTACGGATACTGCTCGACTGGGACGAGAAGGGCGACGACCCTATACCTGCCACGGAGACATTCAATGATTCATTGATTACATATGAGAAACACCATGTGACTTTGTACCTTCAGACATCTGCGTAATTTCATTAAATTTACAATATTTTTCATAAATAAAGTCAAAAGTTGCACTCTGAAATTTTGTCAACTTTTGACGCAATTTACAGAATATATTGTAAATTTTGTAGACGTATTCCATGAAATAATTCCAGCACAAAAATATTTACACAATTCCCTAACATTTGATTGGCCCGTAGCAAGTCTGTCCAAAATGTATATCCCAGTAAACTCCCACGCCAAACTACTTTCCATAACCGTGAGGCGCAGTTAAAATAATTCTTAAGAAAACGGAAAATAAACACATTTTCTTGATGAATTTATTTCAAATGCTGGAATTATAAGGAATGAATGGCCTTTCTGTGGAATTTATCGGGGATATAAACTTGGAAAAGTCGCGGGAATACTGGACGAGGCCTTCCGGCCTTCGTCCAGTATTCCCACGACTTTTCCAAGTTTATACCCCGATAAATTCTACAAAAAGGCCATTAATTCCTATAATAACGCAGATATCAGAAGGTACAAAATCCCATGGCTTGTCTCATGTACCAAGTGCTTGTGAAACTAGAGCAAATGAGCAGGGGCTTAGGGATATCCCAGGCCGTCGCACGGTCCGACCAATACATATTGTCATTTGGCCTTGACCGTGGACATGAAAGCCGCATACGTGGGCTATAGAATGAAAATATGGATGATGATAAAGAAGTATATAACGTTTCAAGTCAATCTGACTTACAGTTGCAGAGATAATGGGTACCTTGAAACTTTAATGCAAATCTTACGGACGAATGGAAGAACAAAAACTATATACCCCTTGATATACTTTGCATGCCAGGGGTATAATAATACAACGTATTTACATATATATTGAAAACTAAAGTCTATAAAATTGCACAAGTTCAAGAGCAAAGACAAAATAATATTTTCCCATTTGCCTAAATACATGTTATTACTCAATAATTCCAGCACAAAAATATTTACACAATTCCCTAACATTTGATTGGCCCGTAGCAAGTCTCTGTCCAAAATTTATATCCCAGTAAACTCCCACGCCGAACTACTTTTCGTAACCGTGCGGCGCAGTTAAAATAATTCTTAAGAAAACGGAAAATAAACACATTTTCTTGATGAATTTATTTCAAATGCTGGAATTATAAGAATGAATGGCCTTTCTGTGGAATTTATCGGGGATATAAACTTGGAAAAGTCGCGGGAATACTGGACGAGGCCTTCCGGCCTTCGTCCAGTATTCCCGCGACTTTTCCAAGTTTATACCCCGATAAATTCCACAAAAAGGCCATTCATTCCAATAGTAAATGAATCGATGACACTTATATACATAAAGGGAAACAAAATAAAACAATTCTGGATTGCTGAAATTAACAACATACTAGAGAAAGTGAGCAGAGGCTCACGTATATCCCCAGCCGCCACCTGAACAGACAAATAAAAACTTAAACAAAATCTTACGGACGGACGAACGGACAATAGTGTTGTTTGGTGATTTTTTTAAATATTACAATGATAATCAATTACCTTATACAGACAGACCAGTGGGATGGAAATACTATGAAAGCATTTTGATAGAGTGGGGGGGGGTGGGGGGGGGGGGTGGGGGGGAGTGGTTGGGGGGGGGGAGAGGAAGGGATCCCAAAGTTCTGACCTGGTGCTGAGTCCTCACCACAGTGACTCAGCAGTCAGCAGTCACTTAGTCCCACCCCCTTAAAAGTAATACGATTAGTACTAATCATACTACTTTTAAAATATGTAAAACTGGATTCAACTCTGAAGTAGTATAAAATGTACCTAAGGGCCAAACAAAAGGTATCGGGATTATGGTAAGGGTGAACCCCATTGTTACCTTTACCCTTCGCATGCCAACACACATTTAACCTTTAACTTTGGCATGCATAGATTGGCTCTTGGAACAAGTACGTAAGACGTGATAAGTGGGTGAAATAACTGATTGGCAAAACAAGTAGAGGAAAACTACACGAGACCTTGTCCCACAGCTGAACATGGTGTATCTTAACCCCTTGAAGCCCGCTATAGCGGTGTTTGCAAGCAGATTTTTTAAAACAGAAACACCCCCCTTTTCAGAAATGGACTAATCTGAAAATCATTTTGTGACAATTGGATTGGTCGGAAAATTTGCATATCATTCCATTCCAGTTACTTAGGGTCGAAAGGGTTATTAACCCTTAGAAAGCGGGAACCGAAAATTATCGTCTGCGGTTGTTTCTTATTTTGTATTGTCTCTATTAAATAAAAACATGGTGTGGCAGCATTTTAGAATGGAAATGATTCTAAAGTGCTGTCACAGCATGTTTTTGTTAAGAAAAATAGAAATTAAAAATAAACAGCAGACGACAAATTGTAATTCAGCACTGTAAGGGTTAACACCATCACAACTTACTCCCACCTGTAACATGAATTCTACAGAGAAAGATACTGTCAAAGTGGAATGGGTTTAACGTCCCAGCAACAGCTATTAAAAGTCATACAGAGATGTGACCACAGTTTGAAGTCTTATTCGAAGACCAGTGGGATTGAAATACTATGAAATTATTTTTGATGCCTAAGGCGAGGTTTGAACCCACAACCTCCGGATTAGAAGTCGGGTGTTCTAACCCCTACAACCACAACCCATCCAGATTCTACAGAGAAACCTCGCAGGTTTGAAAATGTTCCCACTCCTGTAACAGTTTTCATAACAAAAACTTACTCGTTGAGTCTCCCGACTGGAGCCAGGGGGAGCCACTGAATAGGGAGTAGGTGCCCTGTTGTTGTTGTTGTTGTGGCGGCATTGGCTGCGGCGGGGGAATAGGCACACTGTCCTCGGGCTTGCTCGTCTCCAGATCTATGTTAACCGTCGGTACTGACGAGCTGACAAATAGAACGGGGGTGTTCTAAAAATGCGGGAAACAAACATTGTCGTCTGCTGTTGTTTTATATTTTTGGTCTTCTTTCTCAATAAAAACATGGACTGACAGCGATTTAGAAATGGAAAGTGATGTCAAAGCTTGTTTGTTATGGGAAAAATGAAACATTAAATAAATAAACAGAAGTCAAACGACAGTTCAAAATGTGTATTTGAGGGACATAGACACTCAGCTTCACTGTGTAGGTCCTGCATAGACATGTGTGTAGATTGATCAGAGGCTCTGCTGATCGCGCACATCAGGAGGCCGTTTCACTAAACTTTGTACAAATAAAATGTTTGTAAGTGCAGATTTAGAATAGTCTGTACATTTCAATTAATGAATTTACATTTATTGAGCATAGGCTGCCTATGCTCAATAAATGAAAATCCATTAATTGTTTACAAGAACACATTGTTAAAGGTGAATGCCCACTCAGTAGGCACAAAGTGTTCTTTATAGGAATTAAATAAGTGTATAATTGTGTCACTAGTCCACCAGTTCTAAAAATTATGAGTGCCCGCTATACAGATATAATCATTTAGTAATATTTATTTTACTGATAGTGACACGTGACGGTAGCAGACTACATGTATTTTCATATGCAAATGAGGCATGATAATTAAATGAATCACTTGAAAAAAATAATATTTCCAACAGATTATAAAGTGTGATCAAAACATAAATACAGAAAATAAATAGTAATGTCCGTTTTAAGGAAGCCGGTTATCGCCCCTGTTATCAGTGTGGAAATTTATATCAGATATAAAATGAACAATATTACCAATCAATACGTGGAATAATTGTGAATGAATGTTTATTTTGCCATAAAATATCACAGATGATGTCTCTGATATAAAAAAAAAAGTTTGTGCCAACTGAGTGGGCAATTACCTTTAATGTGAAATTTACAGACTATCATAATTTTGCACTTACAAACATTTTAGACGTACAAAGTTTAGTGAAACGGCCTCCAGAGACCAATATACAGCAATGAATTACAATGTATTTTTAACACCACCAATACCATAATGTACTAATTTATAAAGTAGTGAGCTTTGTATTGGCCCAATACGTACCGACTGATAGCATATAGAGAATACCTGGCTAGTGTCGTTTGATATCAAGTTTATCAGTAGCCTATTTCATCAAAATTGCAAAGTATACTTTTCTAGCAAAGTATACTTTGAGGGAGTAATCATTTATTTTCCCCGAAATGCATTATTTCATATAGAACTAACGACTGCATATATTTAATGATTAAAAGTATGCAGAATTATTATACTGAATTTCTTACATTATCACAGCCATTTTGGCTGTGATAATGCAATAAATTCAGTATAATAAAAATTAATAAATTTATCCTAAAATTGAAAATGTCTCCCTCAAAGTATACTTTGCCAGATAAGTACAATTTGCAATGTTGGCGAAATAGGCTACAGGCAAGGCTAGGAAACACGTAGGAATACCGTGGCTTATCGCTTGCTATGCGGTAACAATAGCTCACTCGAGCCTTTGGCTCAGGTGAGGTAAAAAAACAAAAACATTTTTGCCTTACAAACAAGGTGAACATAACCTTGACCTTGAGTGGTCAGACGGGTGTCGTATGAAAAACAAAATCCCATCACTAGACACACATTATGACAAAATATTATCAAAATCCGTGAAGCGGTTCATGAGTTATTGATAAATAAAAGGTGTTACTACTAACGCACGTACAGTACATGGACAAACGCTATATCTCCACTTGCCTATCGACGAGGGGATAATAACGGAGTAAATATTGTTTAAACGAAGAAGGTAGGTCTGTTAAGCAGACCTACCTTCTTAGCTTAAACAATATTTATTTCAAATAGAATACATGTAACATCAGGGGTGAAAGCAGTAAGATTCCAAATGTCAAATTCTGAAAATGGCTAAAGAAACATATTTTTGCACCCCACAAATGTGTAAAAGTGTGCTTGATAATCTGCTCCATTCAAACAGCTGATTTACACATACATTTTCCGGGGCCGCAGTACACGTCGCGTGATGCAGCCGCATCAATTTCAAAATTTCAGTGCGACCGTTGTGAACTGGTCTGGTGACGTAATGGCGCATTCTAGCATTGTCTACAGCCATGGTCAAATAGCATGCGCTGTACGTTTGAATACGGCTGTGAGAGGTGTCAAACGACAGCAGTCGTGTAACAATAAGGATTAGAAAACAAGCTCAATGTGAGCTTATGTGAATTCTTCTAGAAGGACCTACCTCCGTTGTTGAGCATAGTAACTTTCGGGCTTCGGAGTTCCCTGAAATAGATACAGACATATATGAGACACGGCATGTGATGTTGTACCTAAGAATGTGTGCGATATCGATAAATGAAAATCACAGATGTTCTTCAGTACAAAAGCAAATAATTATGTCAGTTTCTGATGCGGAATGGTAGTTCATTATTGTCCAGGGGCCCGTTTCACTAACATTTTGTATGTCTAAAATGTTTGTAAGTGCAAATTTAGTATCGTCTAGAAAGTACAATTGATGCATTTTCATTTCTTGAGCATATGCAGCCTATGCTCAATAAATGTAAATCCAATAATTGTTTACAAAAAAAAATTGTTAAATGTGAAATTTACAGACTATCATAATGTTGCACTTATGAACATTTTAGTCGTACAAAGTTTAGTGCACAGCGCCCTGATGCGGAATAGTAGTTCATTATTGTCCAGGGGACTAGGGCAAATAGATTGAGTTAACAAAAAATATTTAGTAAAATGTGTACATGTACTTGGGACTAAGAATTTGACCGAGTTATCAGTAGTTTGACTTAAACCTTTCACCTGTAGCTGGAATGGATTTTGATATGTTAATTTGCAACCAAAGAAATCGTCACAAAATTATTTTCAGACTAGTCCATTTATGTGATTTTACTCTCAAAAATATGAAAACTACTTGCAAAAAGTGCAGATCCTGATGAGACGGCTCGTTACGAGCCGGCTCAGCTGAATCTTTTTTTTTTTTTACTAAATGGTTTATTTTCAATTTTTAAATAAATCATGTATCATGTACATATTGTATAACAAAACATGGATGAAATCACATGACATGTTACTAGAAAAGATCATACATAATGTATTTAGAAAGTGAGCTTATTTAAGAAGAGTTTTTTTAAGAAGAGAGTTATAGGAAAGAGAGAAAAAAGATAAAGAGGTCTTCCTTCTTGTTCTCGTAATTCGTAATACATGTGATGTATAACGTTTATGTCAATAATATAATATAGTTGACATATAGTGTTAATAAGCATGTAATTAACTTTGCTACGCTTGGTACATATTGATCGTCTTTTTATTTTATTAATATTTCGTTTGTGGGTGTTAAAAGTTGAAATTACCCCATTTTATTATATGCAGATCTAGCTTGTCTTTCATTGTGGCTATTTTTTCTTTTTCAATATTGATTGTCTTTTCAAATATTTCATGAAGAAGTTAAATGACAATTCTTGTTTTTCATATTTACATTTAATGAAGAAATACTTTGCAAGTATGATAATGAAATTAAATTGTTTAGCGATAAGGTTTGTTTGGTTTACACCAAATGATATCGTATTAAAGTTCATTTCGTAAACCACACCTCTTTCATTTAAGATGTTCTTAGTTGTGACCATACATGTTGTACGTTTGGGCATTACCCAGAATAAATGTTTTATATTTTTCCACATTCATGCTGCAAAAAATCACATAAACTAACTTGGATACCATGCCACAATTAAGTAATAATTTATTTGTGCCTATGATTCTCATTAAATATTTATACTGAAAATTCCGTAGTGTGGTATCTATTGTAAATTGCATACAAGTTGTGTATATATTTTTCCATTCGAAATTAAAATCGGGAAATTCATTCGTCATTTCTGCTCTGATTTTATTGATTCTATGTTTTTTTTGTTTGTTTGTATAGTGTATAGAAGTTTATTTGCTCCATTGCTTGTCTGTACTTTTTGTAAAATAGGTTTCAGAGTTTGTACGGTATTTATGTTTTCTGTTTTAATTTTTTCTTTCCATTGCAGATTAATATTATTTACTAAACCTTGGTATTTGATAAAATCATCTGCCCTTATATTATACATTTCCGCAAACTCATTAAACCGATAAATTTGTTTACTCTATAATCATATAACTGTTCTATAAATTTAATACCCCTTTCGTGCCAAGATTTGATGTATATTGTTTTGTTTTGATACTTTATGTTAAAATTATTCCATATAATTTCTTTTGAAATACTTTCGTTTTTTTTCTGAGAAATTGATGTTAGCCCATGATGACAAAACATTGAATAGGAAAGTATGTTCTTTACATAAGTGTTTATATCCTGTGGTTTTATATTGCATTCGAAAAGTAGTTTCCCACCAAATGGTTCAAGTTTCTGTGTGTATAGCAGTTTCCACTGGCCATGGTTTTTATCATCACATATTCTTTTTACCCATGATGCTTTTATCGCTTTTATAAAACTGTCTATATCGACCATCTTTAAACCCCCGTGTTCATATGTTTGAATTATTGTGTTCCGCTTTATTTTATCGGGTTTTCCATCCCAGAGAAAATCAAACAATTTCATTTTAATTGTTTTAATTATGCTATCTGGTGGGTCAGGTTAAGACTGTTAATGGATATATCAATTTCGGAAGAGCAAATGTTTTGATCGCAGTAATTTTACCTAATAAACTTAGTTTCTTTTTTTCCATGTCTCAAGACTTTTAGTGACGAACTCTTTTATCTTCGGAGTTTTAGTAAGGTTTAGTTCGTGCATATTTTTATTATCATTTGAAAAAGTAATGCCTAATGTCTTTGCGCTTGTTGATGTCCATATAAAATGCTTTGTAGGGCAAAAAATTTAGTGTTGTGTTTTTTAGGGAACCCAACCACCCGAAGACTGTAGACTTTTTTGTATTGAGTTTGAGGCCCGAAATTTTACTGAATTCATCTATAAGGTATACTAATGTTTCGAATGATTTTTGTGTACCATCTAATATAAATGTAGCATCGTCAGCAAACATTGTCTTTTTAAGTTCTATGTTACTTATTTTTACCCCAGTTATATCTTTTTCATTGTCTATTGCTTTTGATAATAATTCTATTGCAATTATGAATAGGTATGGTGATAATGGACAGCCTTGACGGACACCTCGGCTTATTGAGAAAAAATCTGATAAGAAACCGTTATTTGTAACGCAACTTTTTGCATCTGAATAAAAAAGTTTAATCCAATTAATAATATCGTTGCCGAAATTAAGATATTGCATGACCGTTAGAAGGTATTCGTGTTCAACTGTATCAAAGGCTTTTTCAAAATCTGCAAAGAATAATAAACCCGGAGAATTACTTTCATTCAAAAAGTCTACCGATTCGCATAATGTTCTGATGTTTTCTCCAATGTATCTCCCCTTAATGAATCCAGTTTGTGAATGATCTATTATTGATGGTAATACTTTTTTCAGCCGGTTTGCAATAGCTTTTGTAGCAATTTTATAATCGACATTAAGAAGGGATATCGGTCTCCAGTTTGTAAGAATGGATAAATCACTGTCTTTTTTTGGTATTAATGTTATTACTCCCTGTTTTTGTAATTCGCTCAAGTTTCCCTTCTCTAATGAATAATTCATGGCATTTATAAAATTACTCTTTGATATCATTCCAGAATAGTTTGTAAAATTCAACCGTAATACCATCTGAACCTGGACTTTTGTTATTTTTCATTTCCTTTATGCAATTCTTACATTCATATTCAGATAACATGCCTTCACAATTTTGTTTCTCTTCTTCCGATAGTATATATTCATTATTATTCGGGAAAAAATCATGATTAGTTGCTTGCATGTCTTTTTTTGTATATAATCTTTTATAATATTCTTGCTGCTCATGTAGTATTTCGTTGTCCTGAGTAATAATATTATTATTTATATTCAGTCTAGTTATAGTTTTATTTTCTGCCCGTTTCTTTTCGAGATTAGAAAAGTATTTTGTATTCTTTTCTCCACCCTCTATCCATTCAGCTTTGGTTCTTAATATTATTCCTCTAACCCGTTCTTCGTGTATATTATGTAGTTGGTCCTTCTTATTATTTAGTGGCTCAGCTGAATCTGCACTGTTTGTAAACACCGCTATAGCGGGCTTTCGGTTCAAAGGGTTAAGAGAGTTTGAGGTAACGAGTACAGACTGTACATTTAAACATCAGCAGTTAACAAGGTACACATATGGATGACTATGTCGCATTTCAGCAAGTAGTGAAAAGTGAAAGTGAATCGGTTCAGCAACAACTAAGGTCACATAGAGACGGGACCCCAGCTTAAAGTCTCATCCGACAGACCAGTGGGATGGAAGTACTATGAAAGTATTTTTGATGCCCGAACCCACAACCTCCGGACAACCATTCCTTTCCGCAAGCAAGATTGCCCTGAAACAAAGCCAAAACTGACCTCAGCATGACCTTGAAATGTAGATGGCCCACCCCTTGGTACGGGCAACACAGGCTCTCTCGGTGGCTAAAATTGAAACGGTTTAAACTTTTTTTTTTTTTACAACGATTACAAACAAGCGTGAGAGCACTTATACAAATGCATTTTGTTGGCACAGATGGAGGCGTAAGGGTGGTCCTTAATATGGGAGGAAACCAGAGTATCCAGAGGATAGCCACTTGTCTGGTCTGGCGACCACCGTCCCATCTCACAGAGCTCCAGATAAGGTGCATATTGGCGTATTTTACGCACTTATTTTAGCAGAATATGCATTGAAAAGTGGGAGTAAAAACTACTCACAGTAATGTGAAAATATGCATTGATTTTCAAATTGAGTAGTGAAAATACTGTAACAAAGTTGAAAACATACCTAGTTGAGCTAAATTTGTTTTATTTTTATCATTTGTTCCCTATATATATTTAATGAGGAAGAAAATCATTGTAAAAGTAAAATACACATTGAATTTTGAAATCTGGGGGTATGCTACTCTTTAGATACAAAACTTATCTGGAGCACTGATCTCACATACAGCCTCGGTCGAGGTTCGAACCTGGACCACATTGGTGACAAGCACGCCAATTGCACTAACCGGATAACCAATGAAACAGTTAACGTCAGTATTGATGTACAGTAGAACCTCTCTAAACCGAACACACAGATAGTCTCTGTGTCCTTAATTTTACTGATTTCATTGTCATCTATCTCTGATATGCCTGTTCAAGTTCGCAAAGCACATCCACATGCTTTGGCAAGGCCATATGTCCGATTTACAGTGGAACATCTCTAAACCGGACACCCTGGGGAGGTCCCCAGGGTGTCCGGTTTAGAGAGGTTTCACTGTACATTTTACAATGGAGCCCGTAAGGCAGACAAACTGGACGGTGCCCGGTTGGCATATGGCATGGCTACACCTCTGTGCACCATTATTAGAACCTACTGTAACAACCCTAAATATTTGGACACAATTTATTCTGGGAAACACATATAAATATGTGGCAGTGACTGGAGAAAAGGACTTATGGGTTTTGCTGCCAGTGTAGATCCAGATCAGCCTGTGCATCTGCACAGTCTGATCAGGATCTGCACTGTTCGCTATTCCATCAATGGAACACCTGTCGTGCTTCTAACAAGCAATATAGGCTACAAGAGCGTGCTCTGTAAGCTCTGTAATCAGGAGCTGCACTGGTCACACATCCCATAAGCCCCATTTCTCCAGTCACAGCCACATATTTGGTTTTCCACAACAAAGAGTGTCCCAACAGTTACGGTATTACTGGTTTATCTCAATAAAATTGTATTGGATACAATTTGTTTTGGCAATAGGGGTTTTCTAAAACAAATGGTGTCCAAATACTCCGGGTTATCACGGTGTAACCATATTCTCCGTTGTGAACATGCGGCCGCTTGTGTCATCATAGTGGACAAACAACGATAGCTGCTTATGCACAAGTTTAACCCTCATAATGCGGGAAAATAAAAATTGACTGCTGTTGATTTATATTGTGTCTTTTTCTCAATAAACAAGAATTCCAAAGAATCGGGCGCCATGAAAAATGTGATTAGTAACACATAGATACACACTGTACCTAATATTATCAAACAAAAAAAAGGATTAACATTTTATTGACAAAATAAAACACCTAAAGGCAAATGCTAAACGAGAAGCTTGAACGCAAGTCCTCAGTGACCTTGACGAGAGAGGTATTTGCGCAACAAAATATCATGCCTAGACATAAATTGTACCCAAATACTATACATATCAAACAAGTGGTTAATATCTTATTGATAAAACAAGACCTAAACAACCCACAACCTCCGGTTGGTAGTCAGGTGTTCTAACCCGTAGGCTACAACCCATCCCTACCATGAATGCCAAGTAGGCGCGTCTCCAGGCGGGGGCGCGTACGCCCCCTGTAAAATTTGTTGAGTTTAGATTTTAACCCATTTTTACAAAGAACCGACTAATGCTCTTATTTCTCACTCAAAGTGCATGTTGTTGCCATTCAGTTCGTCGAGTTGGTTCAACCGAGTGGTAACAACATATACTTTTGATAAGAAGCGAAAAAAATTTCAGAAATAAATAACAAAAACTTTTCATACACATATATGGTTATACTGCATGGAATGGAGTTCTGTAGCCCATTTCATCAACATTGCAAAGTATACTTTACTAGCAAAGTATACTTTGAGGGAGTAATCATTTATTTTTCCTGAAATGCATTATTTCATATAGAACTAACAAATGCATATAGTTCATGATTAAAAGTATGCAGAATTATTATACTGAATTTATTACATTATCACAGCCATTAAATGGCTGTGATAATGTAATAAATTCAGTATAATAAAAATTAATAAATTTTTAAAAAAATTCGAAAATTTCTCCCTCAAAGTATACTTTGCTAGAAAAGTATACTTTGCAATGTTGGTGAAATAGGCTACTGGAAACCACCCATAGAACAGACTAAGTAGTGTGACGTTAAAACAGATACAGGAAAGCTGACGATCAAGTGCCATGCCCCCTCTAAACATGAACCCTGGATCCACCCCTGCCAAGAATTCCCCCATACCTGAATGGCCATTTTACTGAGAGTGCCGATGATTTCAGCCATATTGGGCGGAAGGTCGTCTTGGGGTCGCGGCTTCGCGAACAGTCCCTCCAGCGGCGACTTCTGCTGGTTCAGGTTGAGCGCCGCGAAGTTCATGTAGCCCTGGAAAGGGCTCATGAACTGTCCCTGTTGTAGGGGCATTCGTGGCATCCCTGGCTGATTCTGTTGTAAATGGGGTCGAGTAGGTTGCGGCGTAACCTGGGTGCTCTGACCTTGACCATTGTTGTGTACTCGATCCAACGGATGTGGGTAGTTTTGATGGTTGTTAGGTACATTATTTACATTGCTACTGTTGCTGGGGAAGTTGCTAGGGTAGACAGAGCCCCCTGGTGGCCGAGCCATCTGGTTCGCCTGGAGGTTTGGTGGCGGGATTGTTGCACCAAGATCTGACTGGAAGTTTGGAGGTGGGGGAAACATGTTCGGAGGAGGCTGGGTGAATAATGGAGGCCTCATGGGCACCTGACCTTGACCCATCAGACCGTGACCTTGTGGCATTTCTCTAGAGGTCATTCTGGGCATTGGGAATTGCTCAGTAGCTCCGGAGAGCTGATTTGCAAGATTCTGTAGACTATCTGGTGCCTGTTGAAAATGCATATTTGTGGACAAACCATGACCTTGACCTCTGGGAATTTGCATATGACCTTGTAGATTCTGATCTTGAGATTTTAGAAACGATTCCTCATCACCAGGAGATGAGGCAGCAACATCAAGTTGATTCATATGTACAGAGCCTGGGGGTCTTGGTATAGTTTGACCTTGGGAAGGAATTTGACCTTGGGGTCGCAGGGACATATTTGGGCCCGGGGGTCGACTCCCGATAGGCATATTTGGTGATGGCTGAGGCCTGAAATGGAAAAGGGTCACATAGTAAGGATTTTACAGCATATAATTTCGGACGAGTCGACAAATGGTCACTAAGAATGGCAGATCATGTTCCAATGCGAAACAATATATGTCACAGTGCTCCAGATAAGGTGCGTATTGGCGTATTTTACTCACTTATTTTAGCAGAATATGCATTGATTATCAAAAGTGGGAGTACAAAATACTCACAGCAATGTGAAAATATGCATGGATTTTAAGATTCAGTAGTGTATTAAAGCTGAAAATTTACTCAGTTGAGCTGCAAAAATCAAACAGTGTTTGTTTTTTTTGCAGCTCAAATAAGAGAATTTTTAAATTTGTTTTATTTGTTAACATTTGTTCCCTGTTTAATAAGGAAGAAAATCAATAATACACTAAATGGTAAAATTGAATTTGAAATATGGGGGTATAATACTCGTTAGATACAAAACTTATCTGGAGCTCTGAGATGCAACAGGGTTTTCAAAAGCATCCAGAAGTAAAGGGTCAAAATCGCTGTGTCACATGCAACAGGGTTTTCAAAAGCATCCAGAATTGAAGGGTCAAAATCGCCGATCAAGACTAAGTTTAAGTGTAAAATACCAAGTTTGTATGTTATATATACCAAATTTGATCCGTAAAAAATAAATTGTTCAACGGTCAAAATGTCCCAAAAGTTCACTTTTTCACTTTTTCAATTCAACAGCAAGGTCTTACACTTTTGATTAACCCTTTCAACACTACAGACAAATTCATATAAGCTTCACGCTTGTTTTCATATCCCTGTCATTGTATACCTTGTATTGTACCATATACTGTCAAATAAATATTGTTTAAACTAACACTACAGACCTGTATAGTGGTATTGGCAAACAGTGTAGATCCAGATGAGCCGGCTCGTGACGAGCCGTCTCATCAGGATCTGCACTTTTTGCAAGTAATTTTCATATTTTTGAGAGAAAAAAAGACACCCCCTATTTATAAATGGGCTAGTCTGAAAATCATTTTGTGACAATTGGATTGGTTGCAAAATTAACATATCAAAAGCCATTCCAGTTACTTAGGGATGAAAGGGTTAATGCAAAACTACCATGGAATAGTGAAGTATATTAATAGCAGTGATTGGATAAATGGGGCTAATGGGATTTTTGACCAGTGTAGTTCCTGATCAAATAGCAGACTCCTGTAGCCTGATAACAATCTATATTGCTTGTTAGAAGCATGAAAGTGTTTCACTGATGGAATGACGAGCAGTGCAGATCCTGATCAGACTGTGCAGATGCATATAGACATAATGTAGAAGAATATATATATATATTATAATCTGGATTTAAACTGCTTACAAAACCCATAAGCCCAATTTCTCCAGATACAGCAACATTTATGGGCTAAAGGCATACATGTGGTCGTGACGGGAGAATAGGGTTTATAGGTTTTGCAACCAGTGTAGATCCAGATCAGACTGTGCATCCGCACAGTCTGATCAGGATCTGCACGGTTCACAATTCCATCAATGAAACAGCCACAAAGCTTCAAACCAGTAATATAGATCGGTATAAGGCTACACGCATGTGCAATTTGATCAGGAGCAACACAGCTCACAAGTCCCATGAGCCCCATTTCTCCAGTCACAGCGACAAATGACTAAGTGGCATATTACCTGCTATTATCTCCCCTTTCAAATTGAGACGGAGGAAATTGCCACTGTCCGGTACCCGGCTGTGGAGACAACTGCGGACGCTGGGAGCCAGCTGCTTGTTGTTGTTGTGGATTTTGCCATAACTGACCTTGACCTTGTACTGGCTTCTGCTGCGACTGATTTTGCATCTAAAAAAGACATTGTGCAAAGGATGACAGTGATTTTCAACATTGGCTATTATGCAATTATTGGACTTCTGGGGCGCGTTTCACTAAACTTCGTACCACTAAAATGTTCGTAAGTGCAATATTATGATAGATATGTAGATTTAACATTAATAATGTTTTCTTGTAAACAATTATTGGATTTACATTTATTGAGCATAGGCTGCACTATGCTCAATAAATGTAACTCCATCAATTTAAATTTCCATACGATCCTAAATTTGCACTTAGAGCATTTTAGTCGTACAAAGTTTAGTTAAATGGGCCCCAGGTTGTGATGATATTCGGTACGAAAGCCCGCATAGAGGTTTATGCAAACAGTGCCCGCTCGTAACGATATGGATAGAAGGATGACAAAAACTGTCCACCACAGACAGACGCACAAACATACTTGGTGCTGTTGCTGCCAGTTTGCCTTCTCGCCCGTCTGTTGTTGTTGTTTCTGTGGTTGCCACGACGACACAGGCTGTTGCCGTTGGGAACCGTGTTGTTGTTGTTGCCAGGAGTGAGACTTGGACTGCGAGGGCCCAGACTTGCTGGGCTGGGTGGTCGTGGTCAGGTGGTCTTGGTTCTTCAGCACTAGTACCCCCGCTGGCTGCCCACCTGCATAGCAATCATTATGACCAGTAGCCGATTTCACCAAAATTGCTAAGCATACATCTAGCTATTAAAGTATACTTTGAGGGAGTAATCATTTATATTTCCCGAAATGCATTATTTCATACAGAACTAATGATTAAAAGCATGCAGAATTATTATACTGAATTTATTACATTATCACAGCTAAAATAAATATGTAAAATACATAAATACAGTAGCCGATTTCACCAAAAATGATTACTCCCTCAAAGTATACTTAGCTAGCGGAGCTCCAGATAAGCTTTGTGTCTAAAGAGTACTATACCCGCCGATTTCAAAATCATTGCGTATTTTACTTTTACAAGTAAATGGGTTATTGATTTTCTTCATTACTAAATAGGGAACAAATGATAAAATATATAACAAATTTAAACATTCACTTATTTGCAGCTCAACTAAGTGAATTTTAAACTTTATGACAGTATTATGACAGTATCACATTGCTGTGCGTATTTTGTATTCCAACTTTTGATAATAAATGCGTATTCGGTTAAAATAATTGCGTAAAATAAGCCAATACGCACTTTATCTGGAGCTCTGAGCTAGATCAGTATGCTTAGCAATTTTGGCGAAAACGGTTACGAGTTTTATCTGGAGCCCCGAGCTGCGGCATAACCGATCTAACTATTGTCTATGTAGTATGTTTCCTAGACTACACGGACATAAAACATTTTAACATGATGACATGATACGGTTTGTGGGGGATGTCCCCCGACACAACACAGATCTATTAAGGGGAAAAACATGTGGAAAAAATAACAACTAGAAAATGTGGTCTGAACCTATCACTTTGATATTAACTCTTTGCATGCTGGGAAATTTGTGGGCTATACGTAGTTCAAAAATAGCAGATGAATATAGATTCATTATATTTTCTTTTCTTTCTCCTTATAAATGTCATGAATATGTCTTGGAATTTCAAATGAAATTTCAAGACATATTTACAGAGAGAAATAAAACATATATTCCTAATTCGTTTGGCGGATATTTTCGTCGCTAGCATGCAAAGAGTTAAATAAACTCAAACCAAAACTTTAACCAAGGGCAATAACTATGTAAATATTGTGATTGTTAGTCACACAAAGGTGATTTTATTCACAGTGGGTTGTGGTGGACATCACCGGCTCATTGTGCTAGGTGTTTTTGTTTGTTGGCTAACTTATCAGTTCGCCAACAAACAAAAAATACCTAGCACAGTGTGCAAGAATAGTGGTTGTATGCCTATTAATATTGAAGAATAACAAGCTCAAAACTTTAACCTTGTGATGGACGAACGGGATGAACGGACGGGCAAGGGCAACACTAAATGGCACCTCGACTATTGTGGTCGGGCATATAAATGTGAATATTTGACATGCGGCAAATAAATTACTGGAGACTCACTACATGTGGCTGTTACACAAACCCCGTGACCACTGACCTTGGGCCTTGCTGGGCGAGGGTGACTGCGGTTGCTGGGGCGACGTGTTGGTGGACGGGCCCCTGGACCCAACACTGCCCACCTTGAAGAACACAGGAGGCTCAGACGTGGGCACGCCCAGGAGGTACTTGGGCGACACTTGGCCTGTACGTGGCTAGAAAGAGAATTCAAAGGTTAAGGACCCATGGCTGAGCATCCCATGATTCATGCACCTTCTAAATGTGTTGGGATATATACATAACATATATGTGAACATCTACTTTTTATTATATCCAACACAGTGCATGGAGTTGCCATGTCGGACATCTTAGTGTGTACCAGCCATCGGCCAGTTTTACCTCCTATTGTCTACTTGTCTGCTATGTAAGTAAATATGGCTTTTACCTGTGGCAGATGTACTTCTAATAATAGATAGTGCATCAGATTGACATTTTACACATTGAAAAAGTGTCCATTGTATATTTTGTGAGTGATGGTATAAAAGCACAGGTTTTTAGCTTTTTGTGTAGTCTGCTGAAATAATTTATAGGATGTTGTCATCCAGTATATCTGGGACGTATTGCACCAAATTTAATTAGATTTCCTGCCATATATTTGCTGTATGTGTCAAATGCTCCAAGTGGTGAAACTGTTGGACAGCATGTACAAACTAGAATAGCGGAGATGGCAACTCAATGCTCTGCATAATATACACTATTAAGAAGAACAGGGTCAAATATACTTTATACAGATATTCAGTCACATGTATGATTCTACTACATTTAAATTAAAGGTCATATTCTATAGTCGGTCCTTAATTAGCGTAACTCGCTTGAAAGTCACTTGCACGTCCGTATACCAATTAATTTTAATTGCATAGATTTGTTGATTGACATCCTTAACCCTTTCAATACCACATGCCTGTATAGTGGTATTGGCAAACAGTGTAGATCCAGATGATCCAGATGGAGACAATTCTAATGAAATACCAAGATGTGTTTTGATGGAAAATATGCTACATTTGTGGTCTGTTTATCGTTTTCTACAGCATGATTAAGGTGCAACCAATTTTTTATTGCTTTTTGATACTCGCTACTTATTATTTCAATTGGGTTTTTGGCAATTTTAATTGGGTATTTAAGCAAATATGCAGCTTATCTGGAGCGCTGAAGCTAACTACACGCGGCTGTGACACACAAACAGTTGTTAACAGTCCGTTAAGAAAACAGGTTTTGATCAACCGGGCCCTAGAGAAAAACCTTTGATTTATCCTGATTGTCCTGAGCCTGTTGTTTCTGTATGATAGCCTGGATCGCGACGTTCTGTCTCGTGGAGCGACGTTCCGGGCTAGCTATGGTTGGTGACGAGTTGTTCACAGTCACGGACTTGGTCACGGGGCGGGGCGGAGGTGTCGGTGAGGTGAACTGCACCTTGCCCGACTTGCCAGCCTGTAGACGCAGCTTCAAGCTGACAATACAATATACAGGCTACAGAGCTACAGTTAAGTTTTGTGTGTAAAGAATTTTACACCCCTAGATTTCAAATTCAATGCGTATTTTACTTTGACAAATGTATTATTGATTTTCTTCCCGACAACGGGTTCGATCCCGTATTCAACCTGCTGCATTGGGGGGAAAATCACACAATCAGAACGGAATATTTAAAAATATGTATTCAGTCCTGAAATTAGAATAACCTGACCTGGTGACAGGTCCATATCACACCAGTCACTTGGCCCCTTCACCTAAAAGTAATAATAACCGGTAACGGACTCGAATAAAAGTTCAAGTCGGGCGTAGTTCGAGGGAAAGAAAATAAATACTAGTCAATGATTTCATTCCATTTAGGAATGACACTATTGATTGATGTTTGTATGGGACTATGGCCTTCTGGAAGAAATATCAAATAAACAAATATAAAGAATTCATTATTTGATTTTAATATGTACATGTATGCATACGTAAATAAATAAACTGTTAATTAAACTGAATATTACACACCGTCTCGTCTTTGCTATAATTAAGCGTGACAACCACAACTTCACAACCATGGACCATTTTTATTGTTGGTGAATGTTTTTTTATCACGGATCATTTTCATACACAAGCAGTAAAGTATTTGCAAAAGATTGGCGTAAAATAACATTCAATAAACGAAAGTAGACAGGTCTCTGGTGAGAAACATCATATCCCAAGAATGTGTCTATAAATAGTACACTGGTTTATTAAATATACAAACTGTATAAATAAAATTTCAACAAAATTGCACAATTTGGCATTTAAAAATGTTAAAAGGCAGAATATTATTTTCTAAACATTCGTCACTCAGGATTACAAATACGAACATGTCCGTTCATATTAAAACGTCCATCAATATTTCTAAAAGTGAAACAAATCAAACAGATCGCCAATCGTGATATTCACACCTCGTTAGGCAAACAGATCAGCTGGCGACAAACTTACCTGTACGAGCTATCAATAGCACTTTACGTTGATTGACTGACCAAGGGACCGTGACTTCGGTTCGAGAGTTCGACTTTGTCGTAGTTTGAGTTTTACGTAGAAAAAATATATGATTTATATAGGGAAATTTGTCGGGACCACAGAATGAGTTCGAATTTTCCGGAGTGTTCGACAGAGACCGGTTCGAGAGATCGATCTTCTACTGACCAAACCAGTAGCCTATTTCATCAACATTGCAAAGTATACTTTACTAGCAAAGTATACTTTGAGGGAGTAATCATTTATTTTTCCAGAAATGCATTATTTCACATAGAACTAACAAATGCATATATTTCATGATTAAAAGTATGCAGAATTATTATACTGAATTTATTACATTATCACAGCCATTAAATGGCTGTGATAATGTAATAAATTCAGTATAATAAAAATTAATAATTTTTAAAAAAAATCGAAAATTTCTCCCTCAAAGTATACTTTGCAATGTTGATGAAATAGGCTACAGGTCTCCGGTAGGGATTCCGGTAAGGATAAATCCCGATCGTTAAAGTCCCGATCGTATGCTCCCACCTGCCACCCACTTCCTACAGTTAAGGCAAGAAATCGTTAACACTGATGAGATGATGGAAGATGTACCGTTCAAAAACTTTAACACCAATTACTAAGAGCACAGAGGCTATATATAGGGTGGACTATAGAAAAAGTGAATGTGTTTTAACAACAGCTAAGGTCATATAGAGACAGGTCCACAGTTTAAAGTCTCATCCGACAGACCAGTGGGATGGAAATACTATGAAAGTAATTTTCGCTGCCCTAGGCAAGGTTTGAACCCACAACCTCCAGATTTGAAGTCAGATTTCTAACCCCTAGGGCTATGAAAATATGAATGTTAACAAACATGTATATGAAGTTTCATATGGATGGACGATCCGTTCAACCTGCTGCATTGGGGGGAAATCCCAAAATCAGAACGGAATATTTACATCGAAATAAATATATATTCAGCCCTGAAATTATAATATATACCTGGGGAACTCGGCTATGATCCAGCGTCCGTGTGCGAGGAGGCGACGACATCGCAGCTGGACCTCCGCATCACCCGGGATACCGTTCTGGGGCAGACGGCTGTAGCTGTAACTACTGAAATCCGGGAAGTGAAATTGTCGTCTGCTGTTGCTTCATATTTTGTCATTTTTTTCTAAGTACAAACATTGCTTGGTAGCACTTTAGAATCATTTCCATGGGAAATGATGATGGAAATGATTCTGAAGTGCTGCCAAGCCATGTTTGAGTTGAGAAAAATGGAAATAACGAGAAATATGTCCATGGGTAACTGCTGAAATCCAGTAAATGAAAATTCTCGTCTGCTGTTGCTTCATTTTGTGTCCTTTTTCTCAATCAAAACATGTGTTGGTAGACCGATTATTATTATACAGACCCGGGAAACTCTGTTACGAGTTCTAATGTACACAACCGCCCGCGTTAATCTGGCCCAGATGTCAACGTTTCTGAACATCTATTGACAATCTGAATGCGCAATCAAGCAGTTTTATTGCCTGAACATGAGCTGTAGCACAGCTCATGGTCAGGCAATTGAGCTGCTTGATTTCAAGCACAATATTCAAATATTTTGAAACTAGAGCAAGTGAGCAGGGGCTCACGGATACCCCCGGCCGACTCCTTGTCCGACCAACAAATACTTTTAAGTCCTTTGGCCTTGACATTTGGCATGGGGGCCGCATGGGTGGCCTATAGAATTTGTTGGAAAGATATTGGTACTGCAAAAAAAAAAAATGAATTTATACAAAATTTCAAAGTAATTTGACCTTGGACATGGGAGCGAATTGGTGGACTTTTATAAAATTTGAATGAAAATTAATAAGGATGATGATAAAGAGGTATGTGATGTTTGAAGTCAATCAGACTTAGGGTTGTGGAGATATTTGGTACTGGAAAACTTTAACGCAGATTTTACGATATTTGTTTTCAAATTTCAAAGTAAATTTATCTTGACCTTGGACGTAGGGGTCGCATTGGTGGGCTATAGAATGAAAATATGGATGATGATAAAGAGGTTTGTGACGTTTCAATTCATCGGACTTACGGTTGCAGAGAAAATGGGTACCCAAAAACTTTAATGTAAATTTTATGGACGGACGGACGCACAGACGGAATAATGGAAACTGTATACACCTCGACATACTTTGTATGCCTGCATATAATAAATAGAGGATCTGACACGAGTGATGCATTATTTCATATATAACTAACAACTGCATATTTGTTTGGTTGTTGGGGCTTAACAGCCTATCAACAGCTAAGGTCATTTAAGGCCGGGTCAATGGGTGTAGTACTAAATCCCATATATTACCTGTACAAGTACATGTACATTTTCAAGTACAATGTACATGTACAAATTGGGGGAAAATCCAAAAATCAGAACTGAATATTTACAATAACAAAACTATATATTCAGCCCTGAAATCAAAATAAAGCTGATCTGATGCCAGGTTCTTGCCATACCAGAATCACTTGGCCCAAAAGAAATAGGATCAGTAATAATCATAGTACTTTTATAATGGGCAATAACCCAATTCAACTCCCAGGTATCAAAAGAGCCAAAGGTAAAAATGTAGATAAAAATATACCAGAGGGCCAAACCAGGCAAATAGTGATTTCTAAAAGGAGGGACCACTACCGTTAATTTACGCCGTCTCGTTCGCCCGACCACCACCCACTACGACTGCATATACATGATGATTAAAAGTAAGCATAATTATTATACTGAATTTATTACATTATCACAGCCATTAAATGGCTGTGATAATGTAATAAATTCAGTATAATAAAAATTAATAAATGTTTCAAAAAATTGAAAATTTCTCCCTCAAAGTATACTTTGCTACTAAAGTATACTTTGCAATGTTGATGAAATGGGCTACTGGTCCTGATTGATCAAGTGTTGATAGGTTGATGAAACTACTGGACCTAAAACAACAAGGTGAACCTTGTACGACGGAAGCACGGAATTATTATACCAAATTTATTACATTATCACATGTGGTAATGTAATAAATTCAGTATAATAAAAATTAATAAATTTGTCCTGGGTGGGTTAATAGCCGGAGACGGACTTATATTTACAGAGAGCATCTTGCATGGGTGATGATATATTATGACATTTATTAAACGAGAATACTGACTTCATAAGAAACGAGGCAACAAGTTTAATAAATACCATAGCAAATCATCACAAAAGTAATAGTCTGTTTCATGAAAGCTGCCCAAATTTTAAGGCCATATAAACAATTCGAAAACATTATTTTGTTTGATAATATTAAATTAAAGGAAAATTTAAGAATGAGCCTTCTTTTTATTTCGTGAAATTTGGTCAAATATTGATTTTATTGCGAAAACAAAATTTCCCCATGTTAAATCCCCATAGACATACATCTTCACGGAGTGAAGATGTCTATGGGGATTTAATATGGGGAAATTTTTTAAAATTTCATAAATACTGGACCGATTTTTAAAATTTAACTTTTGTTTTCTTAGTTGGATCATTTCCAAGCAATCTAGCTAGGTTTCGGAGTCAATTTCCCCAAACAATTGTTTTTTGACTCCTCCCACAAGTCCTCTACCTCTTTTCCCCCCATGTTAAATTCCCAGAGAAATAATTTTTTCGTAATAAAACCAATATTTGACCAAATTTCACGAAATATAAAGAAGGCTCATTCTTAAATTTTGCTTTAATTTAATATTATCGAAAAAAATATTGTTTTTGCATTGTTTATATAGCCATAAAATTTGGGCAGGTTTCGTGAAACAGACTATGGATTCTATTTATTTCATAAACACATGATCATACACTAATGCTGTACTGGTCACCAAACATGTTTTCAGTAAAATTTGCATATTTACTGGTGCATTATGATTTTAAATACACTGTGTTAATACACTGCAAGCACCAATTTTATGCAATAAAATAATTTACTCATATTGGCAAGATTAGCGCCATCGGTGGTGCACAATACTGACAGAGCTCCAGATAAGGTGCGTAGTCGTGTATTTTATGCACTTATTATAGCAGAATACACATTGATTATCAAAAGTGGGAGTACAAAATACACATTGATTTCAAAATTGAGTCGAGAAAATACTGTAATAAAGTATAAATTTACTTAGTTGAGCTGCAAAGGCAAACTTTTTCAGCTCAAATAAGTCAATTTTTTATCTTTTTTCCCCTCATTTTTTTCTGTGAAAATGAAAAAAATCAATAATCCATTTGTAAAATAAAATACACATCAAATTTGAAATCAATGGGTACAATACTCTTTAGACACAAAGCTTATCTGGAGCTCTGTACTGACCTCTGAGCCTTCTCTAGCGGCTGGAAACAGCGCAGTTCTCCATCCTCAGGCAGTGGCAGGTCATCATCTGTAACATCAACAACACTTTAACGTCGCGAATGTCAGCTGATCGTCATTTTTAACTTTCTTAACCCTAACAATACATACCTGTATAGTGGTATTGGCAAATAGTGCAGATCCAGATGAGCCGGCTCATGACGATCAGTTTGTGATGATTGGATTGGTTGCAAAATTAACATATCAAAATCCATTCCAGGGGTGGAAGGGTTAATAACCAAGCAATCAGTTGACACAGATGGAGGATGTACCCCTGACAAAACTTTAAATTTCTAAGTCATTTGACCTTGACTTTGAGCAGAAGGGCCGTATGGGTTGGCAATAGAATGGAAATATGGGTGATGACAAATCAGTACGAGGGGCATTCAATAAATTTAAGGAATGTTTTCACAGACGCTACATCGATCGTTCACACTACATTGATTGTTCAAATTGACAGATATTTCGCATAAACTGAGAACAAATCATAATACATGTCATGTCACAATTGTAGTTTGCTGCATACATACAGTCGCGCGTGGCTGTCGCCATAGCAACGTCAGGTTAGGATACCCGGTGCAACGTCAAATGTGCGCATTTGAAAAAATACACGTGCTAGAGAATGTTATGTACCATGTGTGTGTTTCAAGCTAAACATGCTCATGCCTGTCATATTGATTGGCTAGTTGTTATTCATTCTCGAAGTATCGTCCCTGACACCGTACACACTTCTGGTGATGCACACCCGAACTCGCAAATGCACCTTGAAAATCCTCTGTCTTGAACCGACATAGCATGCCCTGTACCGCGGCACACAATTCTGACTTTCCAGTATATTTGATGCACCGGAGCATACTTTTCAGCCGCGGATATTGAAAGAAGTTTGCAGGCGCCAAATCTGGAGAGTATGGGGCTTGCTCCAATACTTCAAACTCCAGTTTCTCGATCGTCGTCTACATGCAGGTGCATTGTTTTGGTGAAACACCACATTCCTGACTAGAGACGTTCGCGCTTCTTCGATATCGCATACCTGAGGTTAATAACCTCGGTATCCAGCGGGCACACACAAAACGCATACCTAAATGGTCTATAGTAATACTGTAAGCCGATGTCATCAGCAAGTTCAAATATGGATAACCTTCCATCTCGTTGTAGACGCGACAAAATTTCACCGAAGATGTCTGATGTTGTGGAGTCAACAGGCCCGATCTCTCGTCATTTTCTACGGAGTCGCGTCCATTTTTAAACCACCCGAACCACTCGTATATCCTGCTTTGTGACATATAGTTGGCACCATAGGCACGGATCATCATATCAATGGTTTCTTGAACTCCTCTCGTATATGCAGACAGACAGACAGGTGATGTGGGGTGGGGTGCTGAGGGGTGGTAAGGGTGAGGGGGCAGGATTGACTTACATTTGGTTTCGTCATTCTTGTCCTTTGTCTGTTGGCTCTGTATGGAGTTGAGCACCTTACACAGGTTCCCCCACAGTCTGCAAGGGTAGATAACTCACAATGTAGGCAAGTCACAAGTATTACTCTTAAAGGTACATGCCCACTACGTAGGCACAAAATGTTCTTTATAGGAATTAAATAAGTGAATAATTGTGTCGCTATTCCACTAGATCTAAAATTTATGAGTGCCTGCAACACAAGTATGATCATTTATTAATATTTATTTTACTGCAAATGAGGCATGATATTTTTTAATCAATTATACTAATTAAATCACCTGAAATTTATTTTTCGACAGATTATAAAGTATGATCATTGCTCATAAACAAATAAATACAGAGAATAAATAGTAACGTCCGTTAACATTTTAAGGAAACACGGTTAGGTATCGCCCCTGATATCAGTGTGGAAATTTACGTCTCATATAAAATGTATAATAATGCCAATCGATAAGTGGGGTAATGGTGAATGAATGTTTAGTTTGCCAGAAAATGTCATATCTACAGAATATACAAAACTATCCGTCTCCCTATATTATAACCTACTGATTGGGCATGCACCTTTAACCAATCACAAAACGATTTTCAGACTAGTCTATTTATGAACAGGGGATATTTTTTGTTTTCAAAAATATAAAAATTACTTTCAAAAAGTGCGGATCCTGATGAGATGGCTCGTTTACGAGCCGGCTCATCTGGATCCGCACAGTTTGCATAAACCACTATGGCGGGCTTTCTGGTTCAAAGCGTTACTTGTGATACCACACAATGTAAAGGGAGATAGCTCGCAGAGTAGACAGGTAAGAATTTCAATTCTTACTTGTGAATCCACAAGCAAGAACAAACTTAACCCTTTTACCCCTAAGTAACTAGAATGGATATTGATATGTCAATTGTCTGACCAATCCAATCGTCACAAACTGATGTTCAGACTAGTCCAGTTATGAAAATGGGGTGGTTTGTTCTAAAAAATTACTTGCAAAAAGTGCAGATCCTGATGAGACGGCTCGTCACGAGCCGGCTCATCTGTATCTACACTGTTTGCCAATACCACTATACAGGCCTGTGGTGTTGAAAGGGTTAAAGATGTAATTGACTACCTGTATAACAACATATTTGATTTAGATGCAAAAATAATATTATAGACTTCAGTAAAGCACTCAATATTGTAGAATGGGATTTTATGTTTATAAACCTTATTATGCTGAATTCAAATTTGTCGTCCGCTGTTTTATTTTCAATATTTTTCGACAAAAACCTGTTTTGACAGTGCATGGGAATTGTTTCCACTCTCTCATCTGCTGACAAAAAAAATTTTTTTGTTAAGAATTAAGACAAAAATTAAAAACAGCAGACGACAATTTCCGTCTCCCGCGTAGTGAGAGTTAACATGATTATAATCCTTTCAACCTTACAAAACATAAAGCGAACATTTGCAGACACTAGTCTGTAGATGCAGATGAGCCGGCTTGCAATGAATCCTCTCATCAATATATACAGTGATCTATAGCCCTTATCTGATGAAAGGGAGTCCAGAAATCAGCATGGAACTATCTGTTTTAGATATTTCGGGGTGAAATCGTTAATGGGACATAACTCACTATACATGGGCAATTTACAGTTGGTATTCTACTGTCTGTTCCACGTTTTGCTGCCGACAAACTTTTGGCTGTTAAACACATTAAATCTAAAAATTATTTAAAAGTAAGTACTTTTTTATCAATAAGAAAAAAGTCACCCTCCCCAAAAAAAATGATTTGATGAAATTCCATCAAATATTGATTTTATTGTGAAAAAACGATTTTCCTATGGGAATATAATATGTTAAACAATTTTTTTTTAGATATTGTGACGATTTTCTATGGGTATAATATGGGGGTTTTAAACAATTAATATTGTGGACCGATAAAATCTAACTTTTGTTTTCTTAATTACATAATTTTCAAGCTATCTCGCCAGGTTTAGGAGTCCAATTTCCATTTTTTTCCCCTTGAAAAATTTGGAAATTGACTCCCCATGTTAAATTTTTAAGATTTAATGTGTTTAAGAGCCAAAAGTTTGTCGGCAGAAAAACATAGAACAGACAGTAGTCCTACAGACTGGTTAAAACTTGCTCCAGTCTTCTTCAACATGAAGTACCACCCTTACGTCTCCATCTGTGCTATCTTGTTAGTAAAAGGGCATCGTTATTATGAAGCTAATCCCTAGACAGACAGTGTGGGCAAATATTATTGAAATTGGTGAAGGAGTTATTGAGAAAACATTAAAAACTTAAATGCAATTGCCTAACAAATAAGTTTGTTTGTTCGTTTATTGGTGTTTAACGGCCTATCAACAGCTAAGGTCATGTAAGGCCGGGCAAACGGGTTCGATCCCATTTTAACCTGCTGCATTGGGGGAAAATTCCAAAATCAGAACTGAATATTTACATCGAGACACAATATATTCAGCCCTGAAATTAGAATAACCTGACCTGGTGGCAGGTCCATACCACACCAAAGTCACTTGGCCCCTTCCCCTAAAATAGGATTACGAACAATCGTAATACTCACATAAGGGGTATAACCAGATTCAACTGTCACATACAAAATGCCAAAGACGTATGTGAGGGCCAAACCAGGTCTCCAGTCGGAATTCCGGTAAGGATGAACCCCGATCATTAAATTACCCATCGCGTGCTCCCACCTGCCACCCACCTTACAAATAAGGTGAACATAAGTTATTACCCAGTGACCTTGACCTTGGGTGTTCAGCTGTGGGTCATATGCGAAACAAAGCTCATCCCTAGACAGACATTGTGGGAAAATATGATTGAAATTGGTGAAGGAGTTATTGAGAAAACATTAAAAACTTAAATGCAATAGCCTTACAAACAAGGTGAACATAAGTTATTCCCCAGTGACCTTGACCTTGGGTGTTTGTCGCATGCGAAACAAAGCACCATCCCTAGACAGACATTGTGGGCAAATATTATTGAAATTGGTGAAAGAGTTAAGGAGTTAGCTTAAAAGCATTTGCCTTTAGGGCATAATAATAAAGGATCTACACAGTTCACAATCAGTTAGCAAGCCAATCTACTTACGGTGAGTGTCGGAGGAGCGGGCGCTGGAAGGTGTGAGGGTTGAGCTTGAGCCAATCTAGCAGCAGCTTGACGGCAGGCAGGGTGAAGTACTCACGAACCTTGTGTTCTTGTTTGGGCGTGTACTGCAGTAGGATGTCCAACATAACCACTGTAACAGCAAATATAGGAGGAGTCACTATAGGAATGAATGGCCTTTTTGTGGAATTTATCGGGGTATAAACTTGGAAAAGTCGCGGGAATACTGGACGAAGCCGGAAGGCCTCGTCCAGTATTCCCGCGACTTTCCAAGTTTATATCCCGATAAATTCCACAAAAAGGCCATTCATTCCTTATAATTCCAGCATTTGAAATAAATTCATCAAGAAAATGTGTTTATTTTCCATTTTCTTAAGAATTATTTTAACTTCGCCTGACGATTACGGAAAGTAGTTCGGCATTGGAGTTTACTGGGATATAAATTTCGGACAGAGACTTGCTACGGACCAATCAAATGTTAGGGAATTGTGTAAATATTTTTGTGCTGGAATTATTGATTGATTGATTGACCACTGTAACAGCAAATATAGGGCGAGTGACTGATTGATTGATTGACCACTGTAACAGCAAATATAGGGGGAGTGACTGATTGATTGATTGACCACTGTAAACAGTGAATTCTGAGGGACTGATTGATTGATTGACCACTGTAAACAGTGAATTCTGAGGGACTGATCACTGGATTGACTGCAGTGCTTCAGATAAGGTGCGTATTGGTGTATTTTACGCACACATTTTAGCAGAATACGCATTGATTATCAAAAGAGGGACTACAAAGTACTCACAGCCATGTGACAATACGCATTGATTTTCAAATTGAGTAATGAAAATACTGTAAGAAAGTTGAAAATTTACTTTAATAGTTGAAGGGCAAAAAGCAAACACTCAAATAAGTGAATTTTTCAATTTGTTTTATTTTTCATCGTTTGTTCCCTATTTAATATAAAGGAAGAAAATTAATAATATAGTTGTAAAAGTAAAATATGCATTGAATTTGAAATCCGAGGGTATAATACTCTTTAGATACAAAACTTATCGGGAGCTCTGTGATTGAGTGATTGATCACTGTAAACAGTGAATATTGAGTGATTGATCAATAGATGGAGGTTCTACATCTCTAGCCTATTTCATCAACATTGCAAAGTATACTTTAGTAGCAAAGTATACTTTGAGGGAGAAATTTTCAATTTTATGATAAATTTATTAATTTTTATTATACTGAATTTATTACATTATCACAGCCATTTTGGCTGTGATAATGTAATAAATTCAGTATAATAATTCTGCATACTTTTAATCATGAAATATATGCATTTGTTAGTTCTATATGAAATAATGCATTTCAGGAAAAATAAATGATTACTCCCTCAAAGTAAACTTTGCTAGTAAAGTATACTTTGCAATGTTGATGAAATAGGCTACTGTTCACCAATACCACACTGACAGCTAACGTGCAACAGCGCCAATCCAGTCATAAATAAATATGTTTGTCCATTCATTTAACCCCTGAATTATATTACAATTGAACCAACTCGAGTCTTCACCTCTCTACAACAACCACCACCTCTCTGTAACAGCCACAGTTTTATATCCCAAATGGACAATTGTATCTATATTTAGCCTCCCTACCAGGACTACCCATCTACAACAGTCAGTGTCTTCCATATGTGGCTGTTGTAGAGGGGTTGCACTGTAGTTAGAAAGAATATTTTTGTAATGATCAGACAAATTCCACAAACAGATAGCAATGATTGCATGGCCTGTTCAGATTGCATGTTGTAATTTTGTTTGTAGTTTCTATTAACAATTTTGAAAATCAATGTGTATGCCACTTCAACAAGAGCTGTAGGAGAACAGCATAGCTCGACTACGAGGGTTGTCGATGTACACATAGCTTGACAAACAAGGTGGCTGCGGCCTGCATAAAAACCTTAACCAAAGTTGGCTAAAAACCTTAACCAAAGGAAATTAAGTAAGTAATTCAAGGTTAAATGTAGGTCAATGTCAGATATAGGTCAGGGGTTATTGATGTACATCACTAGGAGATGAAGTTTTCCAAGTATGCTGTAGGCCCAGGAGTATTCCATATACAAGCTTGACTAAAAACCTTAACCACGGCGTGACGGTGACGCCGACGCCGGGGTGACTACATAAGCTCTAACTATTCTTCGAATAGTCGAGCTAATAAATGTGTAAAATACACCAAAAAGTGCCTTATCTGGGAAAACTGAAAATCTGATAAACAGAGGATCTCAAACGAGTTTCCATTTGGTACAAGATTTATGTAACGAGTCAGAAATTTAAAGCACCGAGACACATAAATAAATCTCATATCAAATAGAAACTAATTTGAGACACGCCATGTGATTTTGTACCTTCGGACATCTGCGTAATTTCATCAAATACATTACAAAAAATTACAATATTTTCCGTAAATGGCGTCAAAAGTTGACAATTTTTTTAGAGTACATGCGGAATAATTCAAATAATTCTGCATGTACTCTGAAAATTTTGTCAACTTTTTAAATTATTCATGAAAAATATTGTAAACGTATTTAATGAAATTACCCAGATGTCCGAAGGTACAAAATTGCATGGCGTGTCTCATTTGAGATCCTCAATTTATTGCCGACTCACTGGTGAGAGTGAAGACGAGATCGAAGCAGCGTTCCTCCTCGGGCGCTATATCATCCTCCCCATCCGAGAGGTCGGCCTGGGTGTGGGAGTCGGCCGACTGACGCGCGTGCTTCATCGCAACACATTGATCGCCACGATCTGTACCAACACCTGCCATGGGAAACTCTGGGACGTCACGTGGGCCGGTAGGCCGATCGCTAATTTCTCTGACAGCTCGGATGCTTTGGTCAGGTCTGGAATAGATAACTAGGCTAGTTTACTCTGTCCTAGTGCATAACGCGGGCCGCTCGGATGCTTTCGTCACAGCTGGAATAGACCGCAAAGTGATCCTGATAAATAAACCCTGTGATTAAAAAATTATAAAGACACTTTCACCCCTAAATAACTGGAATTGACTGTGATATGTTAATTTTCCGACCAATCAAATTGTCACAAAATTATTTTAAAACTAGTTCATTTATAACATGGCCACTCAATAAGGGGAGATAACTCACTAAAATTCCATAGGGTTCTTTCTCTTGCTATGATAAAAAAAAAATATTACCAAATTTTATTAAGATCTGTCAAGTAGAAATTACACAATGTATGTTACTGCACGGACAAGGATACAGAAGGTGAAATTAAATTGTCCGCCAAGGGGAGACAACTGATCCGAAAATCAATAGGGTCCTTCGTCTTGAGGTGATAAACATGTATACAAAATTTGGTTACATCCGTAATGTAGAACTCTAGTTATTGCGTGGGGGGATTTTTTGCTAAAAAATATGCAAATTACTTGCAAGAAGTGCAGCTCCTGCAATAACAATATATTTGGATACAATTTGCTTTGGGAAACCCCTATTGTAGAGGGGTTTCCCAAAACAAATGGTGTCCAAATAGTTATTACGGTAAGTGGCATACCTGTACAAAGGTGAACTAGGGCGTGAAACTGCAGGAATCCCGTGATCATCTCACTCACAGATAACTTCCCCTTGTAGTCGGGTCTGTAAAGGTGAATATATTATAGGAATGAATGGCCTTTTTGTGGAATTTATCGGGGTATAAACTTGGAAAAGTCGCGGGAATACTGGACGAGGCCTTCTGGCCTTCGTCCAGTATTCCCGCGACTTTTCCAAGTTTATATCCCCGATAAATTCAACAAAAAGGCCATTCATTCCTTATAATTCCAGCATTTGAAATAAATTCATCAAGAAAATGTGTTTATTTTCCGTTTTCTTAAGAATTATTTTATATGCGCCTGACGGTTATGGAAAGTAGTTTGGCATGGAGTTTACTGGGATATAAATTCTGGACAGAGACTTGCTACGGACCAATCAAATGTTAGGGAATTGTGTAAATATTTTTGTGCTGGAATTATCATAATATGAGACACGCCATGTGATTGTGTACCTAAGAACTTGTGCGATATCTCATGAAAAATATTTACAAAATTCACAATATTTTTAGTAAATAACGTCGAAAGCTGATGAAATGTTAATAGTAAATGCAGAATTCCATGAAAATTTCAGCATCTTACAATGTAATTCGGAACATACAGAAAATTTATTTCACAGTTTCTGTAATAAATTTCATGAAAATTCACACATGTTCTTAGGTACAAAATCACATGGCATGTAACATAATATGTGGCTGTGGCTTATGAGTTTTACGGCCAGTGTAGATTCAGATCAGACTGTGCAGTCTGATCAAGATCTGCGCTGTTCTCCATTCCATCAATGAAACATCAGTCATGCTTCTAACAAGCAAACATGATCGTTATCAGGCTACAGGAGTGTGCAATTTGATCAGGAGCTGGCCTGGTCACAAATCCCATAAGCCCCATTTCTCCAATCACAGCCACACTAATTGCATTTTAAAGTTCGTTCACCAGTCAGGTCATATACAACAGTTTTCTGTAGCCGATTTCACCAACATTGCAAAGTATACTTTTCTAGCAAAGTATACATTTATTTTTTCTGAAATGCATTATTTTATATAGAACTAATGACTGCATATATTTGATAATTAAAAGTATGCAGAATTATTATACTTAATTTATTACATTATCACAGCCAAAATGGCTGTGATAATGTAATAAATTCAGTATAATAACAATTAATAAATGTATCCTAAAATTGAAAATTTCTCCCTCAAAGTATACGTTGCTATAAATTCAGTATATTTGTTTGTTTGTTTGTTTATTAGTGTTTAACGGCCTATCAACAGCTAAGGTCATGTAAGGCCGCGCAAACGGGTTCAATCCCATTTTAACCTGCTGCATTGGGGGGAAAATCCCCAAATCAGAACGGAATATTTACATCGAGAACAAATATATTCAGCCCTGAAATTAGAATAACCTGACCTGGTGCCAGGTCCATACCACACCAATGTCATTTGGCCCCTTCCCCTAAAATAGAATTACGAATATTGTAATACTCAAATGCCAAAGACGTATGTGAGTGCCATACCAGGTCTCCGACTGGATTCCGGTAAGGATGAACCCCAATCGTTAAATTACCCATCGCGTGCTCCCACCTACCACCCACTAAATTCAGTATAATAAAAATTAATAAATTTATCCTAAAATTAAAAATTTCTCCCTCAAAGTATACTTTGCTAGAAAAGAATACTTTGCAATGTTGGTGAAATAGGCTACTGAACTTAGGAGAATATTCTGAGTAACTTACCTTAAAACAATTTCTGGGGCATCATTGATATTTGAATTCATCATGTCGATTAGTTTAAATTATAAAACTAAAAAACAGGCATTTCTCAAAACAAAACATTGTCTGAATATTTTAGTTAATTAAGGTAATTATTTTCTATAGCCTTTCGTGGCGAGTTTTGCATAGAGTTTTCCAAAACAAGGAGATTCCCAATATTTATAATTTGTATCAATGAGCGGAGTTAGCGAAATAACAATGTATTTGGATACAATTTGTTTTGGAAAACCCCTATTTTATGGGGTTTCCAAAAACATAATTTGTCTGAATATTTACGTTAAAGGTACATGCCCACGCAGCAGGTTACACTGTACTACTACTTTTCATTTTCTGTCATGCCTTATATGAGCCATTTGTCTACCCACTAACGAGTTATTTTTAATTACGGCGCGTGTTAATTGGTGTTAAATGGTGTTAAATCGCATTTTATATGCCGCAACCAGAAAGGGTATTTTCCCACCTCGTGCTATTTTTACCAATACGCGTCACGTGACACGGTCAATCATATCACATATTTGACATGCACAGTGAAGTATCGGAAGGTGAGAAGAAAAATCTCTGTTCGAGTCCAAATCTAAATCTCCACGCAACTCTTTCCTTTTGGTGATCTGGTCGCCAATATTAACCACTCTCTCTCTCTCTCTGTACTGCCTGTCCCTCAGACATTTCGCCTTTTTTTTGGCCGACGCCGTTTCATACAATTTCCGTCCTGGACGTTTCGACATGTTGATATTCTTGTTTACATATTGGGGAGCCTATTGGCGCGCGTAGTATACTGCGCATGCGCACCGCAAGCCGTGATGTGAAAGTGGTCGTCCCCGCACATTATCAAAATAGACTGTTATCGCCGCGCGTCGCTAACAGTAAATTGATAATTAATAAATGAGTATATTTGTATAGCGGGCACTCGTAATTGTTAGAACTGGTGGAATAGTGACATAATTATACACTTATTTAATTCCTATGAAGAACATTTTGTGCCTACTGCGTGGGCATGTACCTTTAAACATGGTAAACATTTCTAAAATTACTTTCCTATGGCCCTACGTTTCCCTTTTAGGGTAACTACTGTCTGTTTTAATTTCGTGAAATTTTGTCAAATATTGATTTTATTGCGAAAAAACAATTTCCACATGTTAAATCCCCATAGACATCTTCACAGAGTGAAGATGTCTCTGTGAAGATGTCTATGGGGAAATGTTTCTAATTTCAGAAATAGGACCAATTTTCAAAATGTAACTTTTGTTTTCTTAGTTAGATTATTTCCAAGCTATCTAGCTAAGTTTCAGAATCAATTCTCCTCGAAGTTCTGCATAGAGAACTCATTTTTCGTAATAAAATCAATATTTGACCAAATTTCACTAAATAAAGAGAAGGCTCATTCTTAAATTTTGATAAAATTTAATATTATCAAAAAATAAATAGTTTTTGCATTGTTTATATGGCCGTAAAATTTGGGCAGGTTTCGTGAAACAGACAGTAGAGCAAGTGAACAGAGGTGCATGGATACAGCCGGTGGCCGCCTGGACTGACAAACAAAAACTATGTAAATCTTATGGACGGATGTTCATATGAGAGGGCACTTGTTGGGTATTTCTTTGTTTTCTAGGTACCCAATAAGGATATTTTCTATTGTTCCAAGTACCTAACAAGGCACGGAATGACTGGAATTTACAGTTACCTATTCAGGGTTCCCACTCTTTTGGGAAGACCAAATTCCATGACTTTTCCATGACTTTCAAGGACCTGTTTTCGGAATTCAAGGACCCATATTTGCATGGATGATGCTGATGAAACGGTGTGAAGCCTGGAATACACTTGTGTTCGGGAGAGAAGTTACTTCTCTCCCCAACACAAGTGTATTCCAGGCTCAACACCGTTTCATGTAGTACTTCAGTTCTGAATTTACAAAATCCCGATTCGGTGCCAGGTGCCCTTACCACATCAAATCGTTTGGCTCGAAATCACGAAATTGCACGAAACTTTGCTCAACAACACCAATAATTGGACTGGAATCCAAATTCCATGACTTTCAATGACCTTTTCAGAAAAAGAGGCAAATTCCATGACTTTCCAGGCCTGGAATCCATTTTTCCACATTCCATGACTTTCCAGGAATTTAAGGACCAGTGGGAACCCTGCCTATTGTTCTCGGTACCCAACAAGTGCCCTTTCATGTGCTGGGATGCACGGAAATATGAAAACTACAGAATATACTCCTCAACGTATTTCATAAGTCAGGGGTATAATTATTTGTGTATGGCCTTACGTTTCCTTGGCGAGTTTTGCATATAGTTTTTCCAGATTGGTGGCTGCGACCGGGAAGGGAACCTTGACAGCGAGACTGCGGACGTAGTAGAACACCGTGGAGAGTTTGTTCCCCTTGGCTGCCTCCAGTATAGCCAGCTGGTTGTACGGTTGTCCTGTGAATGACAATACATGGTGTTTCATTGACGGAATGGTGAACAGTGCAGCTCCTGATCAGACTGCGGATGCAATGGCTGATCTGTATCTACACTGGTCATAAAATCAATAAGCCCCGTTTCTCCAGTCATATACAGACGGCAATGCACATGTTCAGGGGAAACAACACTAAATTACAATAAAAACCTTCAGCACCAGTGCCAGGCTACCATACTACACCAGTAGCCAATTTCACCAAAATTGCAAAGTATACTTATCTTGCTATTAAGTACACTTTGAATGAGAAATTTTAAATTTAAGGATAAATTTATTCGTTTTTGTTATACTGAATTTATCATGTAATAAATTCAGTATAATAATTCTGCATACTTTTAATCATCAAATATATGCAGTCGTTAGTTCTATATGAAATAATGCATTTCGGGAAAAATAAATGATTACCGCCTCAAAGTATACTTAGCTAGATAAGTATGCTCAGCAATTTTTGTGAAATCGGCTACTGATCACATGGCCACAGGTGTGTATCCCAGTAAGATTATTGTTAAGATATGAATCCTTAAGGATGGATCCATCATTAAGGATTCAAACACTACCATCCTCCTGTGAGGTTAGGGAGATATAAGGTATTTAGTCTATCCCCTGAGTCTGAAAAGAGGCCTAGAAATGAGTTTTACATAACCGATGATGTAGAAAATTTCCAATGGTATTTAACCATGTCTGTATGGAGCATAATAGGGGTGGATGCCCAGCCAGGATGTGGTGCAGTTTTTCTGAATACGCATTTCAAAATGGCCGCCTAATGTACGTATATTGTCAGTTTTTGTCAACATACCATACATTTTACTTACTTTATCAAGTCAGAAACTTGTATTTTGAAACAGCATACTATTTTATCAACTCTTGGTCATCATATGCATATTTCTCTATCGTCATATTTTCAAAATGGCCGCCAAAATGCATTTTTTTTTATTTGGGATACAATATATTCGAGTATGGTATTGGTGGTAGGTTTCTGACTGAAACTAAATATTTGAGCATTATTAAACCCTATAGTGTTCAATATTACATTGATTGATACCAGGAATAATCTCCAAACAACAATATGATGTTGTTTCTGAAGTATGATGCGACCCATACAGATATAAGTACAATATATGAGTGCCGCACAAGCACTACACTATGCCGTATTGTTTGTTAGTCAATATGGTTTATGCTTATCAGACGTACACAATTACTAACTAACATCAGAGTAACTGATTTGTTTAAGTATACATGAACTTCCATCTGTTGTATGACATTCTAACAAGATAAAATTACCAGATTGGCCATCTTCAGTGACAGCAGACAATACAACATATGCCACCGGCGTCTTTGAGTCAGACTTTATAATGTTATCATAACATTTGCTGAATACTAATTTCACCTCATTATGCCTAAAATGGTCGCACATGCGGTAGATACTTTTCATCAGCTTGTGATCCATATGATAGACTATCATAATGTCTGTGAGAATCATTTCCTTCACACACTGGATAAATAATGTTTACAATGAATATTACATCACCAAATATTGTCTTCTTGTTATCCGCAGTGACACATTTATTCAAAATGGTATAATTGTTTCATGATCTGACAAATGATACGTGCTGCCATGTAGACACCAGATAATCTGCATTTATATATTATGTTGAATACTATATAAATACGAGTAGCGAACACTAGGTACTTGTCTGATTGTTTGAATGAATTGAATGACTAGATACTATATTTATCAATGTGGCATACACCAGAATTTGTTGGATCATGAACTAATTATGTGTTTAGTGAAGTTTATTTTTATTACACATGTACATAATTCGTTCGGTTATATAACAGTTCTGATTGGGTGTAACACATGTTCATTTGGTATGTATCTTGTGTAAGACCTGTATTAAGTCGCATCACTCGCTTTGGTCAACATCACTTTCCGATTCTGACGAAACATCTGTACATCTGTTAAGACACGTGTCATTATCGCACATACATGCATCTGTGCACAAAACACTTTCCTTTCGGCAGCCGCATCGTCTACTGATACAGTCCGTCCCGCAACCACATTTCACAAAGTCAAGGAGGGCCTCTGGTGCTGCTGGCTGAGACATTGCGTCAGGAATAGTGTGTCCGTTCTCGTCATGACACCAGCCTGCATCTAAAGGCGATGGTAACTGCTGATATGGCACAGTCGCCGAATTCCAAATGAAGGACTGGTAATTTGCGCGCTTGATATGGAGACGTGCTGCATCCATTGTTGGTGGAAGTTTTTTCTTTCCCTTTCCGCTGAATGCACTTGTTGAATCACACCCGCTTAAAGCATGAGTGGACGGCAATACCATTGACAGTTCTGATCCAAGCTCAGACGAGATGATGTGCATTGGAATATACCTTTTCTTCTGTCTGGTACCTGTTTTGAGGTATAGTTCTTTCACATTAAGAATTGAACACACTCGTGGACACATGGCAGCTGCATCCGAGTCCAAGCTCCAAATGACGACTCTCTTCACATTTAGTGTTTTAACAGCATGCTGTACGTGCAGAAACATTCTGGAATCGGCTTCTTCCTGGTCGGACTGCAACTCTTCTACCCTATGGTGAGAATCCTGTGTAACCACTACTGCTTTCTGTGGATCTACAAATCCACCGGCTAGATAAAGGTGCTTCTCACTAGGTAGCTGTCTGATTCCCTTTTCCATCCAGTCGTTCAGAAGGAAATCTGCCACATTTGCTTTGTTGGCAGGATTCGACAAGTACTTTTATTTCTGTCCGGGGAATGGTGTCTCAGAACTTGGGTTTCTAATTTCCTGCATTTGAACAGGCCCACGTCTAGAACTCTCTCCAGATTTGATTGACTCCATGTTAAAGTACGAGTCTCCAACGACTGCTGTGTAGTTATAGCATAGCCCATTGCTACAATCATGTCAAACATTGTTGTAGACAGATCCCCAAAGGTCTTACATAGTGTGGCTGTAGCACATATCATGTGCAACAACATCATGAGATCTATAATGAGTATGGCTTGGTATTCTGTCTCAGAAATGGTCTGTTCCGCATGGTCATTCTCAATCCAAGACAATGTCATACTTTTATTGTTTTTCCGCATGGTACCATCCAAATGGAACAGAGAAAGTGGCACGGGAGCAAGTTCATGCGTGAGTAGATTTCTAACATCCACATCTCTGTTCTGGGCCAGAATGGTAAGCTTGCTGAATATTTGTCGACCTATATTAATTGACTCCACATTTTGTTTTTTCTTAACCTTCACTTGTTTGTTCAATGATGCAAACGTTTTGAAACCTGGTTTCTTTATGGGACTGAAAAAGTCAACCTCTCCAGTCTGGAGTCTTGATTCTACAAATGTCTGCAACTCAGCCATTCCCGATTCTCTGACTTTACAGACTGACTCTGTTACATTCGTAGGAGCAACAATGGATGTTGCTATGTTGACCAGCGGTTGTCTGTCATCTGAACATGCCCCTTCTTCAACTTGAAATGGGTTTACCATCCTTTCCTGTACCTTATTTATGATGGTCTTCACAGCTTCCTCGTCCTTCGATATCCTTCTAGATGTAGACTCCTTGTGTGCTTCTCTGTCTGGTTGTAGTATGCCACTTATTTTCTTTCTTCATCATTGTGGTCACAGTAGCTTTCAGATGGGCAGTCAAATAGTACTTTTGAAGAGCACCTTCGTGTGTATAAAGATGTCGAAATTTGCCACAGTCTCTGTTCAATGACTGTTCGATGCCCATGTCATGCCACACTCCACTAAATGGCCTACCAGTGCGATACACAGCGGCATTATCACCTGATATCGCCTCGTGGATTTCTGGTTTGTTCACTTCCAGGAGATGTCCTTCAATTACATTCACACAACCTCATCTAGCATAGTTAATATGACCGCACATAAAGTCTAGGGGAATCATTTCGGCAAACGTCTCAAGTTCAAGAGATCGATTTCCATCTCTTTTTGCAGCTATATAGTCCAGGAGTAGTTGTGAGATGAAACTTACATAGTTGTCCCAAAAGAGAAATGTGTCAGACCGCGATCTCCCGTCCATTGTGAACTCGCGCATAAGCATATTCATGCTCCTGGTGTGTTGTTCGAATTCTTGAAGAACGTTCTGTATTTCTGCTGTGTTGTCATCACTGACTGGTTCCTTGTTCTGAAGAAGCTCAGATAACCGTAATGCATCGTCAGCAATTGCGTCTGTCATCACTTGGCAATGTTTTCTCATTCTCTTCCATCCACTCTTCAAACGCAGTCCATTTCAGTCGATTCATTGCTTCATTCAACAGTTTATGTGACCTGACCCCACGGTTATATGACTTTCCCTTCACAATTTGATGAACAACCCTTGGACCATACACCTTCGTCTCAACTAAAATATCTTCAAAGGCACTTTCTTCCATCAATCGGCCAATGTCACCCATGTAATTCATAGCTCTGTGCATTACACCCATGTCCAATTCATCTGTCTGAAATTGATCAAAGTGTTTCCATTTGATCATCTGCGCTTTACTGTATATTGCCTCGTCATACGTAACATACGTCCAATCTTGACCAAGAGACCTGAATAGGCACTGGAAGGTCTTCATCATCGTGTATATCGTATTCATCTCAGTAGCAGACGCAGGTATCATGGGACAGTAACCAATCTTGGTTTTCTGAGGATTCATATTGTAGGTAACCGCAGCATGGTATACGGTCCATCCAGGAATCTATCCAGCTGTCTCATCTGGGTCTACACAATTTGTGTAGTCTCTAACGGTTTATATCGTGTTCCAAAATAGTGTAACGATGGACTTGATTGAATATTTTATATATTACACATTTTATAGCGTATTCTGCCACTGTTTGCTATATTTATTACATGTATATCGATCATAAGGTGTCTATCCGAATCCATTTTTTATATATTTGGCGGCCATCTTGGATTCATGTGAACATTATACCATCGTATTTATGTACTGAAATTGGTTGCATGTATGTACTTAATCATTTGCATCACTTCCTGATGTTTAAAGCTATTAGAATTTTCATGTGGAAAGGGATTATTATAAGAAAAACTTGAAATTTGGCGGCCATCTTCAATAGCGATTTGCAAAAAACTGCACCAGTTTTGAGCTGGGCATCCACCCCTATTATGTTGCATATGGATATAGGAAACACAAACCACCAACGGAAATTTTCTACATGATCGGTCATGTAGAAACTATTTTTCAATTTCTAGGGGATAGACTAATTCACAAACTGACAGTTTAACTTTTTAAGAACCTTACATCTCTCTAATCGCACCATTTGTTCAACCTTTAACAGAAGCAATGTGATCACTTTGCTGAGTTCTCCGCATGTGAGTATGATAAACTAGAGCAGAGGCTCACACATACCTCTGGCCGCCGCCTCGACCGACAAATAAAAATTTTAACGCAAATATTTTGGACGAAAATATGGAAATATAAAAAAAAAATATTACCCCGCGACATATTTCATATGCCGGGGGTATAAAGATTGCATCACAATTGTTTTGAAAGGTACATGCCCACTCAGTAGTCACAAACATTACCCCACGTATTGATTGACATTATTATACATTTTATATCAGACATAAATTTCGACACTGATATCAGGGGCGATAACCGTGTTGCGTTAAAATGTTAAGACATTATTATTTATTCTCTGCATTTATTTTTTGATGCACCACAATCATACTTTATAATCTCTCGAAACTATGATTTTTTTCAGGTGGCGCATTTAATTAATATAAATAATTAAAACATGCCTCATTTGTATATGAAAATAGCCTTATACCACTGCGAGTCACTATCTGTAAAATAAATATTACTAAATAATTATATCTGTATTGCGGGCACTCGTAATTTTTAGAACTGGTGGAATAGCGAAACAATTATACACTTATTTAATTCCTATAAAGAACATAAAGTGCCTATTGAGTGGGCATGCACCTTTAAACCCAAATCTTACGGTCAAATATGAAAACTATTAACCATTGACATATTTCATATGCCGGGAGTTTAAAGATTACATCACAATATTTTTAAAGCTTTAATGCACAGAAGCAGAGATGCCATTGTGATCACTATGTAGAGTTCTCCGCAAGTAGGCTGGATAAAACTGAATTGGACAATCCAACCAAAGACACAGTACATATGAGACACACCATGTGATTTCATACCTTCCGACATCTGCGTAATTACATTAACCCTTTCAACGCCAAGTAACTTAATAGGATGTTCCATGCCAATGTTTCACGCTATTTCATTAATTTTGTTCATTCAAATTATCCCATTCTTCTAAAAGGGTAATCTGTACGACGTTTAAAATTATTAACAAACAGTGGAGATCCTGATGAGACGGCTCGTTACGAGCCGGCTCATCTGGATCTGCACTGTTTGCAAACATTGTCTCTATAGAGGTCTGTGGTGTTGAAAGGGTTAAATACGTTTACAAAATTTACAATATTTTTCATAATTAAACATTTTCAGAGTATATAATTCCTTCCGCATGTACACTTAAAATTTTGTCAACTTGACGGAAAATACTCTAAATTTTGTAAACGTATTTCGTGAAATTACGCAGATGTCCGAAGGTACAAAATCGCATGGCGTGTCTCATATGACACAGTGTGTTCCCTCACCGTTGAAGGGCACCAGGTAGGCCGCATGCCAGTAGTAAGTCTGTGCCTGGTCAATCTGCTGCCGATACCGAGCTGCAAACAATGTAGAGATTATGTAACACTTTCACCCCAAGTAACTGGAATCGATATTGACATGTAAATTTTGAAACCAATCCAGCTGTCAAGAAATAATTTTCAGACTAGTCCATTTATGAAAAGGGGGTGTTTTTGTTCTCAAAAGTATGAAAATTACTTGCAAAAAGTGCAAATCCCGATGAGACGGCTCGTCATGAGCCGGCTCAACTGGATCTACACATTTTGCCAATGCCGCTATACAGGTCTGTGGTGTTGAAAGGGCTGACTCCGTCAACCCTAGTCACAAAGCCAACATTTGCAAACACTGTCAATCGAGATGAAATATAGAGCATGTTCAACACTTTAAACCTTCCGACCATACAGTCAACCACTGTAGATCCAGATGAGCCGGCTCGCTACGAGCCGTCTCAGCAGGATCTACAGGTTATATATTTAGAGATGAAAGGGTTAACTATCATTTTGAAGTATGAACAATGTGTTTTCTGTGATTTTTGTAGTGTAAGTTTCTTTTAATATCAGAGCTGTAAATTTATAATGTTTGTTGAATGAATTATGGACTTAGCATACATAATGTTTTGCTCTAGAATATTAAACATTATCATGGATTTAAAGATTTTGCAGTTCTAAGTATGACAGAAATCATACAAACAGACTAAAGTTTGGTGAAGTTGCTAATACAATTTCTGGAGTACAAACTTGGTATAGTGTTAAGATTTTGAGAAATTTGACTGGTGGAGAAATCCATGAAACACAAATATTTATTAATAACAAGCTGTGCCCGCCCGTCCACACAACCTGAATACAGAATATGTTCAGTTTTTTTCAAACGGTTGTATAAATATGATTGCTACAACTTTTTCTTCTATAAAAGAAAGTAAATTACCAATTTTCAACAATATCAGCATGACCGTTGTTCAATTATCAAAAAGTTCAAGTTTCAGCACCAGACACCTGGTATGTACTCCAACAATTTTGTTAGCACAGGCCCAGCACTAACACAAGGTGTGAACGTACCAATGTCTCCGAGATGCACGAGACAATGCTGGCAGACATAGAGGCAGGAGCTCTTCTTTGGCGGAGTCACCTTCAGCTTCACCGGAACTTTCTCTGTAGATAATTCATAATATGTGGCTGTGAATGAAGAAATGGGGCTTATGGCATTTGTGACCAGTGTAGTTCCTGATCAAATAGTAAATTCCTTATGTGGAGCTTATGGTATTTGTGGCTAAGCGCCTAATCAAATATCACATTATTGCATCAGGACACTGACATCATTCAGGAACAAATTATCATGCGCCGTTGTTCGACCAACAGCGAAATAGTGTTAAATCTGAAGTGACAATGTTATATTGCATTCACATAAATTTCCGAGACGGCAATTTGATTTTTGGACAGTCTG
>CM055271.1:76302503-76333217 GCA_029237695.1 Conchocele bisecta | reverse complement strand
TTTTTGGACAGTCTGTATTCTGTCAATTTGCAAGTACCTACATGATAAAATTTGCTCACTTAATAGCCAAAATAACTGTCTTAGCCATGCGTTTATTTTATTTTACAATAGAACCCAGAGTCGTTTATCTTTAATGATAATGTCTGTTCATGATTGCATAGTACATAATAAGCATGCTGACGTATGGAGTCACATGGCTGAATTACAATGGAATGTATCTAAACCAGACAACCTGGGCCCAGTTGCTCAAAACCTCTGTTAGCTTAACAGACTGTTAAATCCTTAACATTGTTAAGGATTTAACAGTCTGTTAAGCTAACAGAAGCTTTGAGCAACCGGGTCCTGGGATGACCTGGGATGACCCTAGTAGCCAGTTTCACCAACATTGCAAAGTATACTTATCTGGCTAAGTACACTTTGAGGGAGAAATTTTAAATTTAAGGATAAATTTATTAATTTTTGTTATACTGAATTTATTTAATAAATTCAGTATATTTATTTAATAAATTCAGTATAATAATTCTGCATACTTTTAATCATCAAGTATATGCAGTGGTTAGTTCTACATGAAATAATGCATTTTGGGAAAATAAATGATTACTCCCTCAAAGTACACTTTGCTAGATAAGTATGCTTTGCAATTTTGGTGAAATCGGCTACAGGTTGTCTGGTTAGATACATTGCACTGTACAAATAGTTATCTCCCCATCCCCACTTTTTTCCTAGGTTTGCCTGCCATCGAGCATGGCTAAGCCAGGAGAATAAATTTTTGATGTGAGTTACCTACCTTTGAGGATGCCAAGCCCGGAGAATAAATTGCTAGGTGAGTTACCTACCTTTGAGGATGCCAAGCCCGGAGAATAAATTGTTATGTGAGTTACCTACCTTTGAGGATGCCAAACCAGGAAGACTTGCGTCGAAAGGGAAGATCCAGCTTGAAGGTTGTGCATATCAGCTGCAGAAACTGTAAATACCAGACATTAAATTTGTTATTGTTGCGCCTGTTTTAGCAGAAGGTGCGACTATAGTTGTCGCTTTTTCCGTCGTCGTCCGCATCAACAATGTCAAAATGTTTTTACAAGTTTCTTCATCATGAAATTACTTTAGTATTTGTTTACGGATTGCTTCAATATTTGGACACTTGATACATGTTAGCACACTCATACGCTATTAACCCTTTCAACACCACAGACCTCTATAGAGACAATGTTTGCAAACAGTGCAGATCCAGATGAGCCGGCTCGTAACGAGCCGTCTCATCAGGATCTCCACTGTTTGTTAATAATTTTAAACGTCGTACAGATTACCCTTTTAGAAGAATGGGATAATTTGAATGAACAAAATTAATGAAATAGCGTTAAACATTGGCATGGAACATCCTATTAAGTTACTTGGTGTTGAAAGGGTTAACTTGACATTGACCTTTTTTACAGTCACATTTTTGCGGAAACATTTAGCCATTTTTTTTTTGCGTCAAAAAGTTTGTACAAGTTTCTTCATCATCATATAACTTTAATATTATTTGATAGATTGCTTCAATATTTGGACTCTTGATACATCTGAGAATTTGCAACACACTTATGCCCTCATTAACATGACCTTTTTGACCTTCACATGGTTGTGGAAACAATTTTATATAGCCATTTTGTTTACATCAAAAGGTTTGTACAATTTCTTCACCATCATATAACTTTAATATGACATGATAGATTTATTCAATATTAAGACACTTGACACATGTAAGCATTTGGAACACTCATGCTGCCATTAACATGACCTTAACCTTTTTGATCTTCACATTGTTGATCAAACGGGCAAACGGGTTCGATCCCATTTTAACCTGCTGCATTGGGGGGAAAATCCCAAAATCAGAACGGAATATTTACATCGAGAACAAATATATTCAGCCCTGAAATTAGAATAACCTGACCTGGTGCCAGGTCCATACCACACCAAGTCACTTGGCCCCTTCCCCTAAAATAGGATTACGAATATCGTAATACTCCCATAAGGGGCATATTTAGATTCAACTGTCACATACAAAATGCCAAAGACGTATGTGAGGGCCAAACCAGGTCTCCAGTCGGGATTCCGGTAAGGATGAACCCCGATCGTTAAATTACCCATCGCGTGCTCCCACCTGCCACCCACTAACTTTAATATGACATGATGGATTTCTTCAATATTAAGACACTTGACACATGTAAGCATTTGGAACACACTCGTGCCGCCATTAACATGACCTTGACCTTTTTCATGCCAATGATCATGTTACGGTCAAATTCCACCACAACACCACTTCCGTGGCGGAATTCTTGTATTGCTATATGTAGTCATATGTGGATGTGACGGGAAAAAATGGGTCTTATGGGTTTTGTGACCAGTGTAGATCCAGATCAGTATAATAATTCTGCATACTTTTAATCATCAAATATATGCAGTGGTTAGTTCTATATGAAATAAAGCATTTTTGAAAAAATAAATGATTACTCAATACTTTGCTAGAAAAGCATACTTTGCAATGTTGGTGAAATAGGCTACTGGTGTCAGGTCCAAACCACACCAGCATCACTTAGCCAGACTCCCTAAAAGTAATGAGATCAATACTAATCCTACTACTTTTATAATGGGTATAGCCGGATTCAACTCGCAAGTAACAAGCTAAAAATATACATGAGGGCCAAATTGTCTGGCAAGGATAAACCCCATTGTTAAATTTACCCTTCATATTCTCCTAACCAACTGCCCACTAAACCTACCTGAAGGTAGAAGCCGCTGGCCGTCTCCAGAAACAGATTCAGACTGGCCTGTACCTCCGCTCGCTTCACATTCTACAAGACACAACACCATCATAACGTAATAGGTTTAAAGTAGCTTTTGATATACAGTCGAGCACAAGTTTCTTGAATGTTATAGGTCAAATAACAATGTTATAAACCTAACTTGGAAAAACACGAGTACCTTCCCTTGGTGCAACTTTCGGGGCATCATCGGCATCAGAATTGCCAGAGTGTGTCAGTTTGACGTCACATTGCTTTGTTTAACCCTTTGAACACGAAATCCCGCTATATCGGTTTATGCAAAAAGTGCAGATCCAGATGAGCCGGCTCGTAACGAGCCGTCTCATCAGGATCTGCACTTTTTGAAAGTAATTTTAATATTTTTGAGAACAAAAACACCCCCTTTTCATAAATGGACGAATCTGACAATCATTTTGTGACCATTGGATTGGTCGGAACATTAACATATCACAGTCCATTCCAGTTCCTTAAAGAAATCACCATCGGCAGAGTTGGCAGAGTGTGTCAGTTTGACGTCACATTGCTTAGTTTAAAGAAATCACCATTGGCATCAGAATTGGCAGAGTGTGTCAGTTGGACGTCACATTGCTTCCTTTGAACAAAGCATCATCAGAGCCTCAATGCTACCATTGATGATTAAATAATTTTTGTCTAGCCCGTCTAGAAATTTTATTCTATAACTTTTACATGTGTTTGCAGATTTTGACCATGGTCTGTATAGAGTTAAGTGATTAAGGTCAATTTTTAAAAACTGATAAATGGTGTTGTAAAACGACTGTGGCTACATGTACATGCAACAATGTAGTATGCTGGCAAGAACTTATTTTTTATTTTTTCAGAGCTCCAGTTAAGGTGCGTAATTTGACCAACTTGGGGTGAAATTTTGTTATTTCTTCATCAAAAACGGCAAGTTGGGAGTCCTTTAAAATCGTCTCATTGAGACGATTCTAAAGCACTCCCAACTTGCCATTTTTGATGGAGAAATAAGAAATTTACCTCCAAATTATGCACCTTAACTGGAGCTCTGATATTTGCAGTACCTGTTTATCTTTGGCCTGTGTCTGTAGGTTTGTGATCTGATTCTTGAAGGCGTGGTTCCATCTGTCAATTACATGCTTGAATGTGAATATGAAAGGGTTTAACATCACAGCCACAGGGCTCCAGATAAGGAGTGAGTGAGTGAGTGAGTGAATAGGGTTTAACGTCCGCTTTTCTGACATAGAGGTACAAGCCTCAGGGAGTCTACACGCAGACGGGTCAACGGGGTCTTGTCCCGTATCCACCTGTCCGAGGGGGGTAAATCCCAACTTCAGAACTCAATATTTACAATCAAAATATATATTCAGTCCTGAAATTAGAACAACCTGATCTGGTGCCAGGCCCTCGCCACACCAGCATCATTTATCCCATCCCCTAAAAGTAATAGGATTAGCGCTAATCTTACTTTTATATATGGGGCATAGCCTGACTCAACTCTCACATACAAAAAATGTACATGAGGGCCAAATCCGGTATAGTGGGTTCCGGAAAGTATGAACCCAATCGTTAAGCCAGTTTAGTCGCCTTTTACGACAAGCAATGGCTACTGCAGCACTATTCTCAGGATCAGTTGATCCCGCCCCGGTGCCTGCACGAGGCCTCCAGATAAGGAATCAGCGGGGGTTGGACGGTCGTGGATTTGGCACAGCATGGTAGTAGAGCCTTACAGGAATGCATGTGTGAAATATTAAGCATTTTAGATGAAGGAAATATAAGTTATAACAATATTTCTCTGATGTTAAGTTTACGGACGCACGGACGGACAACCTGACTCCAGTATACCCCCCCACAACTCGTTGCGGGGGGTATAAAAAGGCCAATGCTCCCTTCCCCCTTGAGCAGCCCAGACAAAATGTGACACTTCACATCATGCAAAAAGTCTGAAAAGAGGCTAAAAGCAGAAAAAATATCATGCCTGCGGTTGCTTATACTGGTTTTCATGGTTACTAACATTGGTTTCCCTCTTCATAGTCACTTACCTATGTTTCTATGGTTACTTTCATGGATTTCCAAAGTTACTTATATGGGTTTATCTCTCTTCCAGATAGTCATGGTTTCCATGGTTACTTACATTTGTTGCCATGGCTACTTATTTTCATGGTTGCTAATACTGGTTTCCACGGTTACTTATATTGGTTTCCGTGATTACTTACAGTGGTCTCCATGGTTCCAATGTTACTTCTACTGGTTTCCATGGTCACTTACATAGGTATTCAGGTTTTCATGACATTGGTTTCCAAGGCGATTTACATCGGTTCCCATGGTTACTTACAGTTCCTGTTCAACCTTCTTGTCGAGAGCATACTCGAGGTCCATGAGGAGCAACTTCTTGTAGAGATCTTCGAGTTTCTGCCTCGTCACCCATGTCTCCGATATTGTCTTGCTTGTGTCTGTAAAATATGAGGGGTATTTGAAAAGTGTTGCCGGATTTCAAAGTAACATTAGTCAATATAATCATGATAATGGCAAACAGTGTTGCCCCTGTTCAGACTGCAGATCTGAGTCTGCACTGATCGCATTGGATATTTTCTCGCTTGTGTTGCACGGCCTATGCTCCTGATGTCTTGCTTGTGTTTAGAAAATAATTTATGAGGGCTGATCAAAATGTTTAGAGTAAACTAAAGTGTCAACTACTGAAGAAAGTATAACAACTTGTCCAACAAAAATATATTTGCATAGTGTAGGGATGTATGCCCTGATAAAATGTATCTCAGTCACATCATACATTGTAATCATGATAATGGCAAACAGTGTTGACCCTGGTCAGACTGCACAGCAATGCATTCTGCTCTGGGTCGGTAATGCTTGCATGGGATATTTTGTGTTGTGCCATCCTTGTGCTTGCCTTTTTATTGATAATACATACAATTGTATTGATCTTGAAAATGAGCTGTATTTATCGTAAGTGATAGTCATGTCAAAAATAAACAAATTGTTGAATACTAGATGACTGACATAAGTAGTTTTTTGCCTAGAGTAAGTCTGCAGGACATTTTCCCAGCTAAATACACAAAATATGCCGAGTTCACTTACAATTTAAGAATCTCCCACTTAGTTATAATGGAATAGACCCAAACCCTGAAATTGTCCCGTTGGGAGTTGAGGCCAAAACACTGGTTTAACTATGCACATAAGCATTCCATGACGGTGACTTACCAGAAACACTGGCTTTAAGGGTTTCTGCTTGTCTGAAAAACACACAGATAATAATGTAGACACATGTATAAGTCATAGCTATGTCATAGATACAGGCTGTGCAAGTTTTTGCACAGGTTGCAGGGGCGGATCCAGCATTTGGGGAACAGGGGGTTTGTCAAGTTGCGAAGGTAACTCTTGCAATCTACTCCCGTACCGTCCGTAGCTAGCTACGGACGGTATGGGAATAATTGCAAGAGTTACCGTTCGCAACTAGGGGGTTGTCCTATTTTCTAGCTCTTCAAAAAGCACTTTCCTGTGTTTTACGGCATTTAAATTCAGACTCCAACTGGTGGTAAACTGTGATCTATGTAAACTCCGTGGCGGAACCCCCCGCCTCCAGATCCACCCCTGGGTTGATGATTCGGAAATCTAGCAGTTCAATATTAATTTGGTCATGTTGTAACCAATGAAATTTCACTTTGACTGGAGAATTATAGATATGGTCTGTGTAGACCCAATCAGCTCACACAGATCAGAGTTTCACTCCAATGTTTTCCACTCAGTCAGTGAAGCAGCCAACCATAATGACCCTAAATATTTGGACACAATTGATTCTGGGGAAACACATATAAATACATGTATATGGTAACCCACAACGAAGAGTATCCAAATATTTAGTGGTAGTATAGTGGTACTGGTTTATAACAATAACAATGTATTTGGAGACAATTTGTTTTGGGAAACCCATAATATATACGGGTTTCCCCAAAACAAATGGTGTCCAAATATTTAGGGTTATTACGGTACATGTTAAAAACAGCACAGATCAATATTATTAGACTGGTCACAAGTCACAAAGCCCCATTCTTTCAGCGCCAGGGCTCCAGATAAGGAATTTGCAATTGAGTATTGTCACTCCATCATCTCTGAATCAATTGGGTATTTCAAAGTTGTAATTGAGTAAAATACATTTGCACTACTGTTTACACATCAAAAGACAGCAATTATTGAATGGTTTGCTTCGAAATGAAAATACATGTATGTCTAGGAATTTCATTAGAATTGTCTCCTTGGAGACAATTCTAATGAAATACCAAGATGTGTTTTCATGGAAAATAAGAAAAAATATGCTATATTTGTGGTCTGTTTATTGTTTTCTGCAGCATGATAAATGTACCACAAAATTGTTATTGCTTTTTGATGCTCGCTACTTCTGATTTCAATTGAGTTTTTGGCAATTTTAATTGGGTATTTAAGCAAATACACAGCTTATCTGGAGCCCTGTTGAGCGCGATTGATTGGGGGTGGAGGTTTCATTGATAGAAATAGATATTGTTGTATTGATTTAACACAGCTGTCGATACTGTATCGATACAGATTTTGAAATATCGATACCAAAAATGTGGTGTGGTAATGAGTTTATTTTATTCGCTCACCTGACTCCATGAACACCAGAGGAGAATGTGACATTGAGTTCATGTGTTTTAAAAAAATTGTGCTATTTTTAGATGGCGGTCATCTTGGATTAAGCGATGAATCGCATTTTACCAAATCTGAAAATGCTTCACTCAAGGATCTTAACTTAGTATGAAGTTTGGCCAGCATCGACCATGTGGTTCCTGAGAAAAAGATGTTCAAAATCTCAAATAAATGGACCTTTTGGCGGCCATCATGGATGATATAATCATCCGATACCGACAAATATTGCACCAGAGCAATCGCCTCATTGATACCTTCAATTTGATATATGAAATGAGCATATTCGGTCAACAATAAAATTTGACCCCACGGGCCACGCACATTTTTGACCCCGGGGTCACCATTTTCACAACTTTGAAAGATCGATCATTCCTACCAAGTTTTGTTGAAATCCGGCCAGCAGTTCATGAGAAGAAGAATTTTAAGAATTTATGCTATTTTTAGACGGCGGCCATCTTGGATTAGCGATGACCTCCATTTTAACAAATCTGAAAAGGCTTCACCCATGGACCATAACTTTTAAGTTTGGCTACCATGGGCCAAGCGGTTCATGTGAAGAAAAATAATTTTGAAATCTCTAATAAAAGAACGACCTTTTGACCTTTCGGCGGCCATCTTGGATGACATAACCCTGCGATTTCGACAAAAAATGCACCAGAGTGATCAACTCGTTGATACCTTCAATTTGATATATGACATGACCATATTCGGTCAAAAATAAAATTTGACCCCAATTTGACCCAATGAGCCACGCCCATTTTTGACCCCGGGGTCATCATTTTAACAACTTTGAAAGAGCATTGTACATCGATCATTCCTACGAAGTTTTGTCGAAATCCGGTTGGCGGTTCTTGAGAAGAAGATTTTTGAAGAATTTGTGCTATTTTTAGATGGTGGCCATCTTGGATTACGTAATGACGACATTTTAACAATTTTGTAATCCCCCTCCCTAATGACCATGAACTTTGATGACTATAGGCTCAATGGTTACCGAGGAGAAGACGTTTGAAAATGTTCACGGACGACGGACACATTGCGGTAACAATAGCTCACATGAGCTTTGCTCAGGTGAGCTAAAAATACACCTATGAAATATTAAAGCATTCCATTGAGGGAAAGAGAAGTTATAATGAAGTGTAAAGTTTTCGAAACAAAACATTTTGTATGTCCTTGACCTTGGGGTTAGCAGGCACCATATGCTTTCTGTAGAATGATGATGTTACAAATGCACCTATGAAATATTAAAGCATTCCATCAATGGAAACAGAAGTTATTGCAGATTAACTCCAATGTTAATTTTTGTGATGGACAGACGGACGAACAGACAACTTTTGCATCCCTACACGAGGGGATAATAAACTGAAACCAAAACACTTATTTTCCAACAAACACAGCTAAGCACAAACAAGAATGCCGCCAACGACATGTATCTCCTGGCACCGAAGCTAAATTTCTATACTAGAAATTTTATTTTTTGAAGTCCGTTTGACATTCTGCAGATGATGCGGAATTTTTTTTTGTTTCTTACAAATGCATGTATGAAATATTAAAACATTCCATCAAGGGAAACAGAAGTTACAATACATTAACCTAAGAGTTAAGTTTTCAAAACTGAGCATTTTCTAAGCCTGTGACCTTGGGGTTAGCGGGCACCACGGGCTTTCTGTGGAATCATGCCGGATGTTGTTTCAAATGCATGTATCCAATATTAAAGCATTCCATTGAGGGAAACAGAAGTTACAACGAATTAACCTGAGCGTTAAGTTTTAGAAACATAGCCAACAAGAAATGCGTCTGTCGAACGCGGATGCCACCTGCAGCATATTTGAGAAACTGGGACAAAGTGGTTAACCGAAAAGTGTGACGGACGGACGGACGGACGGTCCAAACACTATATGCCACCTGTTTGTTCGAAACCCGGTGGCATAAAAACGAAAACTTAACTTTGAATGCATGTGAAAATTAGGTCAATGAACCATGAAAACTAGGCCAAGGTCACATGGGCTCCCTCTGTGTGAGATGGTTACACCACAGTGTTGATGTATACCAAGTTTGGAGGCCGTAGTACTTATAGTTTTACGGAAACTGAGCTAAATGCAAAAACTTAACATTGAATGCATGTGAAATGTAGGTCAATAAACCATGAAAACTGGTCAAGGTCACATGGGCTCCCTCTGTGTGAGATGGTTACACCACAGTGTTGATGTATACCGAAGCATTCCATCAAGGGAAACAGAAGTTGTAATAAATTAAACCGAGCGTTAAGTTTTCCAAACCTGGAAACTTATCGGTGACCTTGACCCTCTGTGTGAGATGGTTTAACCACAGTGTTGATGATACCCAAGTATGGAGGTTGTAGAACTTATATTTTTCTGGAAACTGAGCTAAACGCAAAAACTTAACGTGGAATGTTCACGCCGCCGACGGAAAAGCTATACCTATGTCCCACTTCTGTTAAAGCAGGCGGGACAAAAATAGATATGAAATGTACCGTAAGTATGGTGGTACTAAATTCTTGAATATTTTTTTTATTTTTAATAATATAAATGAATCATATTCATCATGTTAAATAGTGCACATACAGCCTTGTAAGTGTACCCTCAATATATTTATCTAGCAATCGATACATTGTCAATATTTTACATGTAGTTTCAATACATCAATATGAAAGTTTTAATCAATAACACCTCTAATTGGGGGTGTATGTCAGTTCAACAGCAAGGTCCAATACAGATGGGAATGTACCTATATGGGGGAACACCATACAATCAGCACTGAAAATACAATTGCTCCAAATTCAATAACACACAGCCCATTGCATTTGGAATACACATGTGTATGAAGGTAAATTAGTTACAAAGTACACATTTTTTTCTATCTTTGTTTCTCATCTTTGTGCCACGGTACATGTATGTATGTAACTCATGAAGGGGAGAAAAATCTGTACTTGTACATAGCTCAGTCGGTTAGATACGATAAACCTAAGGGGCCATTTCACTAAACTTCGAACGACTAAAATGTGTGCAAGTGCAAAATTATGATAGTCTGTATATTTCACATTAGCAATGTTTTCTTGTAAACAATTATTGGATTTACATTTATTAAGCATAGGCAGCCTATGCTCAATAAATGTAAACCCTTCAATAGAAATTTAAATACGATCCTAAATTTGCATTTACGAACATGTTAGTCGTACAAAGTATAGTGAAACAGGCTCAAGTCCCGGGCTGGTGCACATTTTTTTCACCTTGTCACATATGGAGGGGGCCGTCCACTGGGGGGCCATGACTGACATATACTTCGAGATCAACTAGAATGTAGATCTCTGCACCATAAATTCAGGGCTGGATTCCAATTTGGTGGGGGAGCATGTCACAGGATGTATGGCAGGTGTGTATTTCTGCACAGTTAGCTCAGTTGGATAGCGCAATGGTACAGTAAACCCGAGGTTACCAGTTTGATTCCGGTCCGGTGCGCATTTTTCTCATCCTGTGACATTTGAAAAATGCTGGTCTATCACAATTGGGAATTTACGGTTGTAAGATAACCTTTGTGGAATTTTAACACTTGGAATACAGAAAGAATACTTTTGAATGACTTAGAATTTTGCTATTAGGACCGACATATCACAATTGTGTTTCACACTTCAACTTTCCTTGCAAATTTCAGATCCTAGTTAAAACCCTGTAGCAGCTCGCTGGGCCATAAAATCTGAAAGAGGATCTTATATAAGTGATGATTCTATAACACAAGTTTACCAAGTTCATAAGAAAGGAGGTTATGCAAAGTTTCTTGCAAAATCAATCAATGAGCTTAACAGATGCCATATTAAATCAACACAAATATTAGACAATAGTATTGCATAAGCACACATACATGGAAACTGTATTCATCATCATATATATTGTCTGAGGCAGTTTCATTTGCACAGCCACTTCAAGTTATTACAGTCTGAGGATACACTATTTTACTGATGAACAAGAAACGAGGCAAAGCCACAAAGGCCAGGTTTTTTCCAAGCATAGACACTTGTATAACATAATTATACCCACTCTTTGTAGACTAGATGGCCGTGGCCTGCATGTCGCGCCTTGGGGCGAGGCATGGACACTAAAAAGAGATATAGTAGATGGAAAAACTTTAACCGGACACACGGACGTATGCCAAAATGCCGACTATAACGCGCTTTCCGCAAGCGGGTGCGACAATGATGATAAACACCCATATGAAGTATCAAGGTAATGGATGAAGCAGTTGCAGAGATATAGTACACAAAAAAACTTTAACAAAAAAATCAAAGTAATTTGACCTTGACATTGGGCACAGGGGCCGCACGGTTGGGGGGTAGAATGAAAATATGGATAATGATAAACACTCATGTGAAGTTTCAAGGTAATGGATGAAGCAGTTGCAGAGATATAGTACACAAAAAAACTTTAACAAAAAAATCAAAGTAATTTGACCTTGACATTGGGCACAGGGGCCGCACGGTTGGGGGGTAGAATGAAAATATGGATAATGATAAACACTCATGTGAAGTTTCAAGGTAATGGGCGAAGCAGTTGCAGAGATATAGTATAACAAAAAACTTTAACCAAAAAACTTTAACCAGACGTACGTTAAAAAGTTAACGTTGAAAATGGCTAAGTCAATTACGTAGAAATAATAGGTGAAGGTGAAAAAAAATGGTCACATCTTGGATAGTTGTATGTGGTGGGCAACCCTTGGTTATGAAGCTGTGAAAGTTTGGTGGTCCTAGGTGGTACAGTACCAAATAATGGACTTAAACACGAAAACAAAACATTGTAAACGCGAAAAGTTAACATTGAAAATGGCTAAGTCGACTGCGCGGAAAAAATGGGTCAAGTTAAAAAAAAGGTAACATGTTGGATAGTGATACATGTATGTGGTGAGCACCCCATGGTTATGAAGCTGTGAAAGTTTGTTGGTCCTATGAGGTACAGTAACAAAGAAATGGACTCAAACTTAACATTGATTGTGGACGCCGACGCCCACCGCCCCCGCCACCCGGCTTTCGCCAATCCAATAGCCAGGATTTTTTTTTACAAAAAAAAACCTGGCTAAAAATTATAAATATTTTCTGCATTCTCAATTAAGGAATAAAACCATGGGCTGTTGCGTTTAATGTAGTATGAAAACATTTGGTCTGTTGAAAGTGCGATGAGTCCGAAGGAATCTTCGCAAACTTTAAGCGGACTACTTGTAGGCGACCCATTTCCGGCCAAAAATCGCGTTTTTTTCGCAATAATTTTAAAAGTTTACATCTGACCATGATTTTTCTCACATTAATAAATACGTCGGCTCGCCTTACATAGAATAACATAAAATTCATTAGTATAGTGGGAGGTAACTGCTGACAATGGGGCAATTAAAATATGGGAGACCCATTTTTTCGGACACTAGGATTTTCCGCGATATTTACTTTTTGTTAAGCTTAACACTGCAAAATTACAGTGAAAGTAATTAATACTGTATGGTATTTATCAAATGATAGCAATTATTGCATGTATTACTTCGAAGAGACTGTCACACTTGGTTTAGAAAAAACTTGTGATAGGGTCACCGGGAAAATCAATTTTTTCTTACTTCGCATTTTAAGCTATTTTCAGTGAATAACTCATAGTTCATTTGATTGTTTTCTAGTATTTGTAACGTTTATTAACATGTACTTAAATGCTTATTCTATTTTGTTTGTCTGTGTATTCCATCAGACGATTTAACAAATTTCCCCCTGTAAGCGCCTCAGATATATATGTTCTCCCCACGTCATACAGACCTGTGTCAACAGAAGTTGGCAGGTATGAAAACAGTTCAATTTAATAGTTTTACTAATTTTTCTTGGAAATCTTCGCACCGGACAACTGGAAATTACCACATTAATGACCAGGAACAAAAATCTTGTGTGAAAATGCAGAATTAAGCGTCTACGAGGGTGTCCGTGAAAAATGGGTAGCCTACCAGTAACTGTTTTTTGTACTACAGTAAACGCAACAGCCCATGGTATGATGGTTTTATTACTTATATTTACTACACGAGACGTTATTGACAATGATGAATTTAAATACAGTGTAAATATTCAGATGTATGCGTGACAACCAACATTTTTTTAAACAATCTCATCGAGACAGTTCAAATGAGTAGTCACAATTTTATAATTACGAGTAGCAGCACTGAAGGTTCTTATGGTCACTACTACAGTTGAAATACTGACCTACATATGATCAGAACCGAGAACGATGACTTGACAGAATTGACGTAAACAAAAATGTTTTCTATTCTAAATCTAATCCCAGAGGACCCACCAATTTACTGATCGAAAGCAAAAGTGAAACTTGACAACATTGATTTTTAGAAAATGTGTAAACTATGTGTGGATTAAGTGTGGCAATTAACGAAAGCATAAACATATCTATGTCATTACTTCAACATTTGGGCCACCGAACTCATAATCGACGAGTTCTTGGGCAATGTTTATGGCCAGGGTAAACATTTGTCAAGTGATCGCCATTCTCTCTTCTGACTTTTGGCTACTTCCGGTTATGTTTGGGTCCCTGATCACAAACGTTCTTGTTGAGATTTCTTGTATATTTTATGTCAAAGTTAGTAAATATAAATTGTTATGTTATTAAATTCATTAATTCTCGCACCGTAGCCTAAAAAATAAGGAAAATATTTGCAAAATCACAATGTAAAATGGTTGCTCCCTGTAATCACGTGACAGTCATGTGACTTTCTTGGGAGCAGCAACAGGTGGATGAATCTTGAGTTAAGAGCTAATACATGGAACAACACCAATAGAAGCGGTAGAATGGACAATTGCGTTGACACACACTTTCGTAAGACTCTGATCGCAATGAATAAATTCACCATTGCTGTTGTTCAAGTTGAATGACAATTGAATTACATATTCGGGGGGGGGTGGGGGGGGGGGGGGGCTACATAGATCACAGTTTACCAGTGTTCACCAGTTGTAGTCTGAAATTTAAATGACGTAAAACACAGTAAAGTGCATTTCTTGACATCTACATTTCAAAATAGCATACTCGCTTCACTCAGTGGAGCTCGAAAATAGGACAACGGGAGTAGATTTCAAGTTACCGTTCGCTACTATTGGGGAAATAGGGCTTTATGTTCATGTAGATCTACTCCTGATGTTTAAACTATATTTAAATTATTACAATATTACAGTGTCTTGTTAGGGCCATGTTACAACACGCGATCTCGAGGCGAAAACGCGAGATTCTATAAAATCAAATCAAATGATACAAGTATTCAAAATAATGAATGGAATCGACGAGCTCGACGAGAGGAAATTCTTCAAACCACAGGAAACAACACGAACCCGAGGTCACAATCGTAAACTTCAAAAGAGTCAATGCAGACTGCGAATCCGACAGAAAGTGTTCTCACAGAGAGTTGTCACTGGCTGGAACTTGTTACCCAGTGAATGCGTGAACGTCTCAACAGTTAACAGCTTCAAGAGCTCGTTGAACAAGGCCTGGAGGAACAGACCAGGGAAATTTAATATTTAGTAATGTATAGTTGTACATAGTTATGCCCGCCCGACCACAAGTTATATGTATTTATATGTAAATGGCTAAAATAGGCCAGAACAAGCGACTGCTTACAGAAACGGCCTTCAACCAAGGTAAACCAAGGTAAAGCATTTCATTCTTTTATTCAGGTGTTTTCGATTTGGATGAGTCGAAATATCGCAAAACAGGGAAAGGGTTAAGGCATCAAAAAAGTTTCATATTTATTTCCTTCCCACTGGTCTTTCTGATGAGACTTGAACCAAGGTCCCACCCCTAAATGACCATAAACTGTTGCTGGGACATTAAACCAGTTTACTACTGGCTGGTTGAGTCTTCACTGCATGATCACAAAAGTCATGTGCCCAATTTCTTTTCAATTTTTTTATTTAAATTTATGTGTCTTGATGTTAATATGCAGGCCTGTACGCAGGATTTTCTATTGGGTGGGGGGGGGGGGTTGGGGGGGGGGGGGGGGTGTATCAGGGGCGAGCCCCACGTAGTGGAGCGAGTACGCTAGTGGGGTCCTGGGGTCCTGCTCCCCCTGAAATTTTTTAAACCTAGATGCTGAAATGCATTCTCCTGCATTTTAAGTCATTTAAATTCGGATTTCAACGGTGGTAAATTGTGACATTTTCATGCAAATTACCTGTATATTAATGCATTTCAAGGTTTGTTACTGTTTGAAAAATAGCGGACCTCGGCAAATTTAGGGGGGTGCGTACGCACCCATCGCACCCCCCCCCCCCCCCCCCCCCCCCCCCCCCCCCCCCCCCCCCCCCCCCCCCTGCGTACAGCGTACGGCCTATATGATTTTCAATACTTAAGACAATTCTCATGAACTAACAGAACAAGCTTTCATCACAAACAAACAGCAGACGACAATATTTGTTTGCCAGGACTGTTTCAGATTTCTGGGACCTGCATGGGAAGGTTTACCATAACCATGATAACTGTTGAATTCAACTTTGTTGTCTGCTATTTATTTTCCAATGGTTTTAAATAAAAAACATGTTTTGACAGCACGTGAAAATCATCTCCGATGGAGATGATTCTCATGTGATGTTAAAAAACATAATTTTGTTAAGAAAAAAGTTAAAACCAAAAAAAACAGCAGACGACAATATTTTGTTTTTTCTTCAGGTTTTTTTTATTCTGTGGTTTGGCAGCACATGAGTATTGTCACCAATGGAAATTCATCAAATAAGTTGCAAAGCAACAGACGTTTCAGATTTCTGGGACCTGGGCCGCTTCGTTTACCCTGGCCCCTCCCTGACATGAAGATCCACCAGAACTACTGAATTCAACTTTGTCCTCTGCTGTTTATTTTCAAATATTTTTTTCCCATACAAACATGTTTTGACAGCACATGAGAATCACCTCCAATGCAGATGATTCTCATGCTATGCCAAAACATAATTATTTTTGTTGAGAAAAAAAGTTTAAAAAAAACAACAGCAGACGACAATATTTTCTTTGTTCAGATTTATGTTTTTGCAGCACATGAGTATTGTCACCAATGGAAATTCATCACCCGTTTCAGATTTCTGGGACCTGGGCAGGTTTGTTTACCCATGGCCCTTGCCCGACATGAAGATCCATCAGAATTATGCCCCGGGTGAGCTATGGGCGGCCATGCAGGGGAGCCCGGTGAGACACGCCATCTTTGTACAGGTGCTGAACAACAGTGTTGAGGAAACCAGTAGGTAGATAGTGGCTGTATGTCACATATATGGCTGTCACTGGAGAAATTGGGCTTATGGTGTTTTGGGACCAGTGTAGATCCTGATCAGCCTGTGCATCTGCACAGTTGATCAGGATCTGAACTGTTTGACAGTCCATTAATAATTAATTAAAGCACCCATTGTGCATTTACGGTAACAAGCATAATGCATCATTATCAGTCTACCGGTGCGTGCCATTTGATCAGTAGCCGATTTCATCAACATTGCAAAGTACTTTTTGAGCAAAGTATACTTTGAGGGAGAAATTTTCAATTTAAGGATAAATTTATTAATTTTTTTACTATACTGAATTTATTACATTATCACAGCCAAAATGGTGACCATACGAGACACCAGGCGCAGATCCAGGATTTCAGGTTAGGGGGGGCGTAACTATTTTTCAATACTTGACTATATTATCGAACAAGCTATATATATTATCGAACGAGCATAGCTCGTTCGTAGACAGAGCAGAGCTCGGGATAGCGCTAGGGGGGTCCGGGGACATTCCCCCCCTGGAAATTTTTTGAAATCTACATCGCATTTCCTGCGTTCTGGCGCATATTGGAGCAAAAATATTGACACTCTCACAGTATGTTTAGACATGATTTTTGATTGAAAACGTTTAAATTTTGAAACAATAAGACAACGACCGAAAAATGCATGGAATACATAGAAACGAACGTAGAAACGTGCCTTGTAACTTGTAAAAAATCTTTACTCGGCGGCAAATTTTAGGGGGGGGGGGGGTGCGCCGGGATGCCCCCCCCCACCCCTGAATCCGCCTATGGACACGGCATGTGATTTTGTACCAAAGAACATGTGTGATATCATGAAAAATATGTACAACATTTTCCATATTTTCCATTAGGTAAAAAATCACATGGCTTGTCTCATGTGGCTGTGAATAGAGAAATGGGGCTTATCGGATTTGCGACCAGTGTAACTCAAGATCCAAAAGCTCCATTTCTCCAGTCACAGTCACATATTTCACAAATTGTCCTCATCACCATGTGTATAGCGAAAATGCTTGTTAAGTTATCTCCCCTGTCTATCACAGTTTCTCATAACATAATCATGATATAATTATTTGTGCAGCCTGAGGTTTTAAAATTATTTTTCTTACATGACTCATTAGCCAATTTCAACAAATTTGCTAAGTTCACTTATCTAGATAAGTACTAAGTACTCTATACTTTGAGGGAGTAATTTTTTTTTTTTGGAAATGCATTATGCCGCACCACGATAGTGGAGGGGGCATTTAGTGTTACCCTTGTCCATCCGTCCGTCACCAACCTTGTAATACTTTTAAACCATACTAGCTACAGACCTGAAACTTGGTACGTAGCTTCCTTATTATATGTAGATGAGCAAAGTATATTTTGATTCGACCCCCGGGTCATGAATTTTCTCCCCCTTTTTGACTTAGAATTTGTAAATTTTGCCTTTTAAGTCGTAAAACTTTTAAACCTTACTAGCGACACACCTGAAACTTGGTATGTAGCTTCCTTATGATGAGTAGATGTGCAAAGTTTATTTTGATTTTTCATTTGACCCCGGGATCATTGATTATCTCCTCCTTTTTTGTCGCACCCGCTTGCGGAAAGCGCGATATAGTCGGCACTTTGGCATACGTACGTGTGTGCGGTTAAAGTTTTTGGTTAAAGTTTTTTGTTTAAAGTTTTTCGTTATACTATATCTCTTTTTTTAATGTCCATGCCTCGCCAGTAGGCGCGACATGCAGGCCGCGGCCATCTAGTTACTTAGAATTTTATAATTTTGGCTTGTAAGTCGTAAAACTTTTAAACCCTAAAATCTACACACCTGAAACTTGGTATGTAGCTTCCTTATGATGAGTAGATGCGCAAAGTTTATTTATATTTTTGATCGACCACCGGGTCATGGATTATCTCCCCCTTTTCGACTTAGAATTTGGCAATTTTGCCTTGTAACTCATAAAACTTTTAAACCTTAATAGCTACAGACCAGAAACTTGGTATGTAATTTCCTTATACAGTATAGAGTACATGCGCAAAGTTTATTTAGATTTTTTATTTGACCCCCGGGTCATGGATTATATCTCCCCCTTTTTGCCTTGTAAGTCATAAAACTTTGAAACCGTACTAGCTACACACCTGAAGCTTGGTATGTAGCTTCGTTATGATGAGTAGATGCACAAAGTTTATTTAAATTTTTGATTCGACCCCGGGGTCATCGATTATCTCCCTTTTTGACTAGAATTTTACAATTTTGGCTTGTAAGTAGTAAAACATTTGAACCCTAATAGCTACAACCCTGAAACTTGGTATGTAGCCTCCTTATGGAGTGTAGATGCGCAAAGTTTATTTTGATTTTCGATTTGACACCCGGGTAGTGATTTTTTATTTGATTTCATGGATTATCTCGCCCCTTTCGACTTAGAATTTGGAAATTTGTCTTGTAACTCATAAAATTTTAAACCGTAATAGCTACAGACCTGAATCTTGGTATGTAGCTTCCTTATGATGCGTAGATGCGCAAAGTTTTTTTGATTTTTGAATCGACCCCCGGGTCATGGATTATTTCCCCTTTTGGACTTGGAATTTTGAATTGTTTATTATCAAAGCGGTATGTGGGGGCATCCGTGTTCTATGAACACATTTTCTAGTTTCATATAAAATATGTTGTCCGCTTATAATTGATGATTAAAATTAAGCAGCTTTCATATGCTTTATTTATTACATTACCACAACCATTCATGTGTCAGAGTAGGTCATGTTAGCAGCACAGTTCACAGGTTGAAGTAACGGACCGAGGTCTATAAATACATTAAATATGCCTAAAAGCATCAATAAATGAAACAAAAATAAGTTAAAAAAAAATTTGTTTACTCCCTATATATAGACATATACGTGTATGTCTATATATAGGGAGTAAAAAAAATGTTTAGCTTATTTATTTTTCATTTATTGATGCTTTTAGGCATGTATTTATAGACCTTGGTCCGTTACTTCAGCGTGTGGCACAGCTCTGCGTTGAGCAAAGAAAGAGCTCCATAACCTATGGCCTAGGTGATGTATAAGTTGTCTCACTTACATAACCGCTTACATTAATCTTGCCAAGATTATCAACATTTCTGGAGATATATTGCCAATGCCAGATTGTCTGTAAAACAGCTCAGGCTCAGCCAACCAAGCTACTCTATTTCAAGCACAATATTGGCAAGATTAGCGCAGACAGTCGTGTAATAATTCCAGCACAAAAATATTTACACAATTCCCTAGCATTTGATTGGCCCGTAGCAAGTCTCTGTCCAAAATTTATATACCAGTAAACTCCCACGCTAAACTACTTTCCGTAACCGTGAGGCGCAGTTAAAATAACAGAAAATAAACACATTTTCTTGATGAATTTATTTCAAATGCTGGAATTATAAGGAATGAATGGCCTTTTTGTGGAATTGATCGCGGATATAAACTTGGAAAAGTCGCGGGAATACTGGACGAGGCCTTCCGGCCTTCGTCCAGTATTCCCGCGACTTTTCCAAGTTTATACTCCGATAAATTCCAAAAAAAATTCCATTCATTCCTATAATATTTCTGTCATCATGCTCATGGTTGGTATGTAACTCACTGGGGCAGGAAGTATGTATCTGCCTGTTCAGCTCTGTCGGGTTGAGTGATGGTACGGTAAACCTGTAGCCTATTTCACCAACATTGCAAAGTATACTTTTCTAACAAAGTACACTTTGAGGGAGAAATTTTCAATTTAAGGATAAATTTGTTAATTTTTATTATACTGAGTTTATTACATTATCACAGCCATTTTGGCTGTGATAATGTAATAAATTCAGTATAATAATTCCGCATACTTTTAATCATCAAATATATGCAATTGTTAGTTCTATATGAAATAATGCATTTCAGGAAAAATAAATGATTACTCCCTCAAAGTATACTTTGCTAGAAAAGTATACTTTGCAATGTTGGTGAAATAGGCTACAGAGGTTTACAGGTTCGAGTCTCAAGCCGAGTGCATATTTTTCTCACCCTGTGACATTTGGTGCCCAACGAGGAATCATGACTGATATATACTCCGACATTATCAACCATTATTGTCTCTCATAAAAGCGGAAATTCAAGGATGATCCAATTGAACTGGGGAGTATATTTCATCTGTTCCTGGTTAGCTCAGTCGTTAGAGAGTGATGGTACAGTAAATCAGAGATACCAGGCTTGAGTCCCAGTCTGGGTTCGCATTTTCCTCACACTGAGATTTGGTGCCCAACGCGGGACCATGACGGATAAAAACTCCGAAATTATCAACCATTATCCTCTGTCCCATAAAATTGGGAATTCAGGAATAATCCAATTTGGCGGGATAGTATGTCATGGTATGTAACTCAATATGAGGAAGAAGTGTGTATCTGTGTGCGATTTGTTCAGTCGGTAGAGCGATGGTACGATAAACCAGATGTCCTGGGTTCGAGTCTTCAGTCAGGTGCGCATTTTTCTCGCCCTGTGACCTTTGACACCCAGTGTGGTACCATGATTTTTGATAGAAATGTCAGAAACAATATTGATATTTTTATGCATCCTTAAGCATCCTACTAGACAAAATTACATTTTAGCATGCATTAGCTCATCAACAGGATGATAATTACAAGTTGAAGATTGAACCAAGGGGAGTAACTGGTGAGGATTATATACTGTTACAGAGTGGGTGATAGAAGAAGCCAAGAAGCACACGTTTATTAAGGGCATAGTGGCAGGCCTGCTGCTCACCAGTCCACAGGTAATTGGCCCACACCTGACAAAATGGGATGTATGGTGTTTGCTACTTCATTATATTGTTATGTAGTCCCAGAACAGACTGCTCATGTACATTTAACCCTTTCACCCCTAAGTAACTGGAATGGATTTTGATATGTTAACTTTCCAGCCAATCCAATCATCACAAAATTTAGGAAAAAGGGGTATTTTTTGTTTTCAAATATATGAAAATTACTTTCAAAAAGTGCAGATCCTGGTGAGACAGCTTGTTATGAGCCGGCTCCTCTGGATCTGCACTGTTTGCATAAACCACTGTAGCCGGCTTTCGGGTTTAAAGGTTAACATGGGCCTGACTCTTACATCCTTTAATACATTGCCATTTTTCTGTTAATAGAGTTCTGCATGAGCTTTGAGTTTTTTGTCGAGGTTACTCATGACTTTCCCATTTCTGTAATCTATTTATATCTATACACCAGTGAAGATGACATCGATACAGCTGGAGGAGGTACTATACACTGTAGACCTGTAGCCAATTTCACCAACATTGCAAAGTATACTTTTCTAGCAAAGTATACTTTGAGGGAGTAATCATTTATTGTTCCTGAAAAGCATTACTTCATATAGAACTAACAACTGCATGTATTTGATGATTAAAAGTATGCAGAATTATTATACCGAATGTATTACATTATCACAGCCAAAATGGCTGTGATAATGTAATAAATTCAGTATAATAAAAATTAATAAATTTTTCTCTTAAAATTGAAAATTTCTGCCTCAAAGAATACTTTGCTAGAAAAGTATACTTTGCAATGTTGGGTGAAATAGGCTACTGGAAACCACCCATAGAACAGACTAAGTAGTGTGACGTTAAAACAGATAAAATGCATCAATACTATTAACTTCAAGGTGTGGAAGTTCAACTTTAATACCTTGAAGTGAGAATTGTATCTGTTTTAACTTCACACTGCTTAGCTTCTTGTTTTTGCACTGTAAAACTAAGCAATGTTACGCCAAACTGCCGAACTCTACCAATTCTTACAACGATAATGTGCCGGAAGTTCATCTAAGGGAGTGAAAGTTTGTTAGATGTGTATGTTTTCTTTATTGATGCCTTTCTGAGATAAATTACGACAATAATTGTGAAAACTATAGCTTTAAAATCATTATATCAAGGAAATTGAATGTCAAAATCCGTATTTTTTCCTGGCAGCTCCCACGCAACCTTTACAAAATCGATCGATGGGTGGCAGGTGGGAGCATGCGATGGGTAATTTAACGATCGTGGTTCATCCTTACCAGAATCCCGACCGGAAACCTGATTTGTCCGTCACGTACGTCTTTGGCATTTTTGTGTGTGAAGTTGAATCTGGTTATACCCCTTATATGAGTATTATGATTATTCGTAATCCTATTACTGTTAGGTGAAGGGGCCAAGTGACTGGTGTCGTATGGACCTGGCACAATGCAGCAGGTTAAATACGGGATCGATCCTCTGCTGGCCAGCCTTAAATTTACTTAGCTGTTGGATAGGGCTGTTTTAAACACCAATCAGTCAATCAATCCAAAATCGATCCATATTTCGCACCTTCCTCTGCAAGAACCTGGCTACGCTACTGTAACTTATTTATGACACTGGTATATTCTTACGTTACTTCGTATATGTACACAGCTGGAGGAGACACTATTGGCCTTGAAACCACACAATCTGGTGAAGGGTGTACGTCACATCCTGGACATGGAAGATGATGGTTGGATAGCCAGTGACGACGTTGCTAAAGGTCTAGATGTCTTGGCTAAACATGGACTTGTTTATGATTTGTTAGTCAGGTATACCTGTAGATTATTTCTGGCTGCTAGGTTAAACCGATTGATCATCTTCTATGTGGCTGTCACTGGAGAAATGGGACTTATGGGATTTATGATCAGTGTACCTCCTGATGAAATAGCACACTCATGTAACCTGATAACGATCTATGTAGCTTGTTAGAAGCATCACGTGTACTTCATTGATGGAATGGCGAACAGTGCAGGCCCTGATCAAACTGCATGATGAATGTGCAGGCTGGTCTGGGGCTATGCTGGTCGCAAAACCAAAAGCCCAATTTTTTCCAGTCACAACAATATTTGGGCTGCTTGCTGAGAGAAAGTCGTCTGATCTGGGACTATGCTGTTCGTTCTTCAGTTACATCAGTAAAATGATCATGATGTAATCCTACTAGACATCCCCAGCTTTAAATGACCTTAGCTGTTGATAAGCCGTTAAACACCAATACACCAAATCAACCTACTAGATCTATGTGACTGTGCAAGCAGACCAGATTATGTAATTCTGTAACATCCATTTACCTAGTTGTACACATGGTTGAGAAGATATTTTTAATTCCACTGAAGTATATTCATTCATTACTTTTATGCCCCACCACGATAGTGGAGGGAGCATTTAGTGCTACCCTTGTCCATCCGTCTCGTCCGTCCTTCTGTCCGTCTGTCCGTCCGTCCGTCCGTCCGTCACCAACCTTGTAAGTCGTAAAACTTTTAAACCGTACTAGCTACAGACCTGAAACTTGGTATGTAGCTTCCTTATGATGAGTAGATGCACATGGTTTATTTCGATTTTTTATTTGACCCCCAGGTCATGGATTATCTCCCCATTTTCAACTTAGAATTTGACAATTTTGCCTTGCAAGTCGTAAACATTTTAAACCTTACTAGCTACACACCTGAAACTTGGTATGTAGCTTCCTTATGATAAGTAGATGCGCAAAGTTTATTTTGATTTTTTATTTGACCCCAGGGTCATCGATTATCTCCCTTTTCGACTATAATTTTCCAATTTTGGCTTGTAAGTCGTAAAACTTTTAAACCCTAATAGCTACAACCCTGAAACTTGGTATGTAGCCTCCTTATGGATTGTAGATGCGCAAAGTTTATTTTGATTTTCGATTTGACACCCGGGTAATGGATTATCTCCCCCTTTTTTAATTAGAATTTTGTCTTGTAAAGTCGTAAAACTTTAAACCATAATATATAGCTACCGACCTGAAACTTGGTATGTAGCTTCCTTATGATGAGTAGATGCGCAATTTATTTTGATTTTTGATTTGACCCATTGGGTTCATGGAGTTATCCCCTTTTCCCCTTTTTGGACTTGGAATTTTTGTCTTGTTTATAATTTTTCAAAGCGGTATGTGGGATCGGTGGTTCCCCTATGACATTTGGGCATTTTTCCCCCCTAGTTTCAGGTTAAAAGATTTTTTTTCCCCAAAAGGCCCCCCCCCCAACCCCCCCCCCCCCCCCCCCCCCCCCCCCCCCCCCCCCCCCCCCCCCCCCCCCCCGGGCCGCCCCCCCTTTATAATATTTGGGGAAATTCGGTTGTTTTCTATTGAAACACATTTTCTTAGTTCAGTTAAAAGACATATACATGTAAATCAAAACTCAGGCCCGTAGCCAGGGGGGGTCGGAGCGGTCGGACGACCTCGCCCAGCCTCGAGGTCCACTTTTTTAGCCCCGAGGTCCAATTTTTGAGACCCCCCTAGATACCTCAGGCCCTTCGAAACGACCCCCCCCCTTCAAACAGGTCTGGCTACGGGCCTGAAACTTCTTAATAAGAATATTTGTTTTATATTAAATTATCTTCTGTGATTGGTGAATGGTAATAAGCAGCCAGTTGTGTATTAAAATCACATTTTATTGTGATATTACATGTAACTATGCAAAACGTAAGATCAGTCAGCTTCAATATACATGTAGTGTGGATTTTGTAAAATGTATTGTTATTTAACACCCTAGGCACATGAGATTACATGACTACAGCATTTAGTAGAGCAGTTTCAATTTTCAGACCTCATCACTTGAAATTTGTGCCAGAGGTTGCTTCTAGACATCCAACGTAAGTAAAAGTCAAGAGATTTTGTGGTTTCCTATCAAGTTTATCAGTCTCGGTTGTGAAAAACATGTAGTAGGAAATTGTCGGGTGAACCTCGGAATTCCTACATGGTTTCTAACCTCACTTGATTACAATATAAAGTGCTGAATAAATATATATATGGTAAATTATTCTGAAGTGCTGTCAAACCATGTTTTTATTGAGAAAGCCGACAAAATATAAAACAACAGCAGACGACAATAATTTGTTCCCGCATTCTAAACCCGCATTCTAAGGTTTAAAGTACACCAGTTATCCACCTAGGCAATTGTCGTCTGCTGTTGTTTTATATTTTATCTGCATTTTATTTAGTATGTCTTCACTTTCTCTTATAAATACCAATATTACGCACCATGATAAAGCGGTCTGCGTTTTAGCTAAGTCCCTTATGATCGGTACTGTTCAGTGTAAGTGAGACGTCTAAACACCACATGCGCTTCCATCATGGTGTGACGCATTCATTTTGATATACACATTTCTTTTTTGGTTTGTTCAAACAATATTACTATATTTCACTAATTTGTTCCTTAGCCATATTGTAAAACTGATAAGTGTCATGGATTATCTATCTCCCCCTTTTCGACTTAAAATTTGGCAATTTTGCCTTGTAACTCGTAAAACGTTTAAAGCGTAATAGCTACAGACCTGAAACTTGGTATGTAGCTTCATTATGATGAGTAGCAAAGTTTATTTCGATTTTTCATTCGACTCCCGAGTCATGGATTGTCTCCCCTTTACTTGTTGCTTTGTTTATTATCAAAGCGGTATGTGGGGCATCCATGTTGTTCTATGAACACATTTTCTAGTTCTCAATAGAAACATGGTTTAGCAGCACCTTAGAATGATGGAAATAATTATAACATGCTGACAAACTATTTTTTTGAGAAGAAAAATGAAAACAGTAAATAAACAGCAGACAACACAATTGAAATCAGCATTGTATGGGTTAATGCATGGTGTACAGTTACATTCCTGCCTCTATATGATCTTGCTATTGAACAAATATAACTCTCCAATCAATCAATCAATTAATCAACGAACCAGTCACCTATACTGTAACTGTCTACAGGTTGAAGTTTGTGATCAACCATATCGCCAAGCCCCTGGTGGGTGAGGGGAAGATGGACGGCTGGCGGGAGGAAATGGCGGCCATAGCGAAACATCCCAACGTATACTGTAAAATGTACGTTGTCTCACTGTTATATGGTGGAACCTCTCTATTGTGATTGTGGTTGTAATTCTGAATGACTGATAGTGGAACCTGTCTAATTGTATCCCCCGGACTCCGTGGGGGGATACTATGGATTTGACAGCGGGCCGCGTCCGCGTCTGCCGCAGACACTTCTTGTCCGGAGCATAACTCGAACACCCTTTGGAATATTTTCATGAAACTTCACACATGCATAGACCACGACCCGAAGGTGTGTCGCGCACAAGAATGACAACTCTTGCATAGCTAATTTTTTAGTTATCTTCCTTTTTTTGTTTCGCGCACTGATTTTGTGTCCGGAGCATAACTCGACCACCCTTTGGAATATTTTCATGAAACTTCACACATGCACAGACCACGACCCGAAGGTGTGTCGTGCACAAGAATGACAACTCTTGCATAGCTAATTTTTTAGTTTCTCCCTTTTTTGTTTTGCGCACTGATTGACCATAACTCGACCACCCTTTGGAATATTTTTATGAAACTTCACACATTCAATTAGACCACGAACCGAAGGTGTGTCGTGCACAAGAATGACAACTCTTGCATAGCTAATTTTTGAGTTATCTCCATTTTTTGTTTTCGCGCACTGATTTCCTGTCCGGAGCATAACTCCACCACCCTTTGGAATATTTTCATGAAACTTCACACATGCATAGAACACGACCCGGAGGTGTGTCGCGCACAAGAATGACAACTCTTGCATAGCTAATTTTTTAGTTTTCTCCCTTTTTTGTTTTGCGCACATCTACAAACTGGACAATAATGCATGAAGACCCGTTTTCTCGTGTGCTCTGTACACCTTACCTGTAGAGAGAACAATAGAGACTGGGAGAACTATTCACATGTGCATGTGCTAGCATGTGCGAATGTCCAGTCTTGACAACTCTTGACCACAGCTAATTTATACAGGTAAATTACTACATTGGATATTACATTTCCGTAAACTGTGTTGAAAATATTGTGGCATTATGTGGACCTGTGCAGATATATGTAGATAAATATAGGACTATTAAAAAAAAATTCTGGGCTCCAGTAGCAAGCATTATTATTTTTAATTTTTAAACTTTTTTTTTCCATTTTTTTTTTCCATTTTTTTTTTCAAATTCTTTTTCAATTTTTGTCTAGTAGCATAAAGTCGTAAGTTCTATATACATACTATTCACCTGTGCATGTGCCAGCATGTGCAACTGACCACTGACCACTTACAGGTAATTTATACAGGTAAATGATTATATTACATTTCCGTAAACTGTGTTGAAAATATTGTGGCAATATGTGGACCTGTGCATATATGATATGTAGATAAATATAGGACTATTAAAAAACATTGTGGGCTCCAGTAGGGAGCATTATTTTTTTATTTTTTTTAAATTAAATTTCTTTTTCCATTGTGGGCTCCAGTAGGGAGCATTATTTTTTTATTTTTTTTAAATTAAATTTTTTTTTTCCATTTTTTTTTAAAATTTTTTTTTAAATTCTTTTTCAATTTTTGTCTAGTAGCATAAGGTCGTAAGTTCTATATACATACTATTCACCTGTGCATGTGCCAGCATGTGCAACTGACCACTGACCACTTACAGGTAATTTATACAGGTAAATGATTATATTACATTTCCGTAAACTGTGTTGAAAATATTGTGGCAATATGTGGACCTGTGCATATATGATATGTAGATAAATATAGGACTATTAAAAAACATTCTGGGCTCCAGTAAGGAGCATTATTTTTTTATTTTTTTTAAATTAAATTTTTTTTTCTTCAATTTTTTAACTGACCACTAACTTATTACAGGTAATTTATACAGGTACATTATTACATTTCCGTAAACTGTGTTGACAATATTGTGGTAGTATGTGGACCTGTGCAGATATATGTAGATAAATATAGGACTATTAAAAAACAATTCTGGGCTCAATTCTGGGCTCCAGTAGCAAGCATTATTATTTTTAATTTTTAAACTTTTTTTTTCCTTTTTTTTTTTATTTTTTTTTTCATTTTTTTTTTCAAATTCTTTTTCAATTTTTGTCTAGTAGCATAAGGTCGTAAGTGCTATATACAGACTATTATCATATAATAAAACAATTATTGACTAGTGAGCCATAGAATATAATCTGATATTCTATGGCTCACTAGTCAATAATTGTATAATATGTTTGGGCCAGTGAAAATTGCTTTCGGGCCCAGGCTCGAAGTCAAGGCGGGACAAGGCGAGGCATTTGATTCCGCGGAATTCTTGTTTACTTATCTCCCTTTGTTGTTTCGTGCTCTGATTTTGTATCCAGAGCATAACTCGAACATCCTTTGGAATATTTTTATGCCCCACCACGATAGTGGAGGTGGCATTTAGTGTTACCCTTGTCCGTCCGTCCGCACACACGAATGGGTACTTGTAAGCGTACGGGGATCTTATTGGGTAGGGTTAGGATAGTGTTAGGTACTCTTGTTGGGTATTTTTATAGAGTAAAAACCCAACAAGTATTCATTCGTAGGAACGTGCGTCCCGTCCTCCCGTCGTCCCATCCATCCGTCCGTCACAAAACTTTAACACTCGGGTAAATGTCTCATAATTTCTTCATCCTTCGACCGATCTCCTTCATATTTCATATACACATTGCTCTAATGGTCCTCTACCGCCCTGTGCCAAATCCACGTTTGTCCTGCCCCCGCCAAGCCCAAGGTTAAGATCACATACTTAGTGCTTCAAAAACTTTAACGCTCAAAAACTTTTGACTTGGAATTTGGCCTCATTTATTATCAAAGCGATATGTGGGACATCCGTGTTCTACGAACACATTTTCTAGTTTATTAAACTTCACACATGCATAGAAGACGACCCAAAGGTGTGTCGCACGTAAGAATGACAACTCTTGCGTCGTTAATTTCTTAGTTATCTCCCTTTGTTGTTTCGTGCACTGATTTCGTGTCCGGAGCATAACTCGAACACCCTTTGGAATATTTTCATGAAACTTCACACATGCATAGACCACGACCCTAAAGGTGTTTCACGCAAGAATGACAACTCTTGCATCAATATTTTTTTAGTTATCTCCCTTTGTTTTTTCGGCACTGATTTTGTCTCCGGAGCATAACTCGAACACCCTTTTTTCAAACTACTTGTGTATCTGGGGAGGGGGATACACATGTGCTTGTCGACAAGCGTCCATTTCTAGTTTTCATTCCGACTTTAATACAGTGGAACCATGTTAACCCTGCAGACCGTGATATCAATTTGAAAACACGGTAGATCCCTATGAAAGGGATCAGCAAAAACGAGCCTCCTAATCAGAATCTACTGTCGTTTAACGTACATTTCAAATTTCACACCAAAACATACAACATTGTTAACAAAGATGGGCTTTTTACAAAATAAAATGACGATAATTTGGATATTCAAACAACACGACTGCCACACTCTTCGTGACTTTGCTTTAGCAGCATTTTTTTCGTTTTCATGGAAATGTCTATTTATCTGGCTTTCTGCTGGTTTATAAACATAATGAGAAATTGTAACCAGGTTTCCATCGCTGCTCCATGTTATTCACCTGGGGGCCGTTTCACTAAACAATGTCCGACTAAAATGTTCGTAAGTGCAAATTTAGGATCGTCTTGAAATTTGAATTGATGCCAAATTTCAATTGATGGATTTACATTTATTGAGCATAGGCTGCATTTGCAGCCTATGCTCAGTAAATGTAAATCCAATATTTGTTTACAAGAAAACGTTGTTAATGTAAAATTTACAGACTCATAATTTTGCACCTATAAACATTTTGTGAAACGGCCCCATGCCTAATCACAAACCCAGGTGTTAGATTGTGTCCCAGTGTCAAGGTCATTACCAAGGTCAGGAATGATCGAGACAAATTGTCTCCCCCAATTATCATATGAACCAAGTATACTTCAATTGTTATGACGTTATGGCCAATATAGCTTGATCTGACGAACGAAAAGTGGTAACAATGCAGTTGAAGTGTAAGGGATAGGCCAGAGTAGATAAGTACACGTAGTCACTTAATCACTTATAATGTACACTATATTACATGGGGAACACACAGGAATACATGATACATTGATATGCGAACATCAC